>SZWC01000282.1:391368-408810 GCA_023375785.1 Penium margaritaceum | reverse complement strand
TGGGGGGACATCGTGCAAGCCCACCATGACTGGCATCGCTGGCTGCATGAAACGTCTATTTCACCAGGAGTGCCCTCTGGCACATACATGACCATTGCCTGACTCTCTATCTCTAATGCGGTAAATGCCAGGGATCGTACACTCTTACTGCCGTGCCGTGGATCATGTATGTTTGCCTTTGAGTGTCTCTGGGGGAGCTGCATATCACCCGGGTGCTGATCCTTAGGAGGCTACCATGCCGGTCTCAGCCGTGCATTGGTGAGAAGCCGCCCTTGGTTTATTACCAAGCGGTTCGGTTTGACCCGCGAGTGGTGGCACATGCCCACTCGAACATCTTGCTCGGTGTTGGTGCGTGCTCACCAGCTGCTAATTCTCGTTCGCTCCTCTCACTCATTTGTCTTTTTGACTTGAACTATCAAGGCAAGCGTTTTACCGCGTCCATGCCTCATGCTCTGTCATGCTTTCTCGCCATGTCACACACATTTAAGCTAGGAAGCTACCGAGCAATTACTGGTATTAGAGCAATGGGGTTCCCCCCCTACTGCTCATCGCTCCTGGACCCATGACCAGCTCACCAAAGGCTTGTCGCCATTGGCGGGCTTGCGGCACTCTCGCCGCCTGCTGCTACCAACCTTCTGTCAGCCGCGCATCATCATCACCCGCCACCTATGTGGCACCTAGCAGTCTACACCCATCCTGTGTCTCTACCACAGGGGCCCCATCTTATGACCGTTCACACCCGCAGGTGGCTGCCCATCTCTCAGCTTCGCATGACATCTTCTCGTCCACGACATTCTGCCCTCTACAGAGGTGGCCCAGCTTCTTCGGCGTCCCACCATACCGTAGGAATCTCCGAGTGCTTGGCCATTGTCTCATGTGCCGGGAGCTCCTCGCAACTCCCTCTCTTAAGCGCACCCCGTTGTTGCTGTTTGCCATCGCTACACTCAGAGCACTCTACTCCAGCTTCCCTCGCTGTCTTGTGGCATTCTATCACTACCTCACACTCCTGTGTCCGTGCATCCCCTCCTCACAGCACACCGCGGCATCTACACTCTTGGCTACCCTCGCAGCCACAGTCACAGGCACACTAGATTCACCTCCGCTTGATGGTCCACTAGACAAAGAGCTTGAATCCCCTCATACAACCGCATGCCATGCCGATCGTAGGTGGGAGGATCCACGCCTCTTTGGCCCACCTCCGTCCACCGACGATGACACACCTCTGTGGGCCTGTATGCTAGAGGATTCCTACTGGCACAACGACATCGCCATAACAGCCGAATGTGAGGAAGAGGATATTGATCGGGAAGTGTATACGGTGGACGATCTGCCTCTATCATTGTCTCTCTCCTCTAACATGTACCCTCCTCACGATCCACAGTCGCCAAACCCTGCATCTGCTATCGATCCCACTCCTGCTCCATCTTCCACGGCAACCAAATCAGCTGGACCGTCTGCGACTTATGAGGTCCCTGGAGTGAGACCCGTCTTCCTTGTTCACACTGATTCCATTGGCCTGGTGGGCGCCATTCTCGACACAGTGGCAGGTGCCGCAGCAGCCCTTGCAGCCACTGCCTGCGCGTGCAGAGCCCTGACGCAGACAGAGGTGGGTCGCGTGGCTGAAGCCTCTTTGCACGCAGCAGCATCTTTTACACTGCTCGCCGTTGCAACCGCAAACATAGCCACACAGGTCATAGCAAGAGCAGCCTCTGTTTCTACTACAGCATCCTCTGTTGTCGACGCAATGGCAACCGCCGTTGGTTCCATCCGCGCATCCACCGCAACCGCAATCCTGACTCGCACTGGTGCTCCGCGGGAGCTCACACCTTACGTCACCACGAGCGTCCTTGTTGTGTCAGCATCAGTAGTAGTGGCCCGAGCCACTGTCACAAGTCTTCTCTGCTTCACTGTGGCAGTCACCAGGTGGGTGGCTGTTCTCTTCTTCTCTGCGTCCGCAACAGTGCCTGCTCTCTTTGTACTGCTGCCTCGCCACTGGATCGGTGAGAACTCTCTCCCACTTCACATTGCACATTCATTCTCATCTCCTCTGCCCACTCTCTCTCTTTATACAAGGAATAGAGGAGACAATGGAGGCCCTACAATCTGCCCTTAGTGAAGCCCAGGCAGCTCGTCGCAAGGCTGAAGATGATATGCAACAGGGGCGTGAAGCACAGCAACAATTAGCAGCCACTGTCACAACACTAGCCATAGAACGCTTACGCACTGTCCCACGCCTTGCCGTTGTTCTTCCTACTAAGGACACTACATCTGCTGAATCTTCTGTTCCTCCCAATGGAGGTGTTACCAATTCCTCTTTCCCCACCCTCTCCACGGTTGCTCTTGCTGGGGTCCTTCTTCCTGTGAGACAGAAGGCCTTTGAGACACCACCACAACAGTACACTTCCAAAATCACCTTTATTTCATGGGAAAAACTCTTCAGCGCGTGGCCCCAAGGTGAAATGCTGTGGGAGAAATACGTTCTCCCAAAGCCGCCTTTTGTTCCTCAGCCAGCTGAGGTGGCCTGGGCCGTACACGCACTCATCAATGCGGTGCCTGAAAGCCTTCTCGACGACATTGGTATTTACAATGGCAACCCTACACGTGGCACGCATGCTGACCATGTCGGTGGCTACGCCCTCATTCGTCGTCACAATACTGTAATTGAGCATGCTGCCTAGAGTTCTCTAACTGTGCAATTCAACACAGTGCATATGAGGGCACATGAAACTGCATACGAGTACTGGATGCGTAGTCTGCGCGTGCAACGTAACCTGGGCAAAGCAGCTCCTGGTCCTCTCTCAGCTTGTTTGTCCATTGTTGCCGGTCTCATTCCTGAGCGTTCTGATCTCTACCTTCACGTCTCCCAGTCAGAGCTCGAGCGTCTTGCTACTGCTCTGATCCTTGCGGACACTCCACCAATGCCTGGTGGAGTGTCCGCAAGGACTCATTGGACCCCTCTATGACTTCACTGCTTCGCGCCTCACTGAATGGTGGAATATTCTACAAAACAAGCGCATGCATCACGCCAACCTTGCTGCAGTCACCACCTCCTTGTCCTCCTCTTCAACTGCCACCTCCTCGTCTCCATTCCCCTCTGCTCCTGCCGCAGCTCACTCCACTCAGGCTGCTTCTCAGAGAGGGGGTAGCCAATCTGGTCGTGGGGGTGGCCGTGGTAGTAAAGGGCGTCGAGGTGGCCAGGGTGGCAAGCCTTCCTCCGGCTCTTTCCACAGCACTGATGTTACTTGCTAGAACTGTGGCGCCACTGGTCACTCTGCGCCCAAATGCCCAGCTCCTCATGATGACATTCGCCTGGCATCACCCATGCGCACCCATTGGGCGCGCACAGGTGTGACCTCCTCCTCCGTTATGGCCACGGTGACAGCCTCATCTTCCTCATCCTCCTCCTCTGCCTCCTCGCCTCACCACCACCTCTGCTCCCCTGCAACCGTCACCGTCACCTACCAGTCTTTGGGGCTGGATTCCACCCCCGTCCGGCCCTCCATACTATGGTCCTCTGTGTTCCCACTGCGCCGCGCCCTCCTAGTCACGTGACGATGGTCGCGTCTCTTACCGCTCCTCCAATCGCTCCTCCGACTGCTCCTCTGACCGCCGTGACGAGGAGCGCATTCTTAAACGTCGTCTGGCGGAGCTCCTTCACCTTCGATCTCAGGGTGGTGAGAGTGTGAGTGGCCACTGTTGTGCTTTTTTCTGTGACTCTGACGCCACCGTTTGTGGTGGTGCGTCTAGGGGTGTTCAGGGGGCCTTGCCTGATGACTGTGATTAGATTGAAGAGTGGTAGTCTCACACGTTCCCCGCTCGTCTTGGTGACCCCTCTTCCCTCTTCGTTGGTGGCACCGTGGCTGTCTGTCTTGTTCTTGCCACCACTCGTGCAGCCCATGGCCTCTCGATCATTGATTCCGGTGCCACCCATCACTTGACCTCTTTTTGCTCATCTTTTGTCTCACTCGGACCTGTCGGCTCTGTTCGGTCCATGCGTACTGGCTACGGCCAACTTCTCCCTGTCCACAGTGTTGGTTTCGTTTGTTTTGTTGGCCCTGGCGACACTCTCTACCTTCCTGACATGGTGTACGTTCTTGACCTTGAAGTCAGTCTGCTCTCAATGACCACGCTTGATGGCCAGGGCATGAACTTCTCATCCAGCTGCAGCCTTATCTCTATCTCTCTACGCTCGTCCGACCGCGTTGTTCTTCGTGGAGTGCGCTGTGACCGACTGTTTTGTGTTCCTCTCTTATTGCCCTCGTCTTCCGCTCCGTCTACCCTTGTCCACTACGCACCCTCCCTTTCTCCTACCCATGCTGATCTCTTGCATCGTCAGCTCTGTCACATTCACACTGCCGTCATCCAGCGCCTTCTCCGCCTTCGGCTTGCTACCGTACTTATTTGGCCACCTTTGCACCTCTTTGTTCCTCGGCATGTCTTGACTGCTCGAGTGGCAAAATGCATCGCTCACCATTCTCCACAGCTGAGTCCACATCCTCTCATCCTCTTGACCTCGTCCATGCAGACGTCATGGGGCCAGTGCCCCATGACTTCCTTGGTGGCCTTGGTCGTTACGTCCTCTGCTTGACAGATGACTTCTCTCCGTACCGTTGGGTCTTTTGTCTCTGCCACAAGAGTGATATCACAGATGTCCTTGAAACCTGGCTTCCTCAAGCCGAGTGTGCCTGTCTTTGTCCCTTGTGTGTGTTTTGTAGTGACAGAGGGGGTATGTTTTTCAGTCCTACCTCTTCCTTGCTTGAGTCTCGTGGTGTTTGCTTGAGTCATTTGCCCCCTACACTCCGCAGCAAAACAGTGTTTCTGAGCATTGGAATCGCACTCTTGCCGACGGGGTGCGTGCCCTTCTCTCCGCCTATGGTCAGTCTCCCTTGCTCCCCTTTGAGGCCATGTCCTACATGACATGGGTCTGGAACCGCGTTCCTCATGGTCCTCTTCCTCACACTATCACCCCGTTCGAGCGCTGGACGGGTCGGCATGCTGACCTCCGTCTTGCTCGAGTGTTTGGGTGTCTTGCTTCCGTGTGGCTCCCGGCTGACCAACGGGATGGTAAGTTGTCTCCTCGTGGTCGCTTGTGTGTGTTCCTTGGTGTCTCACCGTTCTCCAAAGCTTAGCGGTTCTGGGATCCCCCTTGCAACTGTGTCATTCAGTCCCGTGACGCGCTCTTCTTTGAACACTTGTTTGAGCGTGACACTCCTCGCTTGAGCGGGTCCCTCTCTCTCTATCGTCTTGCGGTGAGGGTGGCACTCTTCCCTCTGGGGCGTCAGGTCTCCCCTCCGTGCGTCCCTAGGCACCCCCTACCTCGTCAGCTTCCTTGGAACCCTCTGGCTCCTCTGTCCCTACATCCTTTTCCGGCCCTCCGCCATCAGAGTCCACTCCCCCCTCATCGTCTCCTCCCTCCTTTGTGTCTCCACCCTCTGAATCCCCTGAACCCTCTGACTCGTCCCCTGCCTCGGAGCCTGTCACGCTCCCAGCTCCTCTTGACCTCTCTGAGCACTCTGCCGGTCATGTCTCTCCCTCTCTTCCTGCCTCCGTGCACCCACCATCTCCTCCATTGACCTCACCAATCTGTCCCACCATTCTCACGCTACATGCGTGGCGGTTGCCTCACGGCACTACCTTCTCACTCTCATCCTGTTGTTTCAGGTGACCCTGGCCTCTGGGCTCTTGGGCTTGCAACCTCTGCCTTGTCCATATCTGTCTCCGTCGTACATCCCAACACCGCCCTTGGCTACTCCCTCATTGAACAAGAGTTCCACTCAGCTCTCTCCTCATCCGTAGCTGGGTATGTTGCCTCGTGATTCGTTACTGCCGGTCTCTCTTACCTTCGCCTGAACCTTTGACAATCCAAGTGGCTCGCATTGCCACTGACTCTCCCTTGTGGGAACAAACATGAAGTTCGAGCTTGACGTACTGTCTGAGCATGGCTTGTATGAGCTCATGGATCTTCCACAAGGCCGCAAAGCTATTGCGGCCAAATGGGTGTACCATCGCAAAGTGAACCCTGACAACATTATAAAGCGGTACAAGGTGAATCTCATTGCAAAGGGGTTCTCCCAAATCCCTGGGGTTGACATTAACGAGACGTTCGCTCCAGTCGATCGCTACACAACTGCTTGGGCATTGCTCAGCCTGGTTGCTCAGCATGACTAGGAGCTGGAGCAGATTGATGTCAACAATGAATTCTTGCATGGCAGACTGGATGAGGAAATCTACATGGTGCAGCCGCCTGGTTTCTCCAATGGGACAAACTGTGTGTGGCGCTTGGGCAATGCCCTCTATGGCCTCAACCAATCCCCACACTACTAGAACCAAGAAATCACCGTGACCCTGGAAAAGGGAGGCTTTTGAAGAAGTCCCGTGGACCCTGCTCTGTTTCCTAGTGCCCAAACCAAGCTGCATATGTCCGTAAATTGGGGGAGCGTTTTGCCCCCCTCCTTGCTGCAGTCCCGATGGCTTCCATGCCCTTCACCCCCTCTGGTCAGTCATTGCTGAAGTCCTTGGACCCTTCAAAACTAGGGGAGACAGTCAACGTGACTGACTACCTCCGGGTCATCACTTCTCTGATATACCTTGCCACCACCACACGTGTTGATGTTGCCTTTGCTTTGAACATCCTGTCTCCATTCTCTCAGTGTCCCCGTGAATGGAATCTTGAGGCTGCATTGCAAGTAGTACAGTGTGCACTCTCCTCGCCTCGTGTCTGTCAATGCTTTCTTGCGCAACCCTCAGTCGTGGTTGATGGCTTCACTGACAGTGACTGGGCACATGACTCTGATGCACGCAACACAGCAGGGTACATCTTCATGGTTGGTGGAACCGCCGTTCCTTGGAAAATCGGGAAACAAGGGTGTGTTGCCCATAGCACGACTGAGGCTGAGTATGTTGCTCTTGGCGCAGGCGCTTGTGAAACTGTCTAGCTATGTCGTTTGCTACAACAATTGTGTGTCCCCATCTGTTGCATCACTCTGAGCTGCTACAATCAAAGCACAAAGGCCATTGCCAAAAACAGTGGCATGCATCACTCACGCACCAAGCACATCAATATTGAGCATCACTTTGTTCACGAGTGCATTGTTGCTGGTATTGTTCAAGCTGCCTGGGTGGACACCCGTTTTAACCAAAGCCTTCAGTCCAAATGTCTTCAAAATTGTTGTTCATGGTATTGGTTGTTGGTTTGTGAACCACAGACATGTCGTGACCTCTGGCCTCGCTGCACACTTACCTCATTGATGCAGGTGACTGATGCTGGAGTGACTCTGGCGCCAACATCACAGCATCCCTCGTGATGAGGTGTGCACAAGAAGAAGAGCTGTGGAAGTTTGCATTGTGGCTCATGACAAGGGCTTTATAGACATGTGTTTTGTTGCATTAACGCTAGGTTTCTTAGTGCTACTGTGCTGGGGAGGGGGGCTGAGCACCCGGAGTTGTGACACTTAGGTTGTCTCAGCAGAATTCTGTCGATGTGTGGGCTCGCAGGATAATGCGGCCAGGAGGTTCAAGATCGAGGCTTGTCTGGGCCTCGTAGTGACGAGCGAAGTTGGAGCTCGCCGCCCCTCGCTCGTCACTCCTCTCGCTCCCGCTAGCAGCTCTCTGTCTTGTGACTCGTCGTTTTCTCCTCTCACTTGTTCTCCGCGACACTATGCGTGGTGCAAAACCTCTCTTGGTTCCTCACCCCACATTCTTCCGTTCCTTCGTCACACCAAGTCTCATTACCCACTGGTATCAGAGCAATGTGAGGGGGGAATACATCACACGCGGCATCGCGCATGTGGTCTTGTTCGCGTGTGACATCTCACCTTTGCCGCCGTCGCCGCCATCGCTTCCGCCACCTCTGCCACTCTCTAACAGTCGCAGGGGTCCTTAGGGAGGAGGACCTCAGTCCGACAAGCCTTCGGCCTCCTCTCTTGGTGGCCGATTGTAGCAACTCACGGGAAAAACGTAGGTTAGGACGTACTTCCTTCACCTGCGGACCCCTCCTCCTGCACTTCTCTCGCATCACTCACCAGCTGCAATCTTCGCAGCCGGTCCTCCCACCGCACTCCCGTTCTTCTGTTACAGGGATCTTCAAGCTGCATCACCCTCGTGACTGCACCAACGGCAGTCGCACGGCGGCAGCCGCGGCCTCCACAACTGCAACCACTTGTGCGTCTGGGTGCCAGCAGCAACTGCGTCAGTTGCAGCAGCCGAGACTGTAGTTCCCTTCAGCAGCCACAGTTTCCTTCATGTGCTGCGACTGTTGCCTCTTATGTGATTGCCGCCTCCCCACCGGACTGCCTTGCAGTGGCACGAGTTACAGTGCCGATTACACCCGCAGCAGTACATGCAGCAGCAACAGTATCATCCACAACCGCAGCAGAAGCATCGGCAATTGCAACAGCAGTGCACGCAACAGTAGTAGCATTGACACCAACAGTGTGGTAGCCACTTTGGCCCCAACAGCGGAAACATTGGCTGCAGTAGCAACAGCAGCACACGCAGACGCAGCAACATTGTTTGCACTAGCACTGGCAGCAGCATCAACCGTAGCAGCAGTAGCATTATCAGGAGCAGTAGCAGCAGCAGCACGCGCAATAGCGTTTTTTTGCAACAGCGCTGGCAGCCGCATCAACCACACCAGGAGCAGCATTGTCAGCAATAGCAGCAGCAGCACGCGCAACAGCGTTTTTTGCATCAGCTGCATTGGCAGCAGATTGCACTGCTTTGGTGGTGCTGCGTCCACCACGCTGGCTCTTTGTGACGCTCACTGCGCGCTTCCTCCTAGTGTTTACTATGAGGGAGGGCCGCCACATCGTCATGCGAGACATCGCAAAGGCATGAGTAGCGACCGAGCGTCTGCATCCACAAGAGCTTCGTCTACGCGGACTGCTCGCCACCAACCGGTGAGCGTCTCCCCACCTCTTTCTCCTCGGGGGGGTCCACAGCCACAGGTCCCTCCCGATCTGTACGCTACATTTACCGAGGATGTTGTAGGCATTGTGAGTCCCCTCACTCACACGACTGCAGCAATTATAGACGCAACTGCAGTAGCCGCCGGTACGTTTGCCGCCGTCACTAGAGCCTCTTGTGCACCTGCCTTGACCTCAGTAGGACGTGCAACAGAGGCATACACCAAAGCTACGGTTGTCATCGGTCCCATTGCTATAGCAGCCGCTGACATATGGACACAGATTTCTGCAATAGCGTCTGCCATTGCATCTACGACAGCCTCATCTGCATCTGCGATAGCAATGGCTACATCTTCCATCCGCACCTCGAAGACCGCCGCTATCACTGCAGCAGCATTTACACCATCTGCCGCCTCCAGCTTCGTCACTGCGACGGTCTCCATCGCAGCAGTCATCGCCACCCTTAGTGTTGCCTTTGTCACTAGAGCGCTTGCTTTGGTGGTGCCATTTTCCTCCACTGTTGCCATTCTCTCTCCTGCCTCTGCTACTGCAGTTCTACCGCTCTTAGCCATCCTGCGCAGTCCATCTCCTCCTATCACTGCATGACTCTCTATCTTGCATGCTTTCATCCCTTGCTGCCTTCTCTTGTTCTCTCTGCGGTGGCTTGTTTTGTCTGACTCAGGGTGGGCTGTCCTGCAGCATTCAGCCACTTTGCCTCAGGCACCCCCATTTTTCCCACGCCCACTGGGGTTGGGGAAACTCTGCCCAAATTCGTCGGGCAGAGCCCTCACATCGTCACCATGCTTGGTGACGACGAGTCAGTCATCGCTACCCTTCAGCGTCAGCTGACACTCGCCCGCGAGGCTGAGCAGGAAGCTGAAGATCGCCTTAAGTTGACAGAGGACAATCGTGCAGCCTTCGCTGATGAAGTCGTCGCTATCGTCTTGTGTCGCCTGCCTACCGCGTCTGCTGTCCCACCCGCTTGTACTAATGCCACTCCCGCCGCCGGCACACCCTCTAGCACTTCTACCTCTAGCACTTTTGTCGCTGCTCAGACCAGTCACCCCAATGCAACTGTCCCTCCTCCCGCGCCGCGCCAGCATGACTTCTTCTTGCAGCCACCTTCCCTCTCCTCTGGGCTGGCCTTCACCTCCTGGGAAGTGCGCTTCAGCACGTGGGCTCAAGGGGAGTAGCTGTGGGAGTACTACTCCCCAGTTGTTGCTCCCTTCACTCCCCTTGAAACTGAGTATGTCCGTGCCGTGCGCCCCCTCATCGCTGCCGCTCCTGAGTCGCTAATTGACGATGTCGGCACGTTCAATGCTAACCCTGCTGTCCAGCGTCTGGTCGACCCTGTCGGCGCACATGCCATGTTGTGTCGTCGCACCACTGTCACTGGCCAAGCCGCTCAGAGCGCACTCACAGTCCTGTTCAACACACTTCTCATGCGTAATGACGAGATTGCTGATGCATACTGGTCTCGCGATCTCAAGCTCCTTAGTGGGCTTGGCAGAGCAGTGCCTAGCCAGCTCTCTGCCGTCCTCACCATGGTCAATGGCCTCATCCCGGAGGTGGCCGACCTTCTTCGCGACGTCAAAGCTGACAAGCTGCAGCGTCTTGCCTCACAGCCCGTTTCTCTGGATTCGCCGCCTAGGGTAGGGGCTCTCTGGGATTTCACCTCTGAGTGCCTTGCTGCTTGGTGGACTAGCCTTCAAAACAAGCGTCTCCACCACTCCACCGTCACAGGTGTTGCTGCACTCGCCACCACTGCTGCACCCGCTTCCTCCTCTGCTCCTTCCTCCTCTTCTTCGCCTGTCCCATCCTCTACTGCTTCCGCCCTTGCCTCCCAGGGCCGTGGAAAGGGCAAGGGTAAGGGCAAAGGCAAGGGGAAGGACAAGGGTGGCACTCCTTCCTCCCGGACTCCCGGTGCAGTCGTGTGCTGGAACTGCAGCTCCTCCGAGCATTCTGCCCGTTCCTGTCCCGCCCCTCCAAACGATCTTCGTCTAGCTCGGGCCATGCACGCTCACTGGGCTCGCACTTCTTGCACTTCCTCCACACCGTCACCCTCCGCCTCTCCGGCCTCTTTGCGTCCGCCTGCCACCGCCTCTGCTCACGCCCACTCTACCACAGGCTTGCCGTTCTTTCCGCCTCCTGGTCCCTACCCCTCGGGCTGGCCTCCTTCATCCAGTGCACCCACTTATGCGGGTCCTCCCTCCTCCAACTACACACTGCCACCGTGGTTCCCTTCTTCCGCGACCGCATCTACTCCGGTCCCGCCGGCATCGGTGGACGATGACCGTGGTGATCGAGAGCGCCAGCTGGAGCAGTCCCTTCTTCAGCTTCTACGCCTTCGCGATCAGGGAGGTGAGGGTGTTGCATGAACGGCAAGAGGTCTCGTGTGTCAGACGGACATTGTCCTTCGTGGGGACCCCCCCGGTCATGTTCTTGGTTCGTTGAGTGTGTCTGTCCCATGCATCGAGCACTCGCAGCCTGTCTTCCTTCCTCGTTGTCTCTCGCTCTATGAGTCACCAGTCTCCTCCAGGTGCTCTGTTGGCATTGTCACCACCTTTGGTGTTCTCCCCTCTGTTCGTGTCTCTAGTGGTTTTTGGGTTCTCGATTCTGGGGCCACGCACCACATGACGTCTGTTCGCTCCTCGTTCATCTCATTGGGTCCTGTCGGGTCTGTCCACTTCGTCCGTACAGGGTCCGGTCAGTTGCTCCCCGTTCAGGGCGTTGGCGTTGTCCGTTTTGTCGGTCCCAGTGGTGCCCTCTATTTGCCTGACGTTCTGTACGTGCCTTCGCTCGAGCTCAGCCTGTTGTCTGTGTCGTCCCTCGATGACCAAGGTATGGATTTCACTGCCAGCCATGGTGTTGGCACTGTTTGTCTGTGTTCCTCTGGCCGTCCTTTCTTACATGGCATGCAGTGTGGCCGGCTTTATCATGTTCCCTTGCATGCCTCTTCTTCTTCCTTTGTGCCGGGGTTAGCGCTCGCTCGTGTTGCACCCTCCCTCTCTCCTAACCTTGTCCGTCTCTTGCATCGCCGCCTTGGTCATGTTCATTCTAATTTCGTTCACAGTATGCTTTGCCTTCAGCCTGCTGTTGGCCTCTCTCTATCTGACTTCCCTGCCCCCTGCCCTGCTGACTGTCTTGACTGTGCGCTAGGCAAAATGCATCGCTCCCCTTTCTCTCCGAATGCCTCTCAGTCCTCCCACCCGCTCGATCGTGTCCATGCGGGTGTCACGGGGCTGTTGCCCCATGACCACCTGGACGACGTCGGTCGGTGCGTCTTATGCCTCACCGATGATTTCTCCCAGTTTTGCTGGGTGTTTGCCCTTTGTTAGAAGAGGGACGTTTGCTCCTTCATTGAGTCCTGGCTGGTTCAGGCTGAGCGTGGGTGTCAGCGGTCATTGTGAATCTTTCACAGCGACTGTGGTGGCGAGTTCCTTGGCCCAACCGCCCGCCTCCTTGAGTCCCGCGGGGTTTTTCTGGAGACCTCTGCTCCATACTCACCCCAGCAGAACGAAGTCTCCGAGCATTGGAATTGTACTTTGGCCGACGGCGTCCACACTCTCTTGTCCGAGTCCGGCCTGCCCCCGCTCTTTGCCTTTGAGGCAATGAGCTACATGATGTGGGTCTAAAACCGCGTCCCCCACGACCCTCTTCCCCGCACGGTCACACCCTTTGAGCGCTAGTACGGCACTCGCACTGACCTGCGTCTCGCTCGGGTCTGGGGCAGTATTGCTTCCATCTGGCTCCCCGAGGATTTGCGTGACGGCAAATTGTCTCCTCGTGGCCGCCTGTGCCCCTTTCTGGGTGTGTCTACTCAGTCTAAGGCCTGGCGTTTCTGGGATCCCGTCCGTCAATGTGTCATCGAATCCCGCGATGCCTTGTTCTTTGAGTCAATCTTCCTTCGTGACCTCAGTCGCTTGCCTCCTTCCTCCTCTCTCCTACCTCTCTCTCAGTTGGGGGGGGGGTATTCGGTCCTGCCACCCCTGCAGTCCCTGCTGTTGCATCGCAGCTCTCACCCTCGTTGCAGTCCTCATCGTCCGGTCCGGCACCCTGTTCACCGCCCTCATCATCTGGTCATGTACCAGAGTCTTCCCCGTCCTGCAGCAGCTCCTCTGCTGCCCCATCCTCTCCTGTCATGGACTCTGTCCATTCAGCTGCGCTCACCTCACCTGTTTCTCCTTCCAGTCCGGTCACGCCTCCGGTGGCCACCTCACCTGTCTATTCCTTTCCTCCTGTGGCCGCTCCAGCTCTGCCACTGACCTCCACTGGTCCTCCCCTGGTCTCCCTTTTTGTCCGAGGAGGACGCCTTTGTGCGCTCCCTCAATGCTCTAGCACTGCGGTCCTAGCCCGCCCCCCACAGTCTTAGGCTGGGCAGTCTCCTGTCCTCCCTACCGACATGGATGCCCTGGGCTTGGCCACAGGGGTTGTCCACCCCAGCTCGGCCCTTGGATATTTTCTCCTTGCCTCAGAGCATGCATATGCATTGGAGGTAATTGTCTCGAGCAGCATTACAGAGTGTCATGTTGCGTCAGCCACCACAGCTCTACTATTTGAGCCAACCACGGTGTGTCAAGCACGTGCTTCCATTGACTCCCAACAGTGGGAGACGGCCATGCGCAATGAGCTGAATGTTGTGGATGACCACGCGGTCTATGAGTTGATTGACTTGCCGCCTGGTCGCAAGGCCATTGACGCTCGCTGGGTCTTCCGACAGAAGTACAAGCCCAATGGCGCTCTGGACAAGTACAAGGCGAGGCTCACGGCGAAGGGGTTCTCCCAGGTCCCAGGCATGGACTTTGATGAAACATTTGCACCGGTCAAGCTATACACCGCAGCCAGAGCGCTGCTGAGTTTTGTGGCTCACCATTACTAGGAGCTTGAACAGATGGACGTGAACAATGCATTCCTGCACGGACAGCTAGACGAGGAGATCGACATGGTTCAGCCTCCCGGCTTCTCCAATGGCACTGACTGAGTCTGGCGGAA
This sequence comes from Penium margaritaceum, assembly GCA_023375785.1. Lineage (NCBI taxonomy): Eukaryota > Viridiplantae > Streptophyta > Zygnematophyceae > Desmidiales > Peniaceae > Penium > Penium margaritaceum. Next base: position 394,915 of record SZWC01000282.1, on the reverse strand, counting down.
GGCCCTCTATGGCCTGAAGCAGTCGCCTCAGTGTTAGAACCAGGAGATCATGTCCACCCTTGACAAAGGAGGGTACCGACGCAGTATGGTGGATCCTTCACTCTTTGTGACTCCACCTTCTGTGCTGTTCGTGGCTGTCCTCGTCTATGTGGACGACCTTGCTCATAGCATCTCCTAGCCAGCATGCTGTCAGGTCGATGAAAAACCTCCTACAGTCCACGTACAAGATGAAACACCTTGGTCCTGCTCATGTCTTCTTGGGCATGGAGATTGGGCGTGACCAGGCACATCGCACCCTTCATGTACACTAGACTGCGTTCGTTCACAGTCTGGGGGAGCACTTTGCCTCCCTGCTTGAGTCCACCCCCATAGTGTCGACGCCTATGACACCAGCTGGGCAGAGGTTGCTGAAGACACTGGACGTGTCTAAGCTGGGGGAGGTGGTCGACGTAACAGACTATCTCCACGTCATCGAGTCCCTCATGTACCTGGCGACGACAACCAGAGCGGATGTTGCCTTCTCTGTGAACTTCCTGGCCCAGTTCTCCCAGTGCCCTAGAGCACGACACTTGGAGGCTGCACTGTTATTCCTGAGTCACGTAGCCTGAGGCTCCGGTCTAGAAAACAGCGCCGACACAATGGCAACTGCCGACCGTCCAAGGGAATTTCACCCAAGGATCACGATCACCCCCAAGGAATTAACTATGCCTCTGGTGAGACCTAGCTACCCAGGTGCTTTCGCTCAAGGTCTTAGGGGCTCCCGCCCTCTAAGCCTTCTTCTTCCTTGGTGTGAGAGCCCAACAAATTAAGTCAGCACTCTCACACGAGCAAGATTACAACCACCTTAGCAGTTCATATCAAGCTCAGTCTCAAGCGCACAGCTCAAACAAGAGACATCAAGTGAAGGAGTAGTTGAGACAATGGCAAGTACAAGGCATAAATAGCTAAGGAGTGCCTTTGGCAGCCGAAGCGCACGCGCCTCGGCTAACCCGAAGCGCGCGCGCCTCGGCCGATGTCACTCCTTAAATTAAGGAGGTCATCCCCTCAATCAGGGAAGACATCCCCTGATCCAAGGCACATCTTGCATCTTCCAATCCGACCGTTGGATCAGCCCGAAACTTGGACAGCTGACAGTTTGACACCTGCTCTTTCCATCGGTACGGTCAGATTGACAATCTGAATAGCCATCATCAGAAAAACCCAGGGGACTTATCCTTGAACAAGGACAGTGCATGCCTGGTCTGTTGGACCGGACCCAGGGGACTTGCTCCACATGAGCAGTGCATGCCTGGTCCGTCCACTACTCGCCAATTCTGGAGACTAGTGGNTAAGGAGGTCATCCCCTCAATCAGGGAAGACATCCCCTGATCCAAGGCACATCTTGCATCTTCCAATCCGACCGTTGGATCAGCCCGAAACTTGGACAGCTGACAGTTTGACACCTGCTCTTTCCATCGGTACGGTCAGATTGACAATCTGAATAGCCATCATCAGAAAAACCCAGGGGACTTATCCTTGAACAAGGACAGTGCATGCCTGGTCTGTTGGACCGGACCCAGGGGACTTGCTCCACATGAGCAGTGCATGCCTGGTCCGTCCACTACTCGCCAATTCTGGAGACTAGTGGCCAAGGGGCATTCAAATAACAACAATCTCTCCCTTGCACCTCTGGCCACTTGTCCTGTCTTCAGTCTTCGTCACTTACGCTCTTCATGCCGATACCCTGTCTTCCTGCAAGGTGGAGTTCTCGGTGAAGGGGTTTTGTCAGCATGTCTGCCCGGTTGAGCTTGGACGCAACGTGCTCAAGCTCCAGCACTCCCTTAGCGACCAGGTCGCGACTGAAGTGGTACCGAACTTCGATGTGTTTTGTCCTCCGCGTCAAGGTGCCATTTTTGGACATGTCGATGGCAGACTTGTTGTCCACCTTGACTACCGTTGCGGCCGATTGAGGTGCTCGTATCTCTTGGAGCAGGCTACGCAGCCACATTATCTCCTTGCACGCTTCCGCTAGAGCAATGTACTCTGCTTCGGCAGTAGAGAGGGAGACGCAGTCCTGCTTACGGCTTGCCCATGACACGGCTCCTCCGTTCAGCACGCACACATAGCCCGACGTGGACTTGCGGTCGTCGACATTCCCAGCCCAATCTGCATTGGTATACACCATGAGCCGCAAGGAGTCCGACTGTGGCACCCCACCGAACTGGATGCCCAAGTGCCGCGTGCCCTTCAGGTAGCGAAAGATCCGCTTCACTGCTTGCCAGTGTTGTGGCCCAGGGTTGGCCACATACCTGCTCACCTGCCCCACAGCGTGGCAGATGTCGGGGCGAGTCGCGACCATCGCGTACATCAGACTGCCCACGGCAGACTGATATGGCACGCCTGCCATGTCGACCTGCTCTGCTTTGTTGGTAGGAGCGGCACCTGAGGTGAGGATGCAATCTGCTGCCATGGGGGTGCTCACGGGTTTGCAGTCCTCCATGTCGTACCGCTTGAGGATGTGATCAATGTATTTGGTCTGGCTGAGCCTGATGGTGCCGGCTGAGCGATCCCGCGTGACACTGATGCCTAAGTAGTACTCAAGAGGTCCCAGGTCCTTCATCTGGAACCGGCTGCTCAGCTGCATCTTGATGTTCTTCAGCAGCTTTGTCGATGATGCGCAGATGATGAGATCATCGACGTAAAGAGCCACCAAGACGAGGCCATCCTCGTCCTCTCGTACGTACATACTGAGGTCGTTCTCGCAGTGACCGTATCCGGACCCCTCCATGAAGGCGTCCATCTCCTTGTACCAGCACCTTGGGGCCTGTTTCAGCCCATACAATGACTTGTCGAGCTTACAAACTTTTCCAGGTGGTGCATCCACCCCCTCAGGCACCTCCATCAGGACTTCTTTGTCAAGCTTTCCGTAGAGAAATGCAGTCTTGACATCCATCTGGTGAACCTCTAAGTTCTTGGCTGCTGCTGTTGCGAGGAGAGACCGGATCGTTGCAAAGGTGACGACGGGCGCGTACGTCTCATCGTACTCGCTCCCCGGCCGCTGCGCAAAACCCTTGGCCACCAGCCGCGCCTTGTGGCGGTCGATGGTCCCATCCTGCTTCAGCTTCTTGACCATGACCCACTTGCACCCTACAACGTGAGCGCCAGCGGGCCGGTCCACCAGTTTCCATGTACTGTTCTCCTTGTGCGAGGCCAACTCGCTTTCGATGGCGGCCTTCCACTTGGCCCCATCCGGTAGAGCAAGTGCTTCTGCCACTGTGGACGGCTCTCCTTGAGCCACAAAGGCGTAACTCAGACCAGTCCACTCACCAGTTGTAGCATCATACTGTCGTGGTGGGATAGATAAGCGCGAGCTGCGTCTTACTGTCTGATGCTGCGACGGCTGCTGTTGTTGCTCCTGCTGCTGCTGCTCTTGCTGCTCCGGTTCTCTTACCACAGACTCTCCCTCAGTGGAAGAGTCCTCATCATTAGAGGAGGTGGAATCTGAATCAACATCAGAGTCCTCTGTTGCGGCTCTCCCTGAAGCTACCACTCCTCTTGCTTCTGTTGC
>SZWC01000282.1:376510-389040 GCA_023375785.1 Penium margaritaceum | reverse complement strand
CCACTCCCTGCCTCTACTGTGGACGTCACAGCTCCAGTGGTGGCCACAGGTGTGCTGGTCCACGAGCCTTCCTCGATGGCACTCTTGCCTTTCTCCTCGACGGTAGGTGGAGCCATGGTACCTGCGGTTGAGGCGGATCTGCTTCCGTTGAGGCCGTTCTGCTACACCTGCTGTTGATGCCGATGTCAGGCTGATGGAGCCGATGTCAGGCTGATGAGAGGTCTTGGACGGAGATCCGAAGAGGAGCACCAGGGGGTGTGATAGAGCGTCTGCGCTCCTCACGTTTGCTGAGCTACTGAGCAACCTGTATGCTTTTTGCAACTAAGTCTCACACTAGGCGTGGGCCCATAACCCTTTTGTTATTCCTGAGTCACGTAGCCTGAGGCTCCGGTCTAGAAAACAGCGCCGACACAATGGCAACTGCCGACCGTCCAAGGGAATTTCACCCAAGGATCACGATCACCCCCAAGGAATTAACTATGCCTCTGGTGAGACCTAGCTACCCAGGTGCTTTCGCTCAAGGTCTTAGGGGCTCCCGCCCTCTAAGCCTTCTTCTTCCTTGGTGTGAGAGCCCAACAAATTAAGTCAGCACTCTCACACGAGCAAGATTACAACCACCTTAGCAGTTCATATCAAGCTCAGTCTCAAGCGCACAGCTCAAACAAGAGACATCAAGTGAAGGAGTAGTTGAGACAATGGCAAGTACAAGGCATAAATAGCTAAGGAGTGCCTTTGGCAGCCGAAGCGCACGCGCCTCGGCTAACCCGAAGCGCGCGCGCCTCGGCCGATGTCACTCCTTAAATTAAGGAGGTCATCCCCTCAATCAGGGAAGACATCCCCTGATCCAAGGCACATCTTGCATCTTCCAATCCGACCGTTGGATCTGCCCGAAACTTGGACAGCTGACAGTTTGACACCTGCTCTTTCCATCGGTACGGTCAGATTGACAATCTGAATAGCCATCATGAGAAAAACCCAGGGGACTTATCCTTGAACAAGGACAGTGCATGCCTGGTCTGTTGGACCGGACCCAGGGGACTTGCTCCACATGAGCAGTGCATGCCTGGTCCGTCCACTACTCGCCAATTCTGGAGACTAGTGGCCAAGGGGCATTCAAATAACAACATGCACTTCGTGTTGTCAGGCACACTCTCTCCACTGCCCGGACCGGTCTGTGCTATCGGGCACAGCCGTCAATTGTAGTCGATGGCTACACAGACAGTGACTGAGCTCATGAAACAGACGCTCGCAGCCGTACAAGCTACATCTTCCTGGTCGAAGGGACCGTTGTGTTGTGGAAAAGTGGCAAGCAAGGTTGTGTGGCACGCAGTTCCAGTGAGGCTGAGTATGTTGCCCTTGGCGCTGGCACTTGTGAGAGTGTTTGGCTGTGTCGCTTACTTCAGCAAGTGCGCGTTCCTATCCATTACATCACATTGCGCTGCGACAACGAGAGCGCCAAAGCACTTGCTCAACATGATGGCATGCATCACACACGCGCGAAGCACATCAATGTTGAGCATCATTTTGTGCGTGAGCACGTTGCTGCAGGTGATGTCCGGATCGTTTGGGTGGACACAGGACAGCTCAGAGCTGACTTCTTGACGAAGGCTCTCAGCAGCAATGTCTTCAAGCCAGCAGTGCATGCAGTGGGACTGTTGTGTCATCATTGTGATCCTGGATGAGTGGTTTGGTGCATGTGTTCAGTCGTTAGTCACATATTGTGACACATGTGGTGCGCTTGTGCTTGTGTGCATCGACTGTGGGTTATGGTGGAGTGTTGGTTTGTGAACCACAGACATGTCGTGACCTCTGGCCTCGCTGCACACTCACCTCATTGATGCAGGTGACTGATGCTGGAGCGACTCTGGCGCCGACATCACAGTGTCCCTCGTGATGAGGCGTGCACAAGAAGAGCTGTGGCAATTTGCATTGTGGCTCATGACAGGGGCTTTATAGACATGTGTTTTTGTTGCATTAACGCTAGGTTTCCTAGTGCTACTCTGTCGGGGAGGGGGGCTGAGCACCCGGGGTTGTGACACTTAGGCTATCTCGGCAGAATTCTGTCAATGTGTGGGCTCGCAGGATAATTCGGCCAGGAGGTTCGAGATCGAGGCTTGTCTGGGCCTCGTAGTGACGAGCGAAGTTGGAGCTTGCCGCCCCTCGCTCGTCACTGCTCTCGCTCCCGCTAGCAGCTCTGTGTCTTGTGACTCGTTGTTTTCTCCTCTTACTTGTTCTCCGCGACACTATGATTGGTGCAAAACCTCTCTTGGTTCCTCACCCCACATTCTTCCATTCCCTCGTTACACCAAGTCTCATTACCCACGTGCATTGCTGCTGGTATTGTTCAAGTTGCCTGGGTGGACACCCGTTTCTAACCAAAGCCTTCAGTCAAAATGTCTTCAAAAGTGTTGCTCATGGTGTTGGCCTCATCTATCCCCATGACATAGGTTGAGTTTTGTGGTGGTTTTCTCGTGTAGCTGTTCATCACATCTTGCTCAGTCTCCATGTGTGTGGGGCTGGTTGCCTGCGGTTCATGGGGGAGTGTTGAAGTTCGTTGGCCACTCACATCTCTATGCCCTCTTGTCTCCCTCTTCCATGCACACATGTACAGATTAACTGATAATGGCCTCACCTAGGGGGACGTCATGCAAGCCCATCATGACTGGCATCGCTGGCGGCATGAAACGTCTGTTTCACCAGGAGTGCCCTCTGGCACATACATGACCATTGCCTGACTCTCTGTCTTTGATGCGGTAGATGCCAGGGATCGTACACTCTCACTCTCGTGCCCTGGATCATGTATGTTTGCCTTTGAGTGTCTCTGGGGGAGTTGCATATTACCCGGTTGCTGATCCTTAGGGGGGCACCGTGCCAGTCTCAACCATGCATTGGTGAGAAGCCGCCTTCGGTTTATTACCCAGCGGTCGGGCTTGACCCCTGGGTGGCGGCACATGCCCACTCAAGCGTCTTGCTCGGTGTTGGTGCGTGCTCACCGGATGCTAAGTCTCGCTCGCTCCTCTCACTCATCTGTCTGTTTTACCTGAGCTATCAAGGCAAGCGTTTTATCGCGTCCATGACGTGCCTCTTGCCCTGTCGTGCCTTTTCGCCATGTCACACACATCTGTGCTAGGAAGGTATAGAGCAATTACACCAGCGAAAGTCAAAGTGACCTTCCAAGGCATTTCTTCCTCGATTAACTCGAAAATAACTATAAAACTAGTTAACAATTGTCACAGAAGTACCCACGATGAGTAAATGGCCTGGTGTGGAAATGCTCAGACTTAATTTCCTGCCAAATAATTGTTGTAGTACTGCATATTGGAGAAATGTGTACAAGTCCACCGTTATGTTTGAGTGCATGCCTTCCCCTTCATAGCCGTTCAGGCAACGCTGATTAGGCACCAAGTCTGAGAAGCATGCCTCGCTCTCCAGTCCAAGCGCGAGAGGCAGTGAAAACAGGCTCATCCATCTGAATGCACTGCTGTTTTCAGCCTCTGTACGACTGAGTCAGACATAAGAATGCGTCTGGTGGTCATAACCACTGTCCGACCCATGGATCCCACCATCTGCGGAGCTCTCGTTGGCAAGGCAGCAGCAGTCTTGATCTACAAATGCAGGGCTGCAATACCGTAGTATTTAGTACCGCGGTACTCGAGTACCGTGGTACCATAGTGAGAAAGTGCGTAGAAGCTTCCTAGCAACACGGCCGCAGATCGGGCGTCAGTGCCTGGTCAGACGGTGACGACAGTCACAAGTCGTACACACAACGGCAAGGGTTTGGCTAGGAGACACACGGCAAAGAGTCAGAATGCTTCAATATAGCATATGCAGAGAGAAATGACAAATGACAGGTCCAAGGCATAAATACCTGCCGCGGCGCACGGCGGGTGTCGCACGCGGCAGTCCAAGAGCTGTCCTAAAGCTGGCCCAAAACCACTGCTTTGGCCGTAACTCTGCGCACACATGTCATAATCCTACGCCGTCTGAACCTAGACATGCAGAATCAAAAGACGGACGTAGCGACTGGTCACATGCATACATCCATCGACTGACAGTGAGCATACAATGCAAAAAAATGCAAATAGGCCTCATGGCCAGTTTGCCGAAAGGCGCCTGCAAGACGTAGAAGGCACAGCAAAGAGTCCCAGTGGCATCTGGGGCTCTGGAACAGTGGTCGGTCAGCTCCATGCGGGTAGTCCGCCGCCTGTCGTCGCGCCGGTGTCACCAGGGCTGCCTGCCTCAGGGATCTGCACGAGTATGGACACGGCCGAGTGGTCACAGTAAACTGTAAAGGAATGGCACAAAGCACAACACTCCCCCATAACCCGATGGTACGCATGTCCATACGCGTGCAGCACTGGTACAACCACATAGTGGGTGACACAGACAGATGAGACGCAAACGTACATCCCACACTCAACCACTTTCACGCACGGGGCGAACTCCAACAGAACGAATGGCCACTAGGAACTTTCTGCGGGCAAGTGCCTTCGTCAAGAAATCGGCACGCTGCAAGTCAGTGCCAACCCACATGATGGAGATCACGCGTCGCTACACCAAATCACGAACGAAGTGATGCTCAACCGCAATGTGATTTGTGCGAGCATGAAAGACACCAGAGTTCTCCGCAATGGCGAGAGCAATCAGGTTGTCGCAACGCAGCACAATGGCGGGTACTGACTGCCCAAGCTCAAGAAACAAGCGCTGCAGCCAGACTGCCTCAGCAACCCCTGCCCCTAAAGCCACATACTCTGCCTCCGACGAGCTACGTGTGATATAGCCCTGCTTCCCGCTTCGACAAGACAAAGCGGTACCACCGAGCAAAAACACATAGCCAGTGCGACTGCGCCCATCAGGGCTCCAAGCCCAGTCGCTGTCAGTGTAGCCGTCAAGGACCACCGAACACTGCCGACGAAAGCAGAGTCTGAGATACGGCGTGGAGACCACGTAACATACCACTCGCATAGTCGCGTGAAGAGCTCTCGCACGTGGAGCCTGCGAGAACTGAGCGAGGAGGTTGACGGCGAACGCGATGTCGGGATGCATGGTAGTGGCCACGTACATCAGAGATCCGATAAGACGGAGGTACAAGGTTACGTCCACTTTCTTCCCCAGCTTTGTAGGATCATCCACCTTCAGGGCATCCTGCCCATCAGGTGTGAGGGGTGTGGAAGCAGTGGGCACTGCACCAAGGAGATCGCTAAAGCGCTCCCCCACGACTCGTGCATATCGGGCCTCATGCAGCAACAGTGTCCGATGTCTGCGATCTCGTATGATCTCCATACCAAGAAACACCGATGCATGGCCAAGGTCCTTCATCCTGTAGGCGGTCTGCAGGAAAGCCTTGGCCTCCTTCACGGCCTCCAGGGACGGAGACGCGATCAGAAGGTCATCAACATAGACCAGGATGGCGGTGAACCGCTCGGGTGTCGGTAGGATGAAGAGTGAGGGGTCTGCCTCGCTCTGTACGTATCCTGCCGAGTCAAGGTGCGAGTGATCTCCCGGTTCCAACACCGTGGAGACTGCTTGAGGCCGTACAAGGACTTGCGCAAGCGCCAGACCTTGTCACCGTCCTCAAAGCCTGGTGGCTGAGCCACGTAGATCTCCTCATCCAAAGAGCCATGGAGGAACGCGTTGTTCACATCCATCTGGTGTCGTTCCCAGTCATGCTAAGCCACTACACCGAACAGAGCTCGAGCTGAGGTCATGTGGCCGACAGGGGCAAAGGAGTCAGTGTAATCAACTCCCTCAATCTGAGAGAACCCCTTGACGACCAAGCGGGCCTTGTAGCGTTCCAGTGAGCCATCCGGCTTCACTTTCTTGCGAAAGACCCACTTGACCTGAATCGCCTTCCTCCCAGGGGGAAGGTCGGCCAGCTCGTAGACTCTGTGCTCTCGGATAGCGCGAAGCTCATCCTCGGAAGCAGCTTGGCAGGCATCAGCATCGTGCGATGAGTAAGCCTCCCTCAATGTGCCCGGGTCAGGCGCCAAGGAGGGGGAACTCTGCGTGGCAAGTGCACACGCCTCAGTGTCAGGCCTGACGGCCACGAGATCAGCTGCTGCGTCACAGGCGATGTGGAACTCGCGAGTGACCAGGTCGTGCCCTATGGGGGACGCTGGGTGTACCTCTGAAAGCTCAGTGCGGACACTCAGGCCTAAGGCCTTTGTGCCTGGATCACCGCTCGCGATGCTGTGAGAGGAACGCCTGGGTCCGGGACCCGACGCTCGCTAAGCCCCGGAATCCAGTGGTCAAAGGCGACCACCGGGCTCACGGGAGTAACCGGAGGTCGAGGGGCGCACCTTTGGCTCAGGAACAGGTACCACCACAGGGAAAGGTACGACCACAGCTGGTGAGGGCTGAGACGAGGCAGTCGGAGATGCCGTGCGAGGAGAAGCGTGTGTGGGAGACACTGAGCTGGGAGTGACAGCGGGCAAGGCTGGCCCGGACACTGAGACAGGAGTGTCAGCCGACGTAGGGACAGGAGTGGGCTGGGCTGGGTCAGACGCCGGAGCAGGGGTGCCAGTGGACACAGGTGGTGATGCAGGAGGAGGCGTGAGAGCAGCGGTACCTGTGGGGTGTGAAACAGGCTGAACAGGCGGGATCTCTGGACCAACGGCAATGATAGCCGGATCTTCAAGTGCTGGAGATCGTGAGGGGACTCGAGCGGACACATCAGCCTGACGAGAGATGGTCGCTGGCGGAGAAGTCTCCCCCATCCGCCGAGGACCCTCACAGGAAGGGACATGAGCTACAGAAAAGGCTGTGATCGAAGTCAGATCACGGTATGTGAGAGACTCAAAAAACAGCGCGTCACGGGACTCAATGACACGATGGTGAGTGGGGTCCCAAAAACGCCAGGCATTCGACCGCGGGGAGATGCCGATGAAGGCACACAAGCGACCCCGAGGGGAGACCTTGGACCCCTGTTGGTCCTCTATGTACCACACGGAGGCCAGGGAACCCCAGACGCGTGCGAGACGAAGATTGGCACGGTGGCCAAACCAGAGCTCGTACGGTGTAACATGATCCGGAAGCGGACCATGCGGGCGGCGGTTCCAGACCCACGTCATGTAGGCGAAGCCCTTGAAGGCGAAGGACTCCGGAAGACCGCACTCAGACCGCATGGTGCGGACCGCATCCTCCATGGTGCGGTTCCAGCGCTCAGAGACACCGTTCTGCTGTGGAGTAGCAGGAGCGGAGACCTGGTGAAAAATGCCGTGCTCAGCAAAGAAGGAGTCCATCTCACCGAGGAACTCGCCGCCGCGATCCAAGCGAAAGGTGTGTAGCGTGTGGCAAGACTGACGCTCAGCCATCATAAGCCACAGCCGAACCGCAAGGGCAGCGTCGCTCTTCTGACGTAGACTGTAGACCCACCGCATCCGAGTGAAGTCATCAATCAGCGTCAGAACATACCGGCCCCTCTCAGACAGCGACTCGACCGGAAGAGGACCAAGCAGGTCCGAGTGGACCAACTCGAGGGGCCTCAGCGCTCGGGAACGCGAATCAGGGTAAGTGCACCGGTGCATCTTTCCCTGAGCGCAAAAAAGACAGTCGGTCTTGGGTGGCTTCTCGAAAGAAGCCACGTCAAGACCAAGAGAGGGCTGTGTCCGGATGAGCTTCGACACACTGTCGGAGCCCACGTGACACAGACGTCGGTGAAGCAACCGCTGGTGTTCCGGGGATAGAACACCAGTGACAAAAACGCGGCCAGAGGAGGAGGGAGAGCAAGGGGAGGAGGGCCGAGCAATGTGGTACAAATCATCTACGGCTGAAGCACGCAGGACAATGCTACGGGTGTCAAGAGCAGTCACAGTCGCTGAATCAGCGGTATGCTCAACGGAGAGACCCATCAGAGTACAGGCACGCACAGACAGCAGACTGAGCTCAAGATCAGGCACAAACAGCACGTCAGAGAGATACAGGGGGCCAGACGGACCATCAAAGCATACAACCCCAACACCGTTTACCGATAAGGACTGACCAGAACCTGTACGAACAGAACGGACAGTCGTGACAGGACCAAGTACCACAAAGTCACTACGACGACACGTCATGTGGTGGGTGGCACCGGAATCAATGATCCAAGTGCCACCGGAGTCACGACTGGTGGACGTCACTGTACAACGAGCAATGGAACACTCGGCATTAGAGGGACGCTGAGCCGTCAGTGGGAAGGAACGACGTACATCATAAAGGTGAGACTCATGAATCCAGTCAGTGCAGTCAGGCCCATCATCATCACATGCGGACTGTGCTCCCCCACACGTGTCATCACGAGTCACGAGGACGGACAAACAAGCAGTCTGTGACCCACTCGACGATGACAACACACTCCCACCTCCCTGAAAGCGAAGTGCCAGAAGATGACGAAGCTCGGCGATGGTGCCATCACGTGGGTCTGGATCACTGCTGCTCGTCGATGAGGATGCAGGAACAGCTGCAGTCGTAGTCGCCGCGCGTCCAGAGGAGTGTGCGGTCGACGTGCCGGATGCGGTTCGAGCAGCATAGGCAGCCTGAAGTCCGCGGATGATGCTCTCCCAGTCGATCGGCTGCTGGCACTCAGTGTAGCGATGGGCACCTCCACAGTTGTAGCAGTGCACGGAACGGCCACTGCTACCACTGGATGACGACTGCTGCTGACCCGATCCGCGCTTCCTATTCTTCTTCTTCCCCTGGGCAGCTGCTCCAACGCCCTGCGTCTGCATGGATGTAGACGGGGTCGAAGAGGAGGAGGAAGATGAGGTCATGATTGAGGTAGATGAGGGTGACTGCAGGAGGGAAGATGGTGGTGAGGCGAGGACTGCTGCAGCAAGGGAAGTCTCCTAATGTGCTACTGCTGCCTCGCGGGCCGACGTCACCTGGAGGAAAAGCTGATGGGCCCAAGGGAGCAGCTGCAGGGTGGCTGAGAAAGGCTCGAGAGCAGCGTCGTTGTACCGTGTGAATATGTCGGTGTACTCCAGGCAAACTCCGAGCATGATCGTCCAAAGCGCCCACAGCTGTGTGCCTCCTGAGGTCCCCAGACGCGTGTAGATACGCATGGCGCGTCGCCAGTAATCCGCTGTAGGCTCTGCTGGTCCCTGACGGAGCGAGTGGAAAGCACGAATGTGTGACCCACGCGTGGCGTGCGTCTCTGCGGCCAGTAGGGACAACGCCAGATCCCAGCCTCCACGAGGATCAGCTCCGGTGCCTGTGCCAACCTCGCCGAGGAAGGGGCGGAAGTCAACGACAGTCTCGCGTGGCATGGCGTAGAGGAGTCCTCGCATGGCCCAGGCTGCTGTCAGCACCTATGCTGGATCTGTAGACTGGTATGGGCTGTGGTAGTAAGGCCACACTCCCTCAAAAGTGGCCCACACCTCAAACAGGATCTCCCAGCAGTCAAATCCATCCTCGCTGATGTACCGTGGAGGTGGTGCCTCAAAGTCTTTGGCTGCCGCTTCGTGGGGAGAGCAGCCGCAAGCTAAGGAGGGCGAGAGACGGGAAAAACTCCTGGAAGGGGGTGATCACCGGGGAAGTCAGGTGACGGTCGTATCGAGGACACAAGTGGAGGTCGGATACCCGTCTGCAGCTGACGAAGCGCTCCTGTAGAAGACGAATCTCCCGCTCCTGGGAGTCATCCTCAAAGGCTGGCATAAATGGCTCGTCATAAAGGAGGCCCGCAGGTGGTGGGGAAACCACACCAAGAGGTGAAGCAGGCGGGGCACCTGTCACGGACACCTGAGCCGAGTGCAGGGTGGAGGCCGCAATGCCGGCAGCTCCCTCAGAAATCCACGGAGGAGCCGTGGACTGAGAGCGCAGGAGCTCAGTCACAGTGCGGATCGCGTCAGTCTGCTCTCGCTGCAGACGACGCATCTCCTCCTGCTGGCTGCGCAAGTCCTCAATGGCCTGCAAGCGAGGGCTCAATACCCCTGAAGAAGAGGAGGAGGGATCACCTGGTCCCTTGTCCTTGTCGTCGGGCGAACTCATGTCGCCGCTCACTATGGGACGACAGGTCAAGTTTGCTGGATTTCAAAACCGTCTATGTTTCTCGGAGATTTAAAACGCTGGTAACTTTTGACTTTCCGGGTGAAAATTTGGCTAAGTGTAATGCTGACGTCAGCAAGTGGTTGCTGATGTCAGCACGACCTGATGACGTCAGCAATCAACAATGCTGACGTCAGCTCGTCCCCTTCCTTCTCTGTTTTTTTTTTTTTCTTGTCACGGTTCTGCCGCTACGCGGCGGCGCGCGGCAGCTCCGTGGAAGCTGCGCAGCAGCTTCCGCCCAGCTGCTGCTGCAGCTATGCTGTCAGCTGCAGCAGCAGCTGCGTAGCTGCGTGTGCAGCGGTGGCAGCAGCGGCTGCGCTGCTGCTGCTGCTGCTGCGCGCGGCGGCTGCTGCTGCGCGCTGCAACTGCTGCTGGCTGCCGCCGCCGCGCGCTGCTGCTGGCTGCCGCCGCCGCGCGCTGCTGCTGCTGCCACTGCTGCGCTGCTGCTGCCGCCGCGACTGCCGCTGCTGCTGCTGTGCCGCTGCTGCTGCTGTGCCGCTGCCGCTGCTGCGCTGCTGCTGCCGACGCCGCTGCTGCGCTGCTGCTGCCGCCGCTGCTGCCACGCTGCTGTGGCGGCCGCTGCTGCTGCGCTACTGCCGCCGCCGCCTCTGCTGCTACGGCTGTGGGGGGAGTGGCGGCTGCACGCACCGCAGCCGCCACACACCTCTGCGTGGCGGTATGCGCCGCTGTTGCTGCCTCAGCAGCTGCGATCTCACGTGGTGGGTGGAGTACGTGGACGGCGACCGGCCGTCTCCAACAGGACCCAGACGGTCTGCTGTAGCGGTGACTCTCACTGTTGCTGCTCTGTTGCGTCTCTGCTGCGCAGCTCAGTGAGAACTGTCTCACTGCTCTGATACCATGAGAAAGTGCGTGGAAGCTTCCTAGCAACACGGCCGCTGACGGGGCGTCAGTGCCTGGTCAGGCGGTGACGACAGTCACAGGTCGTACACACAACGGCAAGGGTTTGGCTAGGAGACACAAGTCAAAGTGTCAGAATGCTTCAATATAGCATATGCAGAGAGAAATGACAACTGACAGGTCGAGGGCATGAATACCTGCCGCGGCGCACGGCGGGTGTCGCACGCGGCAGTCCAAGAGTTGTCCTAAAACCGGCCCAAAACCACTGTTTTGGCCGTAACTCTGCGCACACATGTCAGAATCCTACGCCGTCTGAACCTAGACGTGCAGAATCAAAAGACAGACGCAGCGACTGGTCACATGCATGCATCCATCGACTGACAGCGAGTATACAATGCAAAAACATGCAAATGGGCCTCATGCCCAGTCCGCCGAAAGGCGCCTGCAAGACCTAGAAGGCACAGCAAGGAGTCCCGGTGACATCTGGGGCTCTCGAACAGTGGTCGGTAGTCCGCCGCCTGTCGTCGCGCCGGTGTCACCAGGGCCGCCTGCCTCAGGGATCTGCACGAGTATGGACACGGCCGAGTGGTCACAGTAAACTGTACAGGAACGGCACAAAGTACAACAATGTAGAGATACTCTAGTTGAGTACTGTAATCTCTTATGTTCGCTTGTTTTTTAGAGCTCAAGAAAAGGACAGATAAATTTGACTATTATCTTCAGCCTTGGAATTTTGGACCTGTCTGTCCAAAAGCCCCAGTATTTTCTTAGTGTCTTATTTTGGTCAAACGTCCATGTGCTTGGTCTGTCCATAGGACTTTGCTTTTTGAATTTTGAAATTTCGAATGTCAAGGGCGAAGTCGTACGTTGCAGCTCGGTTTGCACGTATATTTATATGTAGATTTCCTGTCCATTGCGGGCGTCCGAATGCACACTCGTCCGCACTATCCACATTGACTTAGTTGTACTGCATTACCGCCACTTGTCAATTGTTTTTTCTTTCACTTTCTCATTACCGCGTTACTTCACCACGGTAAGATACCGCAGTACACAAGAGGGGTACCCTGCCAGGTCAGTACCGATACCGTACCGGTACTGCAAAAAGGAATACCGTACCGCGGGCTACAATACCGCGGTACAACTACACAGTATACCGCGGTGCCGGTAACACCTGCATCAGCCCTGTACAAATGTTACCCCTTGGCATGCCGGTGGTGCCACTCGTGATCAGTCCAGACACACTGCCTCTTGCTGCTGCAGTCATGCAGACCATTTAGCAGTTGAAGATTGCCACACCCTCCCTTTCTGACGGTGGAACTTTTGACAAAAGGCCTCCAGGCTTCCATGCGAGTGTCCAGTCACTTGGGTCTTTGTGACCACTTGATAGCACAGATTGAGGTGGGTATGACAAAAAGCAACAAACTGAAGTCTGTCTTGATGTCCATGTCTAACCCCTTGCCCCCCCAATGCTGTCTCTTTCAGGCCTCGTCGAACTTGCGCTGTTCATTCCTGTAACTCTCTGTTCTCCTTCCAGTTCCTGTCTCTTAGGAAGAGATCGTTCCGCAACACTTCTCACTTACAGGGCCGTTTCTGAGCCCACCAAACATGCGTGAACCACCCTTGTAGCAACACACTACAATCCTGCTCCCACC
>SZWC01000282.1:282112-301381 GCA_023375785.1 Penium margaritaceum | reverse complement strand
ACAACATCATTTGCCCACGACAACATCATTTGCCCACGACAACATCCTCAACCCATGTGAGCACACATTGCCCAACGACAGCCGTGGACTCAGTCTAGAGCAGCCACATAAATCCCCATTCCGTTCATGCTTCACATCGAAGCTAGCCCTGTTAGCAGTCATGGAGAGACCTCCAAGTAAATGCTGATGAAAGTACCATACAAGTGAGAGTACCATGTGAGTGAGACATGGTGCATTGCTTGTCTCTCTCTGAGCGCTGCTCGTCAGCACATGTAGATATGATGTGAAAGTGGTCTTCATCCCTCAGGGAGGTGCAAAAGTTCCCTACATACTCAGTCTTCGCCCATCTCGATGGTCCTGGTGGTGGTCTTCCTAACAAGGAAATCAGGACATGACCGCTTCCCCTTCCTAGCATGGAGGGCCTACACCACCCTCACCCGCCTTCATGGCAAGTGGTTTTCCATGAGTGATGAGTCGTCACGTGGGACAAGATTCATTTGGGAATGAAGGCTGAGTGCAACAGTGACATAACCTCGGGTACGAGGGGGAAACAATGAAACTGTGGAACATGGGAGCGGGAATGTACCCCTGCAGTTCCAGTGAGACCTACCCCAGCTCGATTCCCCAAATTCTTATCTGCTTCACCCGTTCAAGTGACACCATAACATTGACAATGGATCACACATTGTGTGTCCAAAGAGTATCTCCCTGACCGTGCCAGGAGACATGGTGTTGTGCTTTGTGCCGTGCCTGTACATTTTACTGTGACCACTCGGCCGTGTCCATACTCGTGCAGATCCCTGAGGCAGGCGGCCCTGGTGACACCGGCGCGACGACAGGCGGCTGACTACCCGCTTGGAGCTGACCGACCACTGTTCCAGAGCCCCAGATGCCACCGGGACTCTTTGCTGTGCCTTCTACGTCTTGCAGGCGCCTTTCGGCAGACTGGCCATGAGGCCTATTTGCATGTTTTTGAATTGTATACTCACTGTCAGTCGGTGGATGCATGCATGTGAACAGTCGTTGCGTCCGTCTTTTGATTCTGCACGTCTAGGTTCAGACGGCGTAGGATTCTGACATGTGTGCGCAGAGATACTGCCAAAAAAGTGGTTTTGGGCCAGTTTTAGGACAGCTCTTGGACAATGCAGCAGAAGGAAAACTATGCAGCAGGTTGGGGCAGCAGCGTTGTTGATGCAACGTGCGGGCTTCCACGCTAGTTGCTTAAGTCAACTGCCCCCTCAGTCTGCTGCTCTAGAGTCTAAGTCTGGAAGCTCTGGGTTTGTTACTCAGAAACGCGCGCGCCAGAGTTAGCGCCAGAAAGCAGCTGGAAACTGATAGTAACTGATTAGGAAACAAGAATGAACAGCAATGGGGGACCCCTCCAAGTTCTAGCACCCCCCAGCTCTGTAGAGCTTGTCACTCAGTTCATCAGCCAATCAGAAAACAGCTAATCTCAGGCTGGCAGGTTTTCTCGGTGAGGCCTGCCAGAATTGGAAATAATTTTAGGGCATGCAGGCCCATGCAAGAACGAACATGAGCTCTGTGTGTGAGTGCGATGCAAGAACGAACATGAGCTCTGTGTGTGAGTGCGATGCAAGTCTGGAACGCTGAATATAAAGAACAAGGAGAGTTTACAAATGAGCCCCTAGCGGGCTTATATAGGGGCGCCGGCAGCTAACCGCATCGGGCCCCGTCACCCCTCTTGAACCGAAATGACTCAACAGGGAGAACACACTGCATACACCACGAGAGCAACAAAGGTGGTCTCCTCGAGGCACTGGAACAGCTCGCCGAGTGCCCGGGTCTCGACCACCGAGAAAATATGAGCAGTGTCAAAACATCTCGGAATCAACGTCCAGACATCACAAACGGCTTTCCGAACATCGAAAGCCCCACAATAGCCATCGGGTCTCCTCGTCGCACCGGTACAGTCAACCGGGTGCGCGGGTCTGAACCCACCGAGAAAACTCTCCTACCTCCTGACAAGCCCACATGGCTGCCGGAACGCATCGACCGCGTCTCGCCGGCGCTGTCGTAGGTGCTGGAGAAGTCTCGGCGCAGTCCGGAGGCCCGTCGTGTCGTCACGCCCTCCTCTGCCATATACCCCGAATGTGGGTATATCGGTAAACTAGCAGTGTCGGTCGTGACGGGTGGAAGCCACACAAACCAACACTCCCCCTGGCTGACATAGCCGTCCACGCCAGAACGAATGAGCGAAGGCATGGAACAACAATGCATGGCAAGCCANTCCGGGTCTCGACCAACAGCTCGCATGCACAATGCCACACACAGTATAGCGACACACTAAGACATACGATGACATGGTCTCCTCGTGACACTGGTGCAATGCACCAAGTGTCCGGGTCACGACCAACAGTGTGCTACCATCTGTATGCAACTATGCAGGCACGCAGCATGAGCCACATGCGGGATGCTGTAGATGCTCACAACAGAGCATGGACCTCCCCATGCATCTCCCATGACGTCGCGTCAGGTCGAGGTCCACACAACACTCCCCCTGGGCAGATGAACCTGGGAGCGATGTCCTCGATGGAGATGCTGATACATCTGAACAGATCCTGGGCGATGAGTCATGTGGTGTGTCCAATCTGCAGAGATAGCTCCTCCTGTCACGTGCGAGTCGACTCCCTCCCTCAAAGACGAAGTGGTGTCTCCGACTACGACTCCTCACGTGAATCCGCATCGCGTAGGGTATGCCAGTCCTCGCGTGACTGCCAAGGGTCCCAACTCACAGTCTCTCCTGCCTCCGCACTGCCGCGATGCATCTGTGTGCGCCGGAGGAACGGGAATGGGCGAGCAGCACGCGTGCGTGGATGAAGTGGCGGAGCTGGCCTCGGAGGCCGAATAGAGCCCCCTGAGGCACAGGGGTGTACCGCCGGAGGAGGAGAGCTGGAGCGACGAACCGGATCACCACTCGCGGATGAAGATGAAGATGGGGTAAGTGAGTCGGGTAGATGAAGGTGCGTGACGGCAGCAAAAGAAGGAGGAGCGATGATGGGGTCGACAGGAGCAAGGATGGCGGAAGCCGAAGGCACAGTCACCTCTCCTCTGATAGTGTCTCCAACGAACGTCATACTCGGAGCACGTACAAGATGCTCCCCAAGCACAGGTGTGCCAGATGCTGCTAGCGCAGGGGTCGTGCCGATAGTACTGATGCTGCCATCCTCTGAGAATCGCTCACGCGCTGCCATCATCTCCCGCTGCAGCATCACTACACGCTCCTGCAGGTCGGCGTAATCTGCCTCAGACATGTCGAGGTGGCCGATGTCGACCTGGTGCAGAATAAACTCTGCCTCACTGGATGCTGCACATGCAGACTGCACAACTCGTGAGTACAACGCCATCTGCATCTCTGATGCTGGAGACGATGGAGCTGGTGCTGCTGCATCCTCCTGGGGATCAACCAAGCTCGCAATGTGCCGAGACGCTTGAACATCGGATGCAGCTGCAGGTGTCACATCCACATCGCAGCTCGTGTCTGTCATGCGAGGAGTGAGCGGTCCCATGCCGAGAGAGAAGGAGAAGGAGGAGCCGTCAGAGTCCGTGAGCATGTGGAAACGTCGTCCATGTAGGTGCTGCCACTCTCAGTATCCATGTCATCAGCAAGGTCACTAGCAGGTGAACACGAAGGTGCACAACTCAGCTCCTGCTGATGAGGTAACTCCATCTGCACCACTGTCGTCAACTACCGCCGTAGTGGAAACTGGTATGCAGGGCTCCGGCTCGACAATGCCCGTCAAGGAGACCAGCAAGCGCAGCTGGCGCTCACGCACTGTCTCGCCGGGAAGACTGGTCGCTGCCACCTGCTCGATGATAGAGTGAGGACCATCATCTGACTCCGGCATGTATGTCGCTGCTCCGTGTGTATGGGAACCCGGAGGCTGTGGGAACCTGAACGACACCTCACTCTGAAGCTGGTCCACAAGTAGCGCAGATGAGGCGGTGGAGCCTGCTGTGTCTGCTGCAGCATATGACCCGGCGACATCTCTGAGAACTGCTGCTCTCAAGAACGCCTCAACCTCCAACAGACCAGCCGGTCGACTCTGCTCGTGTACTGCGACCACTGTCGGGCAAGTATGAGTCCCGTGCGCCAACGCCCCCAGAAATCCATGTGGGGTATCCCGATCCGCGCGGGACTCATGTGCCACCGCCAGGCCACTATCGGTCGGAGTCGCAAGTGGCACCGCCAAGGCACATGAGACATGCACTCCTCGTGATGCAACCTGCTGCTGCAGAACGTCCGACTCCTGTCCCAGCGTGGATGTCGACCTCGATGACACGCATATCTCCTGCACTGGAACCTCTGCCGGACTCGTGTGAGCCTGCTGTACAAACTCCGCCAAAACTCCCAAAGATGCATCCTGATCCATACCGGACCCGTGTGCCACCGCCGGGCCGCCACCGGTAGGAGCCGCGAGTGGCATCGCCCACGGACGCCGGGCCTGGACACCTCGCTACTGTCGCATCACGCAATGCGCGGTAACCACACTGCCCCACGACAGGTACAGCAATGGAGGCCGAGGAGGTGGAGGATGTATCAACACCGGCGTAAGCACGCCGTGCAGAGCACTGACGACGACGTCGTAGAGTCACTCAACTGGAACGACTGCTGGAAGACAAGTCATCGTGGGGTGGCGGCGTGGTCACAGCAGAGTGGAGGATCGAAAGGATGGTGTCAGCCTGGGACTGGCTGGCAGGTGAACCTGAAGGGACACCATCGGATGAAGAAGGAGGAGATGATGGAGGAGATGTGGTCGAAGAGGCCGTCGACGAACGAGTAGCAGAAGCACGCTCAGTGACAACGAGGTCACAAAGCCGCTACACCGTCTGCCGTAGGCCGCGGATCTCGGCGAATATGCTCGCCAGAGGTCCAGCTAGGGGATCTACCAACANTCCAACAGCGACGCCAACCATGACGTCCATCACCACAGTAGTAGCAGGCGAATGCGCAGGGCGCCTGCTCACACGTCCGCGCACTCATCTCGTGCGCTGGACGATGGATAGGTGCTGAGGGCACCTACTCCCGGTGGTAAACACCAAGCCACGGGAGAGAACGGGGCCAGTAGGTACTGTCACTCCTGGAGGTCACGGCGTCCGGGTCAGCAAACGTGACCAGACGGGAAAAGCTGCACTACCACAGCACGCCCAGAGACGACAGTCCGACTAACTGCGGCCACTGATGCTGCTGCCACTAATGGAGCAAAGACTGCTCCAAGACGAGAAGGGGTGGCGGCTGCAGGTGTGGCTGCTGCTCCAAGCGGTAGACGACCCAGCCCTCGGAGCTGGTAGGACTCGAATCTGCCGTCGATCCTACGGGGTGAAGTGCGCGTACCAATCCACGGGCCCCAGAAAGACGCCGGTCGAGGACGCGTCTAGAAGCTGAGATCGTTCCCGACGACCGTCCGCAGTCGCCTGAGAAGACGAAAGCGGAAGCTGTTGCGCAGCCGCCGCACGATGTAGTCGTCGACACTTTACGGCCTGATGCTGCTATTGCAGCTATGAAAGCTGCAGCGACTGCTGCGGTGGTACTCCCTCACTGCGGTGGTAGTTGGAAGATTATCCTGTTTTGTGTTGCCTCTTTTTTTTTCTTGCCCACAGCGACCCCCCTCCTTTTCTTTCTTTTGCCCTCAACCTCCACCCCCCTTTTTTTTATTGGTTCTCCCCTCTGCTCGCCTGAAGCTTTTGCCTTTCTATCCTTTTTTTTCTCTCCTTTTTTTCTTTTTTTATTCAGGCGTACCCCTTTTCGTATTTTTGTTCCTCGCCCCCCCTTTTCTCGATTGCCCAAAAGGTGGGCGAATGGAGAAAATCAGGAGGGGGAGGGGGGGGGGTGTCCCGCTTGTCCGGATCCCCCTCCCGTGCACGCTCGCTTGCTCGCTCGCTGAGCGAGCGAGTGAGCGAGTGGGTGTGGGGGGGGAGGAGGGAGCGAGGGGGGGGGGAGTCCTGTCCGCCCCTCTGACCCGGCCCCTCCGTCGGTCGGCCGACGGGGCCGACGGGACCGAGGGGGCCCGCGAGGCCGACGGGCCCCCTTCGAAGGGCCCCATTGAGGGGCTCAGCAGGGCCCTCCGAGGGCCCCCCTTGAGAAGGGGAGAAAGGAGGGAGAGGGGGGGGGGTGGCGAACGGGGTCGACAGGCCCCCTCAAAGGCCCCCCTCCTTCAGAGGAGGGCTGCGAGGCCCTCCTCGCAGCGGCAGCAGCAGCTGCAGCGGCAGGTGCAGCTGCTGCGGATGCTGCTGCTGCTGCTGCTTCAGCTGCTGCTGCTGCTCCTGCTTGCTGCTGCTGATCTGCTGCTGCCTTGTTTTTTTTTTTCTTCTTCTTTCGCTCTGCACGCCGTTGCACGCTGCTGCTGCTGCTGCTGCGGCTGCTGCTGCTGCTGCTGCTAAAGCTGCTGCAGCTGCTGCTGCTGCTTCTGCTACTGCTGCATCGCTGCTTGCTACTGCACGCTGCTGCTTCTGCTCGTTGCTGCTGCTCGCTACTGCCACGGCTGCAAGCTAGTGCTGCGTCGCTGCTGCTCGTGCACGCTGCTGCTGCCAACGCGTGCTGCTGCTGTTACTGCTGCTGCTGCTACTGCTGCTGCTAGCGGCGGCTCACCGCCCCTGTTGCGTTCACGTGCAGTCGCTTCGCGCTCCCTCACGCTGCTGCCGGCGTGGCGCCACGTGGCGCGTTCTCTTAGCGTTCCGCCCACTTCTGCTGCTTCTGTTGCTCACACGCCCCCCTGTGCTCTAATACCAAATTGGAAATAATTTTAGGGCATGCAGGCCCATGCAAGAACGAACATGAGCTCTGTGTGTGAGTGCGATGCAAGACGGCAAGAATTTGGCTAAGTCTGGAACGCTGAATATAAAGAACAAGGAGAGTTTACAAATGAGCCCCTAGCGGTCTTATATAGGGGCGCTGGCAGCTAACCGCATCGGGCCCCGTCACCCCTCTTGAACCGAAATGACTCAACAGGGAGAACAAACTGCATACACCACGAGAGCAACAAAGGTGGTCTCCTCGAGGCACTGGAACAGTTCGCCGAGTGCCCGGGTCTCGACCACCGAGAGAATATGAGCAGTGTCAAAACATCTTGGAATCAACGTCCAGACATCACAAATGGCTTTCCGAACATCGGAAGCCCCACAATAGCCATCGGGTCTCCTCGTCGCACCGGTACAGTCAACCGGGTGCGCGGGTCTGAACCCACCGAGAAAACTCTCCTACCTCCTGACAAGCCCACATGGCTGCCGGAACGCATCGACCGCGTCTCGCCGGTGCTGTCGTAGGTGCTGGAGAAGTCTCGGTGCAGTCCGCAGGCCCGTCGTGTCGTCACGCCCTCCTCTGCCATATACCCCGAATGTGGGTATATCGGTAAACTAGCAGTGTCGGTCGTGACGGGTGGAAGCCACACAAACCAACAGCCAGATGGCCGACAGCCCAAAACCCGGGCGTCGTCCGTTTTGCCTGAAAACTGGACCATACCATAATACCAACGCTGCGAACGCAGCCGTGTGGTCAGGATCTGCTAGAAAAATAGTAGCGAGGAGTTCTGGCAGCCTGAACCCAGGCAGTGCCCACTACGGTTTATGTTGCCAAACAGGGCCAAGCAACATGCAATTGGGACCCTAGGCAGCGCATGACGACGCAGGCACGACAATACGCGCTGGACGCATGCAGACAGCGACTGCGGTGGCAGTGACTGCCGGCAGCGCAACCGCCTAGGAGGCCTGCCAATGGAGCTGAACACGTCGCCGGAGAGAGGGGGCTCCAGCGAACTGCAAGACGACCTCAGTGTGCGTCGGCTCCACCGGACGACACTCCATCAGCGTTGAGTCTCGCCGTCAGTCATCTGCATGCCGATGTACACAAGCCGGGAGGACACAAGAGAGCACAATGAGCGAAAAAAACCAACACTCCCCCATGACTCACAGGCGTAGTGCACATGGGCGGGCAGAGACACGGACAACAAATAGACTCCCCCAGGACACGCAGAAGTGCAGGCAGAGACAAAGAAAGCAAGTCACGGACGCACGCCGACTGAACTCACAGCCTTCTTAAACGAGTCTCGCTTCAGTGCCTTGGTCAGGAAGTCAGCCAGCTGCCGTGCTGTCTCAACCCACACGATGCTGATGCTGCCGTCGTGCAATAACGAACGCACATAGTGATACTCAACATTGATGTGCTTTGTGCGAGTGTGATGCACACCGTCATTGTCTGCAATGGCCATGGCACTCTCATTGTCACAATGCAAGGTGATGGATGCCACAGATTGACGCAACTCGGACAACAGACGACGCAACCACACTCTCACACGCACCTGAGCCAAGGGCCACGTACTCAGCCTCAACAGTGCTGCGAGCAATGCACCCTTGCTTGCCACTGCGCCAGGACACAGCTGTGCCACCGACCAGAAAGATCCACCCAGTGCGACTCTTACCGTCTGGACTGCCGGCCCAGTCACTGTCGGTGTAACCCACTGCAACGACGGACGGCTGACGGCAGAACATGAGGCCTCGCCGAGGGGTCGAGACGACATAGCGCAGTACTCGGATCGCGGCCTCAAAGTGGAGGTGACGCGGCTCCTGAGAGAACTCGGCCAGGAGGTTAATGGCGAACGCGATGTCTGGACGCGTCGTCGTCGCCAGGAACATCAGTGACCCGATGACCCGCAGATACGTGGTCACATCAACTGGCTCCCCCACAACAACTGGGTCAGGACTTTTCAGCTTCACCTGGCCATCGGGTGACATGGGTGAAGATGCGCTAGGCACGAGGGGTAGGTCCTCGGCGAAGCGAGTGGACAGGGTCTGGACATAGGCAGCCTGGTGAACGTGCAGGACGCCCTGTGAGCGATCATGCTCGAGCTCCATGCCCAGGAAGACTCGAGCGGACCCGAGATCCTTCATCTCGTAGGAAGTGTGCAGCAAGTCCTTGACACGCTGGATGGTGGCCGTGTCTGGCGACGCAATAAGGAGATCGTTGATGTAGACTAGAACTACGGCGAGGGTCTGACCCCGTGGGCTGATGAACAGGGCGCGGTCAGCAGTGCTGCGCTGGAGGCCACCACGGAGAAGCGTGCTGTTGATCTCCTGGTTCCTGCACCGAGGTGACTGCTTCAGGCCATAGAGGGCCTTCCGTAGCCGCCAAGCTCTCCCAGTGCCATCGTCAAAGCCTGGGGGCAGCACCATGTAGAGCTCCTCACCCTCAAGTGAGCCATGGAGGAACGCGTTGCTCACGTCCATCTGATGCAGTTCCCATCCATGCTGGGCAACCAAGCTGAAGAGTGCCCGGCTAGTGGAGAACCGAGCGACTGGGGCAAAGATCTGGTCATAATCGACCCGAAGGACCTGAGCAAACCCCTTTGCAGTGAGGCGGGCCTTGTACTTGTCCAAGGACCCGTCAGGCTTCCACTTGCGCCGAAAGACCCACTTGGCACCAATGGCCTTCCGACCTGGAGGGAGGTCGACGAGGTCATACACGTGGTGCTGGCGGATGGCAGCGAGCTCCTCAGTGTAGGCAGCATCCCAATGTGTGGCCTCAGGAGAGGCTCGTGCCTCGCGCAGGGTAGCTGGGTCCTCTGGGCGTGCTGTGGACCGTACTGAGAGGGCGTGTGCCTCACGAGCTCCAGGTGGGATCTGGGCGAGTGTAGCCACGACAGCATGCCGATGCTCGTGATGAAGCATGGCGTAGCCTAGTGCAGAGCCAGGGTGAAGGTCTGCGATGATGGCCGAGGTGGTCAGGCCGAGAGCCTTTGTGCCAGGGTCCCCACTCACGACTGTGTGAGTGGAGGAGACACGTGGGGCCACAGGGAGTCGAGGCGCCACGGGACGCGGTGCGGCGGTCTGCGCGCTCACTGTCGGCCGAGGTCGGAGGCTGCCGCCTGGGCCACGTGTGTAGCGCGGTCGGGCAGAAGATGGTACTGGGTCCGACTGGCCAACAGAGGCGGACGGGGCTATTGGCTCGGAGGAGCCAGCGGATGCGACAGGGGCTGTCGGCCCGGAGGAGCCAGCGGACACGACAGTAGCTGCTGGCCCAGAGGGGCCAGCGGACGCGACTAGGGCTGCTGGCCCGGAGGGGTCAGCGGACACGACAGGCACAGCTGGCTCAGAGGGGCCAGTGGACGCAGCTGGGATTGCTGGCCCGGAGGGGTGAGCGGACAGGACAGGCGCAGCTGGCTCAGAGGGGCCAGTGGATGCAGCTGGGATTGCTGGCCCGGAGGGGCCAGCGGACACGACAGGCGCTGCTAGCTCAAAGGGGCCAGCGGACACGGCTGGGACTGCTGGCCCGGAGGGCCCAGCAGACGCCATTGGGGCTGTTGGCCCGGGAGGGCCAGAGGACGCGATAGGGGCTACCGGCTCAGAGGGACGGAGTGATGTGTCACCCGGAGGCGACAGGACGGAGGACGGACTCACCACTCCCCCACGCGACGGGAGGGACACAGACGAGCCGGAGCGGATGAGGTCGTGGGGGAATAGATCCTCGAAGAACAGGGCATCGCGGGACTCGACGATGCAGTGTCGAGATGGGTCCCAGAAGCGCCAGGCCTTGGACTGACGAGACACACCGAGGAAGGTCCAGGGGCGTCCGCGGGGGGTAAGCTTGCCGCCCTGCTGGGGGGCGGGCAGCCACACAATGGCCACGCAGCCCCAGACACGAGCCGAGCGGAGGTCAGCGCGTCGACCGCACCAGTGCTGGTATGGTGTGGACTGGCGAGGAAGGGGACCGTGGGGAACCCAGTTCCAAACCCAGGTCATGTAGGACATGGCCTCAAAATAGAAGCCATCGGAGAGACCTGACTCGACCCGCATGGTGCGGACGGCATCGGCCATGGTGCGGTTCCACCGCTTGGACACGCCGCTCTGGGCGGGTGTGTAGGGCGCAGACGTCTCATGGTGGATCCCGCGGGAGGCAAGAAAGGTCGTGGTGTCACCCATGTACTCTCCGCCGCGATCGGAGCGAAAGCGGCGGAGGGGCGGCCACACTCGCGTTTCGCGAGGACGAGCCAGTCCTGAATGGCTCGGACGACATCGTTCTTCTGTCAGAGGCAAAAGACCCATCGGTAGCGAGAATAGTCATCCGTAAGGGTGAGGACATAGCGGCCATGCTCTCCGACGGACTCGGTGGGGAGAGGACCCATGACGTCCGAGTGGACAAGGTCAAGCGGGGCGGATGCACAGGAGTAGGACAAGGGGTATGTGGACCGGTGCATCTTCCCCTGAGCGCAGTCAATGCACTCAATGGGACACGGGAGAGGGAAAGTCTCCGGGTCAAGGCCCTTGGCCGGCTGGGTGCGAAGCATGCTCTCTACGGCGGCAGAGTGGACATGGCAAAGGCAGCGGTGCAAGAGGCGGGTGTGCTGAGGAGAAAGTGTACTGGTGACAAACACATGGCCTGTGGCGGCCGACGGGGAGGAGACGGGAGGAGAGGAGGAGAGGCGAGGAACATGCCACAGGTTGCCACGGGCGGTGGCGTGCAGGAGGACAAGACCAGACGGACGCAACGACACAGTGCCAACACCACGCGAGTGCACAACATCCATGCTCATGCGGTCAAGGGCAGTCACGGATAGGAGGCTGAGCTCGAGACCACGGACGAAGAGGACATCGGTCAGAAAAGACATCACCGGTAGGACCATAGAAACGAACGACGCCAACACCACGGACAGGCAACACCTGTCCGGAGCCCGTCCGGATACCGGAGACATCGCCTACAGGACTGAGCATACTGAAGGCCTCACGAGAGGCCGTCATGTGATGCGTGGCCCCGGAGTCGATGATCCAGGTCTCAGCAGGGTCCTGGACCGGGGTCGCCAGATCGCTAACGGTCACATGGCAGCAGGCGAGGGACGCGGACGCAGTGGACGGAGGCGCGAAACGGGACTGCCAATCGTCAAGCCAAGCAATGTCGTCAAGGGGAGGGGTGGAGGAGGCCACTGGCGACAACTAGGCAGGAGAGGAAATGGGACACGACCGCAACTCAGTCTCAGTCATGCAGGGCTGGGCAGGAGGGCAGGAAGTGACGCAACTCACACTTCCCTGGGGAGGAGGGCGAGGCAGGCCGAGCTGGAGCGCGATGAACTGCTCCAGCTGACGCTCACGAGAGGTGGGCCCGGGAGTGTAGACGGAGTGCGGAGTGATGGCGCCGGAGCCCGGGTAGTAGGGGAACTGAGCCGGCGTAGGGAGCGGAGGCGCCGACGGCTGCGGATGGTGCGGCGGCGGCGCCTGTGTCTGCGGGACTGGCGAGGCGATAGGAGTGGTGGAGCTGCTGGGCGAGGCCGAGGCGTCGGAGCCGGTGACAGCGACGGTGGCGGAGGCGAGATGGCGCTCCTGCTGGAGACGCATGGTGGCCATGACGCGCGCCTCGTCGGTCTCTAGAGGGCACGTGTACCACCCGTGCCCAGGCTGGCCACAGTTGTGGCAGACCGAGCCACCACTGCCGGACCCGGTCGACGGCTGCGGCTACTGCTGCTGCTGACCCTTGCCCTTCTTGCTCCGACGCTTCTTCTTCGCCGTCGACAAAGAGCTGGCGGAGGAGCTGGCGGAGGAGCTCGTAGAGGAGCTGGCGAAGGTGGCCGCGGCGGGAGAGGCGATGGCCACGGAGGCGAGGGCCTCCGTGCGATGGAGCTGGGACTCCTGGCAAGCTTCCTCAATGCGGAGGAAGAGCTCGTATGCCCAGGGCATGAGGGTGCCTTGGGCTGCCATGGTGGACAGGACGTTCTGGGGGTAGTGCACGAAGACGTCCACGTACGCGCTAGTGGCGTCGTGCTTGATGGTGAGGAGCGCGGACAGAGGGGGTAGAGCAGATGTGCCGAGACGACGTAGGATGTCCTCCGCCCGCTGCCAGTAGGTAGTGACCGTCTCGGTCTCCCCCATGTGCAGGGAGTTGAACTCCCAGAGCAGACGACTGATCTCAGCGTCGCTTGACAGACGATGGGGTCTGGTGAGGACGTGCCATACGGCTGCAGGGTCTGGTATGGCGCCGGCGGTAAAATCGCCGAGGAAAGGCTCTAGGGCCAGGCGGGAAGCAGGAGGGGCGACTGGGACAAGGGCACGGACGGCGCGACCAGCGTCATACAACTGGTCGGCCTGGGTGGAGTCGTAAGGGAGGGTGTAGTATGCCCACAGGCCCTCACCCTGCGCCCAGATCCGGAAGCTAAGCTCCCAGCTTCGTAACTGCTTGCCGGCCTGAAGCGGCGGCGGCGACGTCTCAAAGTCCTTCTGCCTACGGCCGGCACTCAGAGTGGGGCCAAGGACGGAAGTGACTGTTTGCCGCTGGCGCTGAGTCTGCTGCTGCGCCAGATAGTACGTGGCAGCAGACATCGCTGGGCTGGCGTGCCTTGGAGGGACGAATGACGGTGGCACACTGGTGGCAGTCTGGATGGCTACCGGCTGTAGCGCTGCAAGCTGCTGCGTCAAGGCGGCGAGCTGTTGCTGAAGAGCAGCGAGGGGGTCAGGATTGCCGCCGACGTCTCCAGT
This sequence comes from Penium margaritaceum, assembly GCA_023375785.1. NCBI lineage: Eukaryota > Viridiplantae > Streptophyta > Zygnematophyceae > Desmidiales > Peniaceae > Penium > Penium margaritaceum. The sequence goes on along the minus strand of SZWC01000282.1, from coordinate 287,911 downwards.
GGGCTGCAGCTGCTGCAGCTGCTGCTGCTGCTACTGCTGCGACGGTGGCGGCTGCTGCTGCTGCTGCTGCTGCTGCTACTGATGCTGCAGGCGCTGCAAGAAAGGAGGGGTAGGGGTCCCCCCAATAGAGGAGGATCCCTCCTCACTAGGGGTACCGGCCATGGTGTGGTGCCCCTTGTTTTTTTTTTTTTTGCTTTGGCTGATGTCGGCAAAAAGGGGTGGTGGGAGCTCTATCCACCCCTTGGGTTGCCTTCCCCCTTTCCTTTCTCCCCCCGCTTTTTCACTCCTTTTTTGTGTTTTTTTTGTTGATGACGTCAGCAGTGACGTCAGCAGAAGGGTGCTGACGTCAGCAGCGGTGAATGTTGGGACCGCCGCTGCTACTGTTGGTGCTGATGCTGCTGTAGCCGCTGCTGCTGCTGCTGCTCCTGCTGCTGCTGCTGCTGCTGCAGCTATTGCTGCTATTGGTGCTGGTGCTGCTGCTGCTACTGCTACAGCTAATTGCTACTGCTGCTGCTGTTGCTGCTGCTGTTGCTGCTGCGGTTGCTGCAGCTGCTGTTGCTGTTGCTGATGTTGCTGCAGTTGCAGCTGCAGCTACTGGTGTTGCGAGCTGCAGCAGCTGCTGTGGCTGCTGTTGCTACAGCAGCAAGCTGCTGCAGCTCGCTCCTGCTGCCGAGCGCTGCTGTAGCTGCTGCGTGCTACAGCAGCTGCTCGCTGCAGCTGCTCGTTGCAGCTGCAGCTGCTCGCTGCAGCTGCTTGCTGTAGTTGCAGCGAGCAGCTGCTGCAGCACGCAGCAGCTGCAGGCTGCTGCAGTGAGCTGCGGGAGTGGGGGATTTTTTTTGTTGCCCTTTTTTTTTCCCTTGTCACAGCGGGCAGCAGCCCGTTGTCTGCTACGAGCAGCGGGCTGCTGCTCGCCTAGCAGCAGCGAGCTGCTGCTCGCTGGCAGCAGCGGGCTACTGCTTGCTACTCGCTCGCTACGAGCAACGAGCAGCAACAGCCGCGGCTGGAAGCTGCCAGCTGCTGCTGCTGCAGCAGCTGGCGGCTGCTACAGCTCGCTACAGCAGCTGCTGCAGCCCGCTGCTGCTGCTGCACGCTGCTGCACCTGCTGCGTGCTGCGGCTGCTGCCTGCTGCTGCTACGGGCTGCTGCTGCGGGCTACTACTGCTGCTGCACGCTGCTGCTCCTGCTGTTGCGAGCTGCTGTTGCTGCGGGCTGCTGTTGCTGCTACTGCGAGCTGCTGCTGCTGCGGGCTGCTGCGAGTTGCTACTTTTGCCTACTACTGCTGGTGGTGCCAGTCACTGCACCTGGGTGACGTTGCCACGTGCGTCGTCACCCATAGACGTCAGACGCCGCCCGCCGCTCACCTCCTCGCGTCACGCGTGGGGGTCAGTGCTGTCGAAAAAATTTCGGCAGCATTTCCCCTGGCCCAGTGGCCGTGGGAAAAATTCTGACGCCGCCACCAGGAGGGTTAATGCTGTCGGAAAAAATCTGGTAGCATTTCCTCTGCATTGGCGCGTATGGAGGTCCGCCGGCGTTGTCTGGCACCTGTTCGGCAGTCTTCTGCTGCTGCTGCTACGCTCTGGCTCTCATACCAAGAAGAGAAACTATGCAGCAGGTTGGGACAGCAGCGTTGTTGATGCAGCGTGCGGGCTTCCACGCTAGTTCCTTAAGTCAGCTGCCCCCTCAGTCAGCTGCTCTAGAGTCTAAGTCTGGAAGCTCTGTGTTTGTTACTCAGAAACGCGCGTGCCAGAGTTAGCGCTCCAGAATGCAGCTGAAAACTGATAGTAACTAATTAGGAAACAAGAATGAACAATAATGGGGGACCCCTCCAAGTTCTACCCCCCCCCCCCCCAGCTCTGTAGAGCTTGTTACTCAGTTCATCAGCCAATCAGAAAATAGCTAATTTCAGGCTGGCAGGTTTTCTCGGTGAGGCCTGCCAGACGGCCGACAGCCCAAAACCCGGGCGTCATCCGTTTTACCTGAAAACTGGACCATACCATAACACCAACGCTGCGAACGCAGCTGTGCCGTCAGAATCTGCTAGAAGAATAGTAGCGAGGAGTTATGGCAGCCTGAACCCAGACAGTGCCCACGACGGTTTATGCTGCCAAACAGGGCCAAGCAACATGCAATTGGGACCCTAGGCAGCGCATGACGACGCAGGCACAACAATACGCACTGGACGCATGCAGACAGCGACTGCGGTGGCAGTGACTGCCGACAGCGCAACTGCCGAGGAGGCCTACCGATGGAGCTGAACACGTCGCCGGAGAGAGGGGGCTCCAGCGAACTGCAAGACGACCTCAGCGTGCGTCGGCTCCACCGGACGACACTCCATCAGCGTCGAGTCTCGCCGTCAGTCATCTGCACGCCGATGAACACAAGCGAAGAGGACACAACAGAGCACAATGAGCGCAAAAAACCAACACTGCCGCTTGCGACACCCGCCGTGCGCCGCGGCAGGTATTTATGCCTTGGACCTGTCAGTTGTCATTTCTCTCTGCATATGCTATATTGAAGCATTATGACACTGTGTCTTGTGTCTCCTAGCCAAACCCTTGTCGTTGCATGTACGACCTGTGACCGTCGTCACCGTCTGATCAGGCACTGACGCCCGGTCAGCGGCTGCGTTGCTAGGAAGCTTCTACGTACTTTCTCATGGTATCAGAGCGGTGAGACTGTTCTCACTGAGCTGCACAACAGAGACGGAGCACAGCAGCAGCAGTGAGAGTCACCGCTGCAGCAGAGTTTCCGGGGTCAGTTGGAGACCGCCGGTTGCCGTCAACGCGCTCCACCCACCACGTGAGATCGCAGCTGCACAGGCAACAGCAGCGGCATCTACCGCCAAGCATAGGTGTGTGGCGGCTGCGGTGCGTGCAGCCGCCCTCCCACAGCCGCAGCAGCAGAGCAGCAGCAGCTGAGGCGGCGGCGGCAGCAGCGCAGCAGTAGCAGCCGCAGCAGCAGCGTGGCAGCAGCGGCGGCAGCAGCAGCACAGCAGCAGCGTCGGCAGCAGCAGCGCAGAAGCGGCAGCGGCACAGCAGCAACAGCGGTAGTCGCAGCGACAGCAACAGCGCAGTAGTGGCAGCAGCAGTAGCGCGCGTCGGCGGCAGCGAGCAGCAGCGCACGGCGGCGGCAGCCGGCAGCAGCCGCCGCGCTCAGCAGCAGCAGCAGCGCAGCTGCTGCTGCCACCGCTGCACACGCAGCTATGCAGCTGCTGCTGGAGCTGACAGCACAGCTCCAGCAACAGCTGGGCGGAAGCTGCTGCGCAGCTTCCGCGGAGCTACCGCGCGCCACCGCCACGCGGCTCCACACGCGGCAGAACTGTGACAAGAAAAAAAAACGAAAAAAGGAGGGGACGAGCTGACGTCAACATTGTTGATTGCTGATGTCATCAGGTCGTGCTGACGTCAGCAACCACTTGCTGACGTCAGCATTACACTTAGCCAAGTTTTCACCCGGAAAGTCAAATGTTGCCAGCATTTCAACTCCCCGAGAAACGCAGGCGGTTGTGAAATCCAGCAAACTTGACCTGTCGTCCCATAGTGAGCGACGACATGAGTTCGCCCGACGACAAGGACAAGGGACCAGGGGATCCCTCTTCCTCTTCTTCAGAGGTATTGAGCCCTCGCTCTTAGGCCATTGCGGACCTGCACAACCAGCAGGAGGAGATGCGTCGTGTGCAGCGAGAGTAGACTGACGCGATCCGCACGCTGACTGAGCTCCTGCGTGCTCAGTCCACGGCTCCTTCGCGGATTTCTGAGGGAGCTGCCGGCGTTGCGGCCTCCACCCAGCACTCGGCCCAGGTGCCCGTGACAGGTGCTCCGCCTGCTTCACCTCCTGGTGTGGTCTCTCCACCACCTGGGGACCTCCTTGATGACGAGCCATTCATGCCAGGCTTCGAGGATGACTCCCAGGAGCGGGAGATTTGTCTTCTACAGGAGCGCCTCCGTCAGCTGCAGACGGGTGTCCGACCTCCACCCATGTCCCCGATACGACCGTCACCTGACTTCCCCGGTGATCACCCCCTTCCAGGAGTTTTCCCCATCTCTCGCCCTCCTCAGCCTGCGGTTGCTCTCCCCACGGAGTGGCAGCCAAAGGACTTTGAGGCACCACCTCCACGGTACATCAGTGAGGATGGATTTGACTGCTGGGAGATCCTGTTGCAGGTGTGGGCAACTTCCGAGGGAGTGTGGCCTTACTACCACAGCCCATACCAGTCTACAGACCCAGCACAGGTGCTGACAGTAGCCCGGGCCATGCGAGGACTTCTCTACGCCATGCCACGCGAGACTGTCGTCGACTTCCGCCCCTTCCTCGGCGAGGCTGGCACAGGCACCGGAGCTGATCCTCGTGGAGGCTGGGATCTGGCGTTGTCCCTACTGGCCGCAGAGACGCACGCTACGCGTGCGTCGCACATTCGTGCTTTCCACTCGCTCCATCAGGGACCAGCGGAGCGTGCGGTAGATTACTGGCGACCCGCCATGCATATTTACACGCGTCTGGGGACCTCAGGGGGCACACAACTGTGGGCACTTCAGACGATCATGCTCGGAGTTCGCCTGGAGTACACCGACATCTTCACACGGTACAGCGACGCTGCTCTCGAGCCTTTCTCAGCCACCCTGCAGCTCTTCCCTTGGGCCCATCAGCTTTTCCTCCAGGTGACGTTGGCCCGCGAGGCAGCAGTAGTACATCAGGAGACTTCCCTCGCTGCAACAGTCCTCGCCTCACCACCATCTTCCCTCCTGCAGTCTCCCTCATCTACCTCCATCACAACCTCATCTTCCTCCTACTCTTCGACCCCGTCTACACCCACGCAGACGCAGGGCATTCCAACAGCTGTCCAGGGGAAGAAGAAGAATAGGAAGCGCGGATCGGGTCAGCAGCAGTCGTCATCCTTTGGTAGTAGTGGCCGTTCCGTGCACTGCTACAACTGTGGAGGTGCCCATCGCTACACCGAGTGCCAGCAGCCGCTTGACTGGGAGCGCATCACTCGCGGACTTCAGGCTGCCCATGCTGCCCGCACCGCATCCGGCACATCGCTCGCACACTCCTCTGGACGCGCGGCGACCACGACTGAAGCTATTCCTGCGTCCTCACCAGCGAGCAGTAGTGCTCCAGACCCATGTGACCGCACCATCACCAAGCTTCGTCATCTTCTGGCGCTTCGCTTTCAGGGAGGTGCGAATGTGTTGTCATCGTTCGTCTGACGCAGACTGTAGACCCATGGGTCACAGACCGCTTGTTCGTCCGTCCTCGTGACTCGTGATGACACGTGTGGGGGCGCACAGTCCGCATGTGATGATGACGGGCCTGACTGCAGTGACTGGATTCATGAGTCTCACCTTCGTGATGTACTTCGTTCCTTCCCAGTGACGGCTCAGCGTCCCTCTGATGTCGAGTGTTCCATTGCTCGTTGTACAGTCACGTCCACCAGTCGTGACTCCGGTGGCACTCGGATCATCGATTCCGGTGCCTCCCACCACATGACGTTTCGTCGTAATGACTTTGTGGTACTTGGTCCTATCACATCTGTCCGTTCTGTTCGTACAGGCTCTGGTCATTCCTTAGCGGTCCACAGTGTTGGGGTTGTATGCTTTGATGGTCCGTCTGGCCCCCTGTATCTCTCTGACGTGCTGTTTGTGCCTGATCTTGAGCTCAGTCTGCTGTCTGTGCGTGCCTGCACTCTGATGGGTCTCTCCGTTGAGCACACCATTGATTCAACGACGGTGACTGCTCTTGACACCCGTAGCATTGTCCTGCATACTTCAATCGTAGATGATTTATACCGCATTGCTCGGCC
>SZWC01000282.1:254693-267339 GCA_023375785.1 Penium margaritaceum | reverse complement strand
TGTGTGTGTGTGTGTGTGTGCTCGTGCTTGTGGTTATGCTCGTGCTTCTGTGCGCGCAATTCCAATTGTGCAAGTCCCAGTGACTCTGGACTTAATGCCACTCACTTGGGGGCACAATGCAATATACTTTGGCAGTTACACCTTCACCGTGCATGGTCTCATGTGTTCTCATTTTTTTTCTTGGTTGCCAATTCTGCTGTAAGAACTAGACGTGTGGAACACAAGTGGACAGAAGCAAGTAGGAAAAAGGCAATGAATGACCGCAACCAAAAACGATGGTAGCCAACAGACAAGTGGAGCTGGTCGAACAACATGATAGTGGAGACAGTAGAGGCAAGGTAGAGTACTGATGTGCGAGGTAGATAAGACACACGGAGAGAAGGTGAGAGGAATTCATTTATGCCTTGTAGATTCGAGCAAAGGAACTGATGCAATGAAGGGTTATGAGAGAGTTTCTGGAAAACAAAAGGGGAGAGGATAATGACAGAGCGGAGACATCGTGGAAAGGTCACAAAACCAAAGTTTAACAAAACTGAATACGGTGAAGATGCCGATGACCCCCTGTTTTGTCACCTGTTACCCTCATGTACCCTAAGCTTAAAACAATAAGCCCCATTCGCCCCTACCGCGGAACAATAAGCCCCATTCGCCCGTGCCTTGGAACAAAAAGCCTCGTCCGCCCCTGCCTCAAAACAAAAAGGTCCATTCACCCCTGCCTCGGTCCAATGGAGTTGTTGCATCTGTTCACGTCCATCGGAAGAGAACCCTAACCTAGACACTTCCTACTGAATGCAAATGCCTTGGTCTGGACAGAGGCTTGGGATGGGACTTGTCAATGCACCTCACTACCTCAGTGTGCGGTAGGCTGCACGTGACGGGTGCCCATGTCGAGTGACGCTATTCAAGTACTCGAAGCAGTACAAGTCATTTTTTTTCTCGGTTTCAACGTCAAACCCGTATGTATGGACCACATGAATAACGGGTACGGCCGCAATCCATTTCCTCCTTCCTTGCACACTCACGTGTATGTTGCAAACCATTCCCCAACATGTCCCATCTCGGAGATTATCATCCTCTTCCGCCTTTACAGCGCTAGTCAATACCATCACAGCCTCATGTAGGTCCTTGGGGAATCATCATTTCTTCCCTTTCCCCCCTTGGACCACGGTACTGCGATGGCCCAGTGTCTAGAATGAAGTGTGAATGGGACATGATGAACGCAAGTCCATCCGACAATCAATACACCATGTGTTGGTAGTTGGGCAAGCGGGCACCCCATGATCACCCGCTGTACTGCCCGCCAGATTGGGAGCCATGGGTTTTTGTGGTCATTTCATCGTTTACGGATGTGACCATAGAGGACTAATGGCCATGTGCTACATGGAGTAGGCATTGTGGCCATACTAAGCATTAATGCCGCTCGTAGCAGTGCTCTTTTTTTTAACTCCAGGTGGTGGTCACATTAGGTAAATGATACCAGAATGCAAAAGAAATGAATTACCATGTGTCTAGTGTTGATTAGTGAACACAGAATTCACCGCATGCCCTCCAGCTAGTGTTCAATGGATACAAAGAGAGACACAATACACATGTCACATTGGCATGACGTGGGTGCGCACGTCTTTTTCTACCTGAAACATGAGCACTGTACCTGGCACTTCATACACAATTAGTGACGACATGTGCAACGTATGCCTTGCTTCAAGTGCACATTGTCCTGAGTAATGGGTTGCAAACAGTTCGTCTTACACATCTAATTGTAGGCTCTGGGTACACAAATTGTGGAAATGGCTGTGAAGAAGATTATTTGACTTGCATTTAGCCTGTCATGTTCTCTAGTTCATTGAGCACACAAAGAACTGAGTGCTTACATGTATGAACAGTCCTGAATCACAACGTTTGATATTGTATGTCTCTTGTTATGTTTGCATTTGATACATATGTTAATTCATGTGAAATTGATCAATTACTGAAGGCAAGCCCAGTACGTGTCCTGCTTAGAGCAAGTTCATTCTTGAGTGGTACATGTCTTGCAGCACATGGAATAACAATGGATGTAGAGTATGCATTATACACAAAAATCCTTGTTCACAGTTACTTGAAACATTAACTGCAAAAGACATGAGCTGCATTTGTTGATCAAGGAAAAATGCATCAGGATAGATTAAGGAAAGTGAAAAAAGTCACACACAGGACATAACCTCTCCGATTGTAGAAAGTGCTCACGTCGATCTCACTGTCATACACTTGGGTACCATCTTTGTTTCCAAGAACCAATATCCTCCTCCCTCCTTACCTGGACTCAATGACCTTGGCGTCATCAACCGAACCCTAACCCTCTGCCTAACCCCAAATTCCCCCTTCCATCTGGATTTTTCTGCGCTTGAAAAAAGTGTATGCCCAAACTCCAAAGCCCAGCATGCTTCGTCCTGCACAAACACAAAACATGAGTCAGTGAGACCACCCCAAAAATACAACATTGCAAACTGCACAAAGACAGTGAATGAGAACATCAACAATGGTTCAATATGCATGTGTACCTCACTCTGCATCCTCTATGTCTTCATCGTATGTTTCCTGCCATTCTCTCTCCACCTCATCCAGCTACTCAGTGTGCTCATCCTGCATAACAGCCTCACCAAAATCACCACCAAGTGGAGAGTATGCACCAAATCCATCGCCCTCAAGCTCATCATCCTCATCATCTGATGCATCCCGGGGGGGCATCTTAGGGCCGTGCTCCATGTCACTGTACCATATTCAGCAAGATGTGGACCTCCACCAAGCGATGCATTGGTACGTGTTTCCAGTGTGGCTGTTGCAGGCTGTGCACCAGTAGCAAGGGTCCGCCAGGTTCTCCGCATTGTGCCGCTTTGTCAAAAGAAATGCACAGGCATGCTGACAGGGCAGGCCATACTCCTTCTAGCGGCCACAGCTGCATGACTTGTCCCCAGGCAAGTGTCCCTTGTCAACAAGGGACACTTGCCTGGGGTTATTAGTCGGCCCTGTCACCGTGGCGGTGTTAAGCCCCTCTTTTGTCACTGTGTACTCACATGCCACCGCTTAGCAGTGGAGGAGGCAATTGGCCTATGCTGGCACCAGTGCGTCCTTTGCCTCGACAGCCTTTCTACGACATGTGCAGAAGAGATGCTATGCACACGAGTAAATTGACACAAAGTAGTAATATGGGTACAACCTTCTGTGTGTAGCGATGCAGGCATTCCAGCTCTCCACAACATTAGACATTGTGCGGCCTCCTTTTTCCAAGGGCAGTGCAGTTGAGTCCACTTTGGAAGTGGCACTTCTCCCACCACCACCCTGGCCTCCCCCTCCCTCCCAAAGAGATATGCATAAGCTGACGGACTCACTTGGCAAAGGTGTATTGTGGCATTCTCCCACTGCTCTAGATTCAACGCAATAGCACACTTCCAAGCCCAGTGTGCTGCCTTCTTGCCGTAGCTGCTGCGTACGTTCTTTCTTATGTGCCATGCGCAAAAGGTGTGCATAGCACAAGAAAATTACTTCTCCGTTTCCTTCTCCAGTCCCTTTTCTCTGTCCTTGATGATGCAAGAACCTGCTTGGGCAGCAATGTGATAGGCCACTGCAAGCTGGGCACAAAAAAAATTCCAAGCATTCTCTTCCTCCGTTGGTGCCAGGGCCCAGGCCATGGACACGGCATGGTTATCAGCATCAAATAACTGAGCAAGCAAGAGAACCTGCTTGTGACCATTTTTCAGGAACGTAGCATCCATGGTCAGAGTTCTATGATTGTGTTGAAACCTAATTCTGGCGGCTCTAGGAGTGACAAACACCCAGAGGAAAGCACCGCTCTTGTCCTTGTGCGTGATGGCATGTGTACACGGGTCGACTCGAGTAAGCTCCATGGAGAACGTGGATGTTCACGTGTCAAATGAAAAGACGACCACTTGAACAGGCCAGAACAACCCAGCCAGGTCCATGTACCTCTTCCACGTATGATGGAAACAGGCTCCAGGTGTCACTCTTCTTGCCCATCAAGCTGTTTTGCGCTTGATACTTGGTGTGGTAGAGGGTGTTGTTAAAAATGTTCACCCAGGTCCGTTCATGCATCACCTGCCACAGTGTCGCGGTGGAAGCCGTGGGGTAGCAGTGTAGCACCTCCAAAACTTTGTAGGCCACCCAACCTTTGTGGCGCGCGAGATTCTTGCACCCGATGCTAGGCACGCAGCGGTGGCCCTCGGAGTAGTGGGACACAATCACGTGTCTGAACTTGCTGGTAACACGGACGAGGAGCAGCCAGGTGTAGCCCTTGGTCTTTGCATATGCGCAGATGACATGGAAACGGGCTGGCTCACTACGGTTCTACTTGAAACAAAAGCGATTTTCAACCACGTAGTCCTCAATGTAGGCACGGGCAGCATCCATGTTGTCAGACACCATGCCCTCCTTTGGCTCCTTCTCCATCTCCTTGTGCTTCTTTGGAGTGTAACATGTCTTGTCGTCCGAATCACCTGCCCAGAAGAACACATAACAAGACATGGCGGGATTTTCAACTTCAACACAAGTACAATTGTTTTCCATGCAGGCTTTCATAGAAATGAAAACACACCACCAGGAAACATGACACCAATCACCGAAGTGTCCATGAGGTGGGGACAGGACTCGACGGCGCCTCATGCTAAACGTAACTGGGCCGGCTCCCTAGATATCCGGAGAGCCCTAAGCACGGGATGGCTCAACAGGGGGTTTTTTCTATGGGAGGGCGTCCCACTCATCCAACCTCCTTTGAAACCATTCATTGTTTCAATCCCGCTCCAACCAAAACATCACATCATCAAACACGCCTGATGTGTCGTGCGGCAGAGTGTTGTTGGGGTACCACCGTGGAGCACGAACGAGACAGGAGGACGAACCGTTCTCGTCAGGACTTGGTCGCGTGGCCAGACACCATGCCTCAAGTTGAGAAGATGTCTAAAACGGTGGGTATTTCATCCACAATCTATCACATGTAGCCATACGATATGGTCTAGAAAAAACCGTGCTGATCCTTCTATAGTGACCGTGGTTGTTGTCGGGATGAAGTGCGACATTTTAGAAAATTGTCTACCACAACGTGGATGGCGTCATACCCCTCGGGGGTGGCTGGCCGACCCGTAACAAAATCCATGCTGATGTCTTTCTATGGGTTTGTTGGAACAGGTAATGGTTGGAGTAGGTCGTTTGGTTGTGTGCGACAAGATTTATACCTCTATCAGGTGTCGTACAATTTGCAAAAAGCCGCCACTTTGATTTGCATCTTGTCCCACCAATAGTACTTTTCCGGTGTCTTTACTGTCTTGTCCTTGCCAAACTGACCACATGGACCGGTGTCCTGGAATTCCTCTAATAACATCCTTTGCAGCTCCTCGTTCAAAGGGACATTGAACTGGCAAGTGAATCACCGTCCCCAGTAGGGGTCGTCAAACCAGAACATAGTTTTGTCGTACCCGCTGAACTCCTTGTAACCCTTCCCGAATACTCTCGCAAGGTACAAGTCTCGTTCAAAGAGAAACGTGTTGATCTCGGCCATCAAACCTGGTCACGGACTCAGAGCATCCGCCAGATTAGTCTTTCCCGGTTGGTACTCCATGTCATAGTCAAAGTTTGACTCAAGGAACTCCACCCATCGAGTTTGTCAACAGCTGAGATTAGGCTGAGTCTTGAGATGTTTCACGGCGTGATGGTCGGTGCGGACGATCCATCAACGATGTTCCAAGTAGCACTACCTTGTTTCAAACACGTGCATGACTGCGAGCATTTCTCTTTTCTGCACTATGTAATTGAGTTCCGGCCTGCGTAGCTTTTCCAATACGTACACGATGGGTTATTCTCCACTGCCGTTATCTTGGAGGAGAACGATGGTGAACAAGGAGCATAAGGCTGGCGCAGGGGTTAGGGCGTTTCTCAAAGAGTTGAACGCTTCTTGTTCGCTATCCTCTCGATTCCACTCGGTGGTTCTCTGGGTAAGATCAGAGAGAGGCACTGTCACTCGCATGTGGTTCTTTACGAATCAACAGTTGTAGCTGCTGAAACCCCAAAATACTTGGACGTCCCGAACATTGGTAGGCATCAGCTAATTTGCAACCGCCTCCACCTTTTCTGGGTCCATGGTGATTCGTTCGCCACCGATGATGTGGCCCAGAAACTTGATAAAAAGCAACCGAAGTCGCATTTCAAGAGTTTTCTAAAAATTGCATCTATTTTTAAAATCTCGAGAAATACTCAGAAAAGTCCACTATGCTCCTCCCGGGTGTGCATGTACACTAGGATGTCTTCAAGATACACAACGGAGTCTTCAAGGTATGGATGAAACATGTTGTTCATTGCCGCTATGAATGTTGTGGGACGTTGGTGAGTCCAAACGGCATAACCGTGAACTCGAAGTGCCCATATCTGGTGTGAAGTATTGTGTAATGAAGTGCCACCCTTTTTCTGGCATACTAATTGCCTCATCCGCGTTTTGGAGGCATGCAGGCCTTTTCCCCGCTTTTTTGGAAATCCAGGTCGCGGTAGAGCTCACCTCCGCTCGACCGCCGATTCGAGAAGGAGGAGGAGGAGGAGGAGGAGCGAGCGCGCGAGCGAGCACCGGCGTGGAGTTCGCGCTGGCGCTAGGGGGCTGTTTCGCGCAAGCCCCCACGCGGCGTTCCGAGCACGCCACGCGTGGGTGGCTTCCCCCTCTCGACGGGCAGCGTATCGCATACGCTACCCGCCAAGGGGTTTGTCTCAGAGGCGGGCTCTCGGCAGCGTGCACGATCAACGGCGGCAGCAAAACGGTGGCTGCGACCGCGTGCCGGTCGCAGCACTTTGCGGTGGCACGTTCTACACGGTGACCGCTCTCACTGTACTTCTACATACACGGGGATAGCTGGAGACGTCCGAGCTACGAGGCGGCTCACCGAGAGACAATGCGGACTGTCGATCTTGACGATCGATGGCTGGAGACTTCTCGCACAAGACATAGGGTGCATGTAGAGCACCGAGTTAGGTGCAAGTAGGGCACCAAGTTTAGGTGCAAGTAGCTTGTTGTAGCTAGCTAGGAAATCAGTAGGCTGAGGCCTGGGCTATGCAGCCAAACAGTATAAATACCTTGTACTCTGTTCATTGAAGTTAACCTGTGATTTTCCAGCTCTGGCCTCCAGACTTCTCCAAGTCTAACTTTCCGCTGCGACTGTGCACTCCACACACTAAAGCCTAATCTCTAGAGAGCACCCACTCTCACATATGGACTTCTTGACGTCTTTATCAGATATGTGGATTTGATGATAGCCACTGCGTAGGTCGAGTTCGCTCAAGTTTTGTGCCCCGCGGAGTTGTTCAAAACGTTTTTCTATTCGCATGAGGGGATAGCAGTTCTAGATGGTAACATCGTTGAGCAATCAGTAGTCCACTCATATCCGCATCTCTCCGATTTCCTTCTACTAAAAAAATACAGATGTCGCGTAAGGTGATGTGGAGGGTCTGATGAACCCCTAACCAAGTATCTTGTCCGGTTGTTTCTTGAGTTTGGTCAGCTGGCGACCGCTCATCCCATGGGTCCCCATAACCATCGGTCTTCTGCCCGGCTTAAAGTCAATTTTGCTAATGTTCCATTGTGAGGATAGCTCTCGAGCCACTTCATTGGAAAAAACCCCTTTAAACTCTTCGATGAGCTCCGCAAACTCCTTCGGCACGGCTGTGAACTTCTTAGGTGTCGAGGCCATTGGCGTCGCCTTGGCATCTGCAATTTCTTCCGCTTCCCCTGCTTCCACGTGGACTAGCCACGCTTGAGCCCCGCACTCCAGATATTGCTTGGCCACATCCAGAGATATCGGTTGGAATCTTGTGGATGCGATAACGTCCTCTACTGCGTCCACCTCCGCTGCTTCTCTTAACCGTCGTTACGTCATGGGTCGAATGATCACAGGTAGGTGTTGCTTTCTGCCATTAATGCAAACATAATCTGATCTGTTGCTCCAGTCGACTTGTGGATTATACTAGCACAAGAAATCTTGTCCAAGGATGATTTTCTGGTCGCTCATTGGGCATGTTCTTCATACCGTGATGTCGTACAAATCTCTAGTTTGCAGTCGGAGTGGCTCAGAAATTCGGTGGATCTGCTATCATTCATCGACAGATTTCCCTTCAAACACCCATGGTTTGATCTGCAAACCCAGCTTTTGAAACATGTCGTTGGTGAAGAAATTGTGAGAAACTCCTCCATCCAAGAGTGCCGGTACCATTATGCAACTTCAAAAACCCCTCGGTTTCACTCATAGCAGAATCACCGGTTGGTCGTCCTCGTACCCCTCATCGAACATTGTGATATGAGGAACCCTCGTCTACGGCGAGCTTACCCGCTCACATGGGTGATAGGTCGGTGCAGAAGTTCTGAATGGATAGGAGCCTCTCTGTCTACTCCTTCCCTTTGAAGTTTCACGACTCCTAACTCCTTTTTCTGTGACTACCGTCCCCCCCCCCCCCCCCCCCCCCCCTTGGCTTGATGTTGCCGCTTTTGACAGTCGCGCGAGATATGACCCGGCTTCCTGCTAGTCTAGCGGAGCCGTCAATCTCGTAGATCAATGGAATCAATCTCCATTGGAGATGATGTTTCTGCCAAATGTGACTTTTTTTTGCCACAATGAGAGTTGTGGCTGTGGGATCACCGACCATTGGATACCTGCATCCGAGCGTTGTAGTCGGCACTGTCGATGCGTTCAGGTGCTGTTATCATTCGCCAAAGTTTGTCATGGATGCCAAGCTTGAGGTTGTTGGCATCCACGACAAACGTTTTTGGCATCCACGATAAAAAATCTCGCTTGAGGTTGTTCTTGTAGTAGAAACACCATGGATGAGGTCACTGCCGATGACGATTTCATGGAAATGCCAAGTGTACTTCTCCATGCTAGACTGCTGATGAAGATGTTTGAATGTCGCACGCGTCAGACATCTCGTTGAGTTTTTCAAAGAAAGTGGATGTAGCAAGCGCGAAGTTACTCCATGTCTCCGGTGGCGTGAGGGGCTCATGCCATGTCGTATCAATCTGCTTGAGAGATAGTACGCCTTTGGTCGACGATGTAATAGTGGACGTGTGCCTTTGATCCAGCTCTGCCGGTCTCCGATTATCGTTGGATGGACTTAGGACCAGACCACCAACTCAAAGCCATGCCACGCAAAAGCGAGCTCGCGAGGTTAGACTTTTTTTTTTGTTGTTGTTGACCCCAACAGCGGTGAAGTACTCCACCAAAATTTTCAGAAACATCCTCACCATCAATCACTTGAAATTTGCATGATTGAACGACTCAAGGAGTGCATGTCAAATCTTGGGTTCACTCAAGAGTTGTAGATTGCTATCAGTGAGTAGTGCTTTGCGCACAGGAGAGTTTTGAAGCTCCTCCATTCTCGCGTTGAGTTATTGCAGCAGATGAGTGTTGAGGCTCTCAATTCCCGAAAGCTTCTGGTATGATTCTTCATTGATTCGCGCTTGTTGGATGGTGCCTCTCATCTTGACGGGCTGTGACGGGAGGGAAGGGTTCGCTGAGCTCGAGGGGTCTGTCACCGAGTTGGCCGTCGGGTTCGTTGGTGCTGGGGAATTTGCCACAAAAGTTACCACCACCACCTGGTTAGCATGGAGTATGTCACTATTTGCACGCTGGTGATCCTCCATCGCCGGGGTCTATGCCGGTTATTGCTGCTCGTTGTTGGGTGCTCTCACTCCATTTACCGGTCTCTTTGTGAGGTCTGTAAACTTCTGAACGGTGGAGATGCGCTGAAGACTCGTGCGAGGTTGTCTCCAGGTAGTTAATGCGTTGGATGCCCCTCCAATGCCCCTGCGTTCCGATGCTAAGTGTTACGCCGAGCGGAACACAGGTTGTTCATAGGGATGAGGTGTGGGAGAAAAGAGAATTTGAGAATTGGGAACAAATGAATGATTTGGATTTGAAAACAAATGTACTTTGATGACAAGTGTTGAGTGAGTCGAGAACATGTAAACAATGTCAAGAATGAGAATGAGGATCCTCGGTTTCGACCGAGCGACGCGTGCGAGGTCGCGTCGTGAGTAGCTGTTTCGTGAAAATCTACCAAGAAGTTGGTGGACTTCAAGAATATTGAAGGCGTGTCTTTGTAAAAGTCTAGGACCATCATGAATTTGACTGAAAAATATAGACATATCGATGTAGTTAGTGACAATCCTGTCGACCTTTGTGGAAGGTGATCAAAGTTGTCCAAACATTTTGGAACGAAATAATGAAGGTCGGGGCAGCTGGCCGAAATGCCCTCGGCCAAACGGCGTAAAACTCCTGAGGTTGACGCGCTATGGGATAGAAATGTAATAAAATAAATGCCCACGTGCGGAGTTTAGGGACTCGTGTACGTCAGGGATGTAATAGGAAGTGTTACGTCCCTAATGTACACGAGTTCCCAAATTCCATAACTGGACTTTTTTTCATTACACTTGTGGCCTTTGGGCCACAAGTGTAATGATTTCAGGCGAGTTCAGGATTTCTATGTCGTTCAGCAGAGGGCATTTTTGCCACCTGTCCCAACCTCTGGTATTCCGTTCCAGAAGTTTGTGACAACTTTGACCATATTCCAGATTGGTCAAAAGACGATTTACAAACCATATCGATGTTTCTTTATTGTTCAGTCGACTTCTCAATGTCGCTAGAACTTTATACAGAAGTGCCTCAACATTGTCAAAGCCCCCCGACTCCTTGGCGGAGCTTCTCAAATCAGCCACTTACTGCGTGACCTTGGCTTGAGCGTCGAGGACCCAACATATGCCTTGTTCTCATTCTCGGCATGGTGCACGTGCTTGACGCACTCGAAGCTTGTCATCCGAGGACACTTATTGCTTAATGAAAACTCTCCATTTGTTGCAAATTCTTGAATTGCATTTTTTTGCACACCTCATCCTTGTGACCCACGTCCTATTATGAACCAGACATACACGAGTTCCTAATCTTTCCGTGTGGGCATTTCTGTCACTACACAAATAGCTCACCGCACAGCGAGACCTCGATTTTGACTCTGACGGTCGAGGAATCTTCGGCCAACTACCCTCACCTCCCGCTGATCCTTCTCGAACTTCCTGACAACTTCGACCACTTTCGAGAACCGTCGACAAAACTGTCACGACCTTTTGGTCAACTTCTCAACACAGTGAGAAGTATCAAAATTTACAAAAATACATCTCGCATATTTGGCATCGATCTTCCAAGCCCCCCGATTCCTTCGCGAAGCTTCTTGATCTGACCACTCACGATGCGACTCCACACGTGTCGCTCGAAAATTGACTCGACAATCCCAACTACGTCTTATTTGTAACTTGACACTTTTACATATTTGTTCGATCATTTCAACACTTGTCATCGAAGTACACCTACCGCTACTTAAAAATTTCTCAAGTGTTCCAAATTCTCACACCGTGTTCTGCCTCGCGAATTGTACATGTTCACCATCTACACTCTGTTTGGCAAAACACTTGGTATCATAGCGCAACGGTGCTGGAGTGGCATTCAACTACTTCACCCATTTGAGGGTTGCCTGCAACAAGCCGTCAGCGCATCTCACACATCAAGACTTTGCAGACTTAGCGACTACCACGTGAAGCGAGAAAGCGCATCCGACGACCAGCAGCGGGTCTTCGGCGACGACTTCGGCAATGTAGGAGCAAAACGTGCCTATGCACGTGAACTCTGAAGCGGCAGTGAATTCTAGCGTGGTAGGCTATGCGGCAGCTGGGTCAACCCCGATGCCTTTAACAACCAACCCAGACACGGATCCGATGGCGGCAAACCTGCCGCCCCTAACAATAGCCTCGACGTGTGCAGCGGGAACGACAGGTGGCACTGGACGACAGGCGGGGATCAACGAGGAACTGGCAAGCCGTATCTCCACGCTTGAGGGGATCAAATTTCATCTGCTGCAACAGCGCAACGTCACAATGGAGGCTCTTTGCAATGCAACTGCATGAGAAGCAGTGCTCGTGAAGAGAAATAGCCAACTTGTGGCACTGGCCAAAGCTCCCCCAAGAATGAACGAAAGCGACCCGCAAGTTCACCCCCTCGAGCAGGGAAGAAATAATCAGCTCCCCCAAGCGACCCGCAAATTTCCTAGGAATCTTCTTTGGAAATGCTCCGGCCGCTCTAACCTCTCCAGCCGTTCCAGCCGCTCCGGCCGCTCGAACCGGAGCGCTCTGCCCAGCCAGCCACGCAAGCTAGGCCTGGCCGGTGTAGGTGGCGCACGCGAGCAAGCGGCAGCGCGACCCACTGTCCGCAGCGCTGCTTGCGCAGGCAACATGAACAGCACAGCCAGTGCGATCACCGTTGGTCGCGCGCTTGAGGTGGCCGCCGGCCAGTGTGGCCCACGTGACCAACGGCCACTGCGCTTGACGCGTCAGCCAGCCAACACACACGACGCGACTTGCGACTAGCGCGTCGCTAGCGCAACGCGACCAGCGGCTAGCCCCCACCCCCGCGACCTCCTTGCCCACCCCTATCACCTCCCCCACCTCCGCGGTCTCGTCCAACCCCCCCACCCACCTCCTCCACCTCTGCATGCGCCTCCTCCTTGCACTTCATTTCCCCCACCCCCTCAGCACTCCCCCCTCCCCCTCCACCTCCTCCACCCCTGCGGTCTCCCCCTCTGC
>SZWC01000282.1:222731-234127 GCA_023375785.1 Penium margaritaceum | reverse complement strand
TCTCTCTCTCGCTCTCTCTCTCTCTCTCTCTCTCTCTCTCTCTTTCTCGCGGTTGTACGCGAGCGTGCAGCCGCTCCGCGATGGCTGCACGGAAGCTACGCGGAGGCTGCGCAGCAGCTTCCGCTCAGCTGCTGTAGCAGCAGTTGCGTGGCTGCATGCATAGCAGTGGCTGCAGCGGCTGCGCAATGCCGCTGCTGCTGGTACGCGCTGCAGCTACTGCTCGTTGTCACCGCCGCACGTTGGTGCTACTGCTGCTACGCTGTTGCTGCTCTGCTGCTGGCGCCGCGGCTGCCGCTGCTGTTGTTGCGCTGTTGTTGCTGTCTTTGATGCTGCTCTGCTACTGCCACCACTGCCGCTGCTCGCTGCTACTGCCGCGGCCGCCGCTGCGGCTGCGGACGGCAGCTACACTCGCTGCAGCCGCCACGCGCTGCTGTAGCTGGTGCTATGGTGCTGCTGCTATTGCTGTAGCTCTACTGCTATGCTGCTGCTAGCACGGTGGCAACACCGCTGCTATAGTCTCACGTGATAGGTGTGTTTTGCGTCGACGGCGACCGGCTGTCCTCGATAGGCCCCACTAGACTTGCTACGCAGTGACTCTCACTACTACTGCTCTTCTGCGTCCCTGCTGTGGAGCTCAGTGAGAACTGTTTCACTGCTCTAATATCATAAGAAGATGCACGAAAGCTTCCTAGCAACACTCTCGTTCACCAGGCGTCAGTGCCTGATGAGACGGTGACGACACTCACAGGTCGTGCACGCAACGGCAAGAGTTTGGCTAGGGGACACAAGGCAATGTGTCTGAATGCTTCAATTGCATTTGCAGAGAGAGATGACAAATGACAGGTCCATGGCCTAAATACCTGCCGCGGCGCACATGTTGTGATTTGTGACGTTTGTGTACAGTTTATTGTGACCACTCGGCCGTGTCCATACTCCTGCAGATCCCTGAGGCGGGCTCTGGTGACATCGGTGCGACGATTGGCGGCGGACTACCAGCTTGGAGCTGGCTGGCTACCGTTCCTGAGCCCCACATGCTGCCGGGACTCTCTGCAGTCTTTTCTACAGCTTGCAGGCGTCTTTTGGCGGACTGGCCATGAGTCCTATTTGCATGTTTTTGCATTGAATGTCCACCGTCTGATGACGGATGCATGCATGTGACTAGTCGTAGCGGCCGTCTTTTGATTCTGCACGTCTTGGTTCAGACGGCATAGCATTCTAACATGTGTGTGTATAGCTACGGCCAAAACAGTGGTTTTGGGCCGGTTTTATGCTTTGGACCTGTCATTTGTTATCTCTCTGTGCATATGCTATTGAAGCATTCTGACACTTTGTCTTGTGTCTCCTAGCCAAACCCCTAGCCGTTGTGTGCACCACCTGTGACTGTCGTCACCGTCTGACCAGGCAGTGACGCCTAGTCAGCGGCTGTGCTGCTAGGAAGCTTCCACGCATTTTCTAATGGTATCAGAGCAGTGAGACAGTTCTCATTGAGCTGTGCAACAGACACAACAGAGCAGTAGTAGTGAGAGTCACTACTGCAGCAGATTCCTTGGGGCCTATCGGAGACAGCTGGTTGCCGTCGGCGCAGCCCTCACCCACCACGTGAGATCGCAGCATTGTTGTTGCCACCTTGCCAGCAGCAGCAGCAGCAGAGAAAGCAGCAGTAGTGCAGCAGCAGCAATAGCGGTGCCTGGTGGCTGCAGTGAGCGCAGCCGCCATCCACAACCGCATTAGTTGCAGCACCATCGGCAGCAGCAGCAGCAGCGCAGCAACAGCGGCGGCAGCAGCAGCGTAGCAGCAACGGCGGCTGCAGTAGCACAAAAGTAGCGGTGGCAACAGCAGCGCAGTAGCAGCAGCGGCAGCCGCAACGGCAACGGCAGGGCAGCAGCAGCAGCGCAGCAGTGGCAGCAGCAGCAGCGCGCATCGGCGGCAGTAAGCAGCAACCGCAGCGCACAGCAGCAGTAGCAGCAGCAGCGCAGCCGCTGCATACGTAGCTACACAGCAACTGCTGAAGCTGACAGCGCAGTTGTAGCAACAGCTGAGCAAAAGCTGTTACGCAGCTTCCGCGCAGCTTCCGCGCAGCTTCTGTAGAGCCGCCGCAGAGCGGCTGCACGCTCGCGAAGAGTCGCGAGAAAGAAACAAAAAAAAAGAAACGAGGGGAGGCGAGCTGACCTCAGCAAATTTTTTTTCTGACATCATCAGGTCGTGCTTATGTCAGCAGCCACCTGCTGACGTCAGCACCATTCTATGCCAAAATTTTGGCCGGACAGTCAAAAGTTGCCAGTGTCTCAACTCCTCGAGAAACGCTTACGGTTTTGAAATTCGACAAACTTGACCAGTCGCCCCATACTGAGCGGCGACATGAGCCTGTCCGACAACGAGGAGAAGGGACCAGGCGACCCCTCCTCCTCTTCGTCTGGTGTACTGAGTCCACGCTCGCAGGCCATTGAGGACCTGCGAAGCCAGAAGGATGAGATGCGTCGCCTCCAGAGAGAGCAGACTGACGCTATCCGCACGCTGACTGAGCTTCTGCGTGCTCAGTCCACGACTCCTCAGCGTGCTTCTGAGGGAGCTGCCGGCATCGCGGTCTCTACCCAACAGTCGGCTCAGGCACCCGTGACAGGCGCTTGACCTGTCCTATCACCTGCTGACCTCCTTGATGATGAGCCACTCATGCCAGGCATTACGGATGATTCCCGGGCTCAGGAGATTCGAGTTCTTCAGGATCACCTCCGTCAGCTGCAGACGGGCACCCGATCTCCCCCGTTTTCCCCGATACGATCGTCACCTGACTACCCCGATGAACATCCTCTTCCAGGAGTCTTTCCCGTCTCTCGTCCTTCTCAGCCTGTGGTTGCTCTCCCCACGGAGCGGCAGCCCAAGGATTTCGAGGCGCCACCTCCACCGTACATCAGTGAGGATGGCTTCGGCTACTGGGAGATCCTGTTTCAGGTGTGGGCTACTTCTGAGGGAGTGTGGCCTTACTACCACAGCCCGTACCAGCCTACAGACCCAGCACAGGTACTGACAGCAGCCTGGGTCATGCGGGGACTCCTCTACGCCATGCCACGCGAGACCGTCGTCAACTTCCACCCCTTCCTTGGCGAGGCCGACAGAGGCACCGGCGCCGATCCTCGTGGAGGTTGGAATCTGGCCATATCCCTGCTCGCCAGAGAGACGCACGCCACACGTGCATCACACATTTGTGCTTTCCATTCGCTCCGTCAGGGGTTTGCGGAGCCTGCAGCGGATTACTGGCAACGCGCCATGCGCATCTACACAGGCTAAGGGACCTCGGGAGGCACACAGTTGTGGGCGCTTCGTACGATTATGCTCGGAGTTGGCCTCGAGTACACCGACATCTTCACACGGTACAGCGACGCTGTCCTTGAGCCCTTCTCAGCCACTCTGCAGCTGCTTCCTTGGGCGCATCAGCCCTTCCTTCAGGTGACCTCAGCCCGCGAGGCAACCGTAGCCCATCAGGGGACTTCCCTCGCTGCAGCAGCCATCGCATCACCACCATCTTCCCTCCTGCAGTCACCCTCTTCCTCCTCCATCACTTCCTTATCTTCCTCTTCCTCTTTGACCTTGTCTACACCCACACAGATACAGGGCGTTGCAGCAGCTGCCCAAGGGAAGAAGAAAAATTGGGAGCATGGATCAGGTCAGCTGCAGTCGTCATCCAGTGGTAGCAGTGGCTATTGTGTGCACTGCTACAACTGTGGAGGCGCCCATCGCTACACCGAGTGCCAGCAGCCGCTTGACTGGGCGCGGATCACTCATGGGCTCCAGGCTGCTCATGCTCTCCGTTCCACGTCTGGCACGTCACCCGCATCCTCCTCCGGACGCGCAGCGGCAACGACTGCAGCTGTTCCTACCTCCTCACCGACGAGCAGCAGCGATCCGGACCTGCGCGACCGCACCATCGCCGAGCTTCGCCACCTTCTGGTGCTCCACTTTCAGGGAGGTGCGAGTGTGTTGTCATCGTCGGGTGGTTCACAGAGTGCTTGTTTGTCCGTTCCTGTGGCTCGTGAGAACGCGTGTGGGGGAGCACAGTCTGCATGTGATGATCATGGGCCTGACAACACCGAGTGGATTCATGAGTCTCATCTTTGTGTTGTGCGTCGTTCCTCCCCACTGACGGCTCAGCGTCCCTCTAATGCCGAGTGTTCCATTGCTCCTTGTACAGTGACGTCCACCAGCCGTGACTCCGGTGGCACTTGGATCATCGATTCTGGTGCCACCCATCACATGACGTGCCATCGTAGTGACTTTGTTGTTGTCGGCCCTGTCACGTCTGTCCGTTCCGTCCGCACAGTGTCTGGTCAGTCCTTGCCAGTCCATGGTGTTGGGGTTGTATGCTTCGATGGTCCGTCTGGCCCCTTGTACCTTTCCAACGTATTGTTTGTGCCTGATCTTGAGCGCAGCTTGCTTATTGTGCGTGCCTGCACCTTGATGGGTCTCTCTATGGAGCATACCGCTAACTCAGCGACTATGACTACTACTGACACCCGCAGTGTCGTCCTGCGTGCTTCAGTCATAGATGATCTGTATCGCATCGCTCGGCCCTCCTCCCCTTGTTCTTCCTCTTTCTCGGGTCGTATCTTTGTCACTGGTGTTCTATCTCCGGAACACCAGAGGTTGCTTCATTGCCGTCTGTGTCATGTGGGTTGCAACACTGTGTCGAAGCTCATTCGGACACAGCCCGCTCTTGGTCTTGACATGGCTTCTTTGGAGAGGCCACCCAAGACTAACTGTCTTTTTGGCGCTCAAGGGAAGATGCACAGGTGCACCTACCCTGACTCTCGTTCCTGCGCGCTTCGGTCTCTTGAGCTGGTTCACTCAGACCTTCTCGGCCCTCTCCCGATTGAGTTTCTGTCCGAGAGGGTCCGGTATGTTCTGACTCTGACAGACGACTTTACCCAGATGCGGTGGGTCTACAGCCTGCATCAAAAGAGCGACGCTGCCCTTACGGTTCGTCTCTCGCTAGTGATGGCTAAGCGTCAATCGCGCCACATGCTACATACCTTCCGCTCGGATCACGGTGGCGAGTTCCTTGGCGAGATGGACTCCTTTGCTGAGCATGAGATTTTTCACCAAGTCTCCGCTCCTACTACCCCCCAGCAGAATGGTACATTTGAGCGCTGGAACTGCACCATGGAGGATGCGGTTCGCACCATGCAGTCTGAGTGCGGTCTCCCGGAGTCTTTTGTCTTTGAGGGTTTCGCCTACATGACTTGGGTCTGGAACCGCCTTCCGCACGGTCCGCTTCCGGACCATATCCCACCGTACGAGCTCTGGTTTGGACACCGTGCTGACCTTCGTCTCGCTCACGTCTGGGGCTCCCTGGCCTCCGTGTGGTACACCGAGGACCAGCAGGGGTCCAAGGTCTCACCTCGGGGCCGTTTGTGTGTCTTCATAGGCATTTCCCCGCGGTCGAAGGCCTGGCGCTTCTGGGACCCTACTCGTCGTCGCGTCATTGAGTCCCACGACACGCTGTTTTTCGAGTCTCTCACCTACCACGACTTGACTTCGATCATAGCACTCTCCGCCACCCATGTTCCTTCCTGTGAGGGTTCTCGACGGATGGGGAGACTTCCATGCCAGCAAGCATCCCTCATGAGGCGGATGTGTCCGCTCGAACCCCCTCTCGGTCGCCGGCCCTTGATGATCTGGCGATCATTGCCGTTGGCCCAGAGATCTTGCCTGTCGAGCCTGTTTCACACCCCACAGGTACCTCTGTTCCCACGTCTCCTGCACCAACACCTGCGTCTGCTGGCACCCCTATTTCTGTATCTAATCCAACCTCGCCCACTCCTGTTCCTACGTCGGCTGGTACTCCTGCCTCAATGTCAGGTCTAGTCTTGCCTGCTCCAGCTGTCACACCCAGCGCCGTGTTCCCCACACACGCATCTCCTCGCACGGCGTCTCCGGCTGCCTTGTCTCAAACCTCACTAGCTGCGGTCGCATCTGTCCCTGAGCCTAAGGTGTGTCCTTCAACCTCAAGTTACTCCCGTGAGCCCGGTGGTCGTCTTCAACCACTGGATTCCGGAGCTCAGCGAGTGTCGGGCCCGGATCCAGGCTCTCCTCTCACAGCATCGCGAGTGGTGACCCCGGCACAAAGGCCCTAGGCCTTAGTGTCCGCACTGAGCTCACAGAGGTACATCCAGCGTGCCCCGTAGGGCACGACCTTGTCACTCGCGAGTTCCATATCGCCTGTGACACAGCAGCTGATCTCGTGGTCGTTAGGCCCGACACTGAGGCGTGTGCACTTGCCACAGAGAGTTCTCTCTCTTTGGCACCCGACCCGGGCACACTAAGAGAGGCTCTCTCATCACAGGATGCTGACGTTTGGCATGCTGCCTCTGAGGATGAGCTTTGCGCTATCCGAGAGCACAGAGTCTACGAGCTTGTCGACCTTCCTCGTGGGAGGAAGGCTATTCAGGTCAAGTGGGTCTTTCGCAAGAAGGTGAAGCTAGTTCGCTCACTAGAATGCTACAAGGCCCGCTTGGTCATCAAGGGGTACTCTCAGATTGAGGGAGTCGATTACACCGACACTTTTGCCTCTGTCGGCCGCATGACCTCAGCTCGAGCTCTGTTCGGTGTAGTGGCTCAGCATGATTGGGAACTGCACCAGATGGATGTGAACAATGAGTTCCTCCATGGCTCTCTGGATAAGGAGATTTATGTGGCACAGCCACCGGGTTTGGAGGACGGTGACAAGGTCTGGAACTTGCGCAAGTCCTTCTACGGCCTCAAGTAGTCTCCGCGGTGTTGGAACGAAGAGATCACCGGCACTTTGACTAGTGCAAGATACGTACAGAGTGAGGCAGACCCCTCTCTGTTCATCCTACCGACACCCGAGCGGTTCACCGCCATCCTGGTCTATGTCGATGACAATCTGATCGCGTCTCCGTCCCTGGAGGCCGTGAAGGAGGCCAAGGCTGTCCTGCAGACTGCCTACAGGATGAAGGACCTCGGTCTTGCATGAATGTTTCTCGGTATGGAGATCCTGCGAGATCACAGACATCGGACACTGTTGTTGCATCAGGCCCGATACGTACAAGTCGTGGGGGAGCGCTTTAACGATCTCCTCGGTGCAGTTCCCTCTGCTTCCACACCTCTCACACTTGATGGGCATGATGTCCCGAAGGTGGATGATCCTACACAGCTGGGGGAGACAGTGGACGTGACCTTGTACCTCCATCTCATCGGATCTCTGATGTACCTCGCCACTACCACGTGTCCAGACATCGCGTTCGCCGTCAACCTCCTCGCTTAGTTTTCGCAGGCTCCACGTGCGAGAGCACTTCATGTGGCTGTGTAGATGGTGCGGTACGTGGTCTCCACGCCGTACCTCGGACTCTGTTTTCGTCAACAGTGTTTGGTGGTCCTTAACGGCTACACTGACAATGACTGGGCTTGGAGCCCAGATGGGCGCAGCCGTACTCGCTACGTGTTTCTGCTCGGTGGTACCGCTCTGCCTTGGCGAAGCGGGAAACAAGGCTGCATTGCATGTAGTTCGTCGGAGGCAGAGTACGTTGCTTTGGGCGCAAGGGCTGCTGAGGCGGTATGGCTGCAGCGCTTGTTTCTTGAGCTTGGGCAGACAGTAACCGCCATTGTGCTGCGTGGCGACAACCAGAGTGCTCTCGCCATTGCGGAGAACTCCGGTGTCTTTCATGTTCGCACAAAGCACATTTCGGTTGAGCATCACTTCGTTCGTGATTTGGTGGAGCGACGCGTGATCTCCCTCATGTGGGTTGGCACTGACATGCACCGTGCTGATTTCTTGACGAAGGCACTAGCTCGCGGAAAGTTCCTGGTGGCCATTCGTTCAGTTGGGCTTCGCCCTATGCCTGAAAGTGGTTGAGTGTGGGACATGCGTCTCTGCCTCATCTGTTTGTGTCACTCACTACTATGTTTGTACCAGTGCTGCACATGTATGGACATGCGTACCATCTGGTCATGGGGGAGTGTTGTGATTTGTGACGTTCGTGTACAGTTTACTGTGACCACTCGGCCGTGTCCATACTCGTGCAGATCCCTCAAGCGGGCCCTGGTGACACCGGTGCGATGACTGGCGGCGGAATACCAGCTTTGAGCTGGCCGACTACCGTTCCAGAGCCCGAGATGCTACCGGGACTCTCTGCTGTCTTTTCTACAGCTTGCAAGCGTCTTTCGACGGACTGGCCATGAGGCCTATTTGCATGTTTTTGCATTGTATGTCCACCGTCTGATGATGGATGCATGCATGTGACCAGTCGTAGTGTCCGTCTTTTGATTCTGCACGTCTAGGTTCAGACGACGTAGCATTCTGACATGTGTGCAGAGTTACGGCCAAAACAGTGGTTTTGGGCCGGTTTCAGGACAGCTCTTGGACTGCCGCGTGCGACACTCGCTGTGCGCCGCGGCAGGTATTTATGCCTTGGACCTATCATTTGTTATCTCTCTCTGCATATGCTGTTGAAGCATTCCGACACTTTGTCTTGTGTCTCCTAGCCAAACCCTTGCCGTTGTGTGCACGACCTGTGACTGTCGTCATCGTCTGACCAAGCACTGGCGCCTAGTCAGCGGCTGTGTTACAAGGAAGCTTCCACGTTTTTTCTCAGTACAGCGGGTGTTGCACGCGGCAGTCCAAGAGCTGTCTTAAAATCGGCCCAAAACCATTGTTTTGGCCATAACTCTGTGCACACATGTCCGAATGCTACGCCATTTGAACCTAGACGTGCAGGATCACAAGATGGACGCTACGACTGGTTACATGTATGCATCTATCATCAGACTGTGGACACGCAATGCAAAAAATGCAAATCGGGCTCTTGGCCAGCCCGCCGAAAAGACTCTTGCGGGCTGCAGAGAAACAGCAGGGAGTCCCAGTAGTGCCCGGGGCTCTCGAACGGTAGTCGGCCGGCTCCAAGCTGGTAGTCCGCTCGCCCGTCGTCCCTCCGATGTCACCAGGGCTTGCCTCAAGGATCTGCACGAGTATGGACACGACCAAGAGGTCACAGTAGATTATATTGGAACGTCTCAAATCACAACACTAGGAACCCTTTGAAAATCATCGTGACGTTGATCATCAGATCAACGGATGCTACCGCTGTCAATAGGATACATCTGCATGTGCGCCGGGACGTTGCGGTTGAAGGGGGGGGGGGTGGTTGCGTTATTGATATACACGAGTCTTTAATGTTTCCATGTGGGCATTTCTGTAATTGCACAACTAGCCCACCGGGCAACGAGACCTCGATTTTCACTCCGACTGTCGAGGGCGATTTGGCGAACTGCCCTCGCCCCTTGGCGATTGTTGAAAATGTCGACCACTTGAAAAGGTCGTGGTCGACCTTTCGGTCAAACCGTCGACAGAAGTTTCACGACCTTTCGGTTGAGTTGCATCAAGAAACATGTAGATTTACAGAGATGCATTTCGCATCTTTGCATCAATCTTCGAAGCCCTCCGATTCCTCGGCGGAGCTTCTCGAATCCAACCACTCAGGCTGCGACTCCACATGTGTCGCTCAACAATGGAATCGAAGACCTCGACTACGTTTTATTTGTAACTTCACACTTGTATATGTGTTCGATCATTTCGACACTTGTCATCGAATTACACTTGCCGCTAATTACAAATTGCTCAAGCGTCCCAAATTCTCACACAGTTTTTTGCCTCAAAAATTTGACCCGTTCACCATCTATACTCCGTTTCGCATAACACCTACGTCCTGCTTGGCATAACAGCGTTAACGACCCATGTTCCGCTCGGCGTAACAAGAACAGGGGCAACGTAGTAATAATATTTTTGAATGGTGCAACGCAGGTGAAATCTAACGAGAATGGGGGCGACTTGTAAGTCCAGTCCGGGAGGCGTCTGGATTCTATTTTACGCCGCATTTGTATGTTGTGTTGTTCCGAACTCCTGAGTTCAGCAGTGGGAAGTCAAATGCTGCTCCTTTGCACCAGGAATGCATTTCATATCTGTAGTCAAATTCTGGGCTCGAACACGGTTCTCTTATGTACCGCGAAGTAACTTGGCGCGGTTGTTCATAATGGATGCTAATGTAGTGTAACATACGGCATCCGCTCGGAGAACCGTCGCGTCGCTTGTCTTAGGCGACGGCTCGGTAGTCTTGCAAGTCGGTTGTCGGTCGTTTCAGACGAACCGACAACGTAAGTTTTATACGTTGAAATATCAACAACTTCAAATTGGATTTTTTAGTGAACTGCATTGTTTCGTAAGATTAAATAAAAAATATACCCTTCATTCTTTCTTTGAAACTGAAAATCTGTGGGCGGCTTGCCAAAATCAGCCAGAGAGTTGACTTGAGGAAGCCAAAATTGTAAGGAGACCGAACACGGCTGCGGAAATGATGGTCACTTCCTTCAGGATTCCGAGGGAAATTTATTCCCGCTTTCCAGACCTAGTGCCGAAGCACACGTTGGCGTCTATAGCTAGTCTTCCGGCATTTCGAGCCACTTTTCGGTCGGAACCGGACCTCTTACTCCTAAAGTCCAAGCTGGGGAACAACACATGGACCTCGCAACGAAGAGGTTGATCTTCCCGAGATCTTCCCGAGCTCACTTGTCGGTGGAGAAGCTGTCGTCGAGAAATTTCCTGTCGGCTCCTCACCCCATCCCACACTGCGTGCACGGACGGCTGCGGAAGCGGTGGGCGTGCCGCGGCTGGTGGCGCATTCTGCGAGAGGCGAGTGATACAGCCGCAGCAGCACCAGCAGCAGCAGTAGCAGCAGCAGTAGCACCAGCAGTGGCAGCAGCAGTAGCGGCAGCAGCAGCAGCAGCAGAAGATCAGCTGATCAGCAGCAGCGCCAGGAGCAGCAGCGTCAGCGGTAGCGGGAACGGCCGCGGCCGCGCTAGCAGCAGTAGCAGCAGGAAGGGGAGGAGAATCAGCCAGCGACCCGGCGAAGAAGTTGGTCACAGAGTTCGCAGCAGTCAGCCACACCAGCGGCTTGCATACGGAACAGTTGGTCTGCTGCATTCGACATCTGGCGCAGTTGACGTCTGCTGCGGTCTACATCTGGCGCAGTCTACGCCTGCCTCCGAACATTCGGCGTGTGACACGGTCGGTTGTCAGGCGGCACGTGGCGTGTGGGCCGTTGTGGCGGACACTTAGTCGGACCCCAGTCACGGCTGGAGCCCCCCCTCAGGCCGTGTGAGGGGGACACGGTTCGAGCGTCGCTCTGCACGCGTGGGGCACCACATCACTGGCAGCACCAAAACATCACTGGCAGCACCACCACATCACTGGCAGCACCATCACGTCACTGGCAGCACCACCACATCACTGGCAGCACCTCACGCCACTGGTAGCAACACCACATCACTGGCAGCACCTCACACCACTGGCAGCACCACCACGTCACTGGCAGCACCACCACGTCACTGGC
>SZWC01000282.1:172926-203652 GCA_023375785.1 Penium margaritaceum | reverse complement strand
GTAAGCTACTGTGCTAGACAAGCAAGTAGCATCTGGAACCGTGCAAGAAAGACATCAAGCACGCTGTGGTTTACGTGGAAGTTAGAAGTGAGAAAAAACAACAAAAGTGAGTAACAAGTCACAGAGATATTACGTGCAGGTGGGAGCGAGCGAGCGAGCGGGCAGCGAGCGAGCGAGCGAGCGAGCACTGCAGCGAGCTCGAAATTGGGGATTCGACCCCACCTGCCCACAGAATAAATCCCTAGTCTAAACTAGGACACCGTACAAGCAACAACCTGTCTAGAGAAGAAACCCGGTTATGACAAACTGTGCACCAAAGCATGTGAACGATGCAAAATAAATCTGACAAGCTCTGATTGAGCTTCTCCATGGCCTGTCTTCTCAGCTTCTGGTCAGGACGTGTCAATCAGCGGAGTCATCTCTCACTGGTCAGTCACCTGCATCAGTGATGTGAGTGTGCAACGAGGCCAGAGGTCACCGTGTGATAATGACACGAATCCAACAGGCCGGCGACCTCCCAACCACAATTATCCTCGGAACAGAAAAAGTCAGTCAGGGAACTCCTCGACTCTGATGGAAGTGGACGCCGTCGACCAGAGAGATACGCGTACTTGCTACAACTACGAAAAACACGTGCACGTCGCTCGCATTTTTCGAAGCAAACAGTTGGCCAAGGAGGAGGAAAGCCACAAGAAAACAAGTTGGGAAACCGCAAAGGGCACGAGTAAGGCGCAACTCTTGTCCATGAGAAGCGATCGGCATCAAACGATCGCCCATATGAACGGCCTACGACGCGGCAGAGGGTTTTTGAGAGTGCAAAGTTTGACGAGGGGTACGAGGATAACCAGCTAACGATACTAAGAGTGGAACCTTGAGGATGCAAGAGTCCCACAATAGGAACAGTACTAAAGGAAGGAGGAGCTTCTCACAGTTTTGTAAGCAACGACATGGCTCAAAAGCTCGGTTCGCAGACCAAACCAGGGGTGTTCGAAGGAAAAACCGTCGACGGGAGACGGCAAATGCAGAGACTGCGAGAACCACTACGACTACAAGTGGGAGATTTATGTGATGTAACAGTCTGGAGGACATGTCCAATGAGTGACCACAAAATCATTCTAGGACGTGATTTCCTGTACCGACACAATCCACATGTTGAGTGGAATAGCGGCTTTGTCTACGTGGAAGTCGACAACTCCAAGCAACAGCTTCCATGTGTGGGACGGAAGACGACAGCGGAAGCAGCAGCGGTGGAAGCAGCAAAGGAAGTCGCGGTCACCGAAAAGCAACAACGTGTGTAACGGATACCGCTCAACATGCCCAAGTACTGCATACAATGAGGAGCTCATGTGTGGCTTGTACTTCTCGAGCCAATGGAAGAAGCGGAAGTAGTAGCAGTTGACTGATCGGCCTTATCGGCATCATCGGCCTCATCGGCATCAACAAAGTTTGCGATGGTACCCAAAGAGTTTTGCATCACTCATCCGAGAGTTCGCAACCGTCTTCCCCTATGAACTCCCAAAAACCCTACCACCTCAACGTGACATCGACCATCGGACAGCCGACCTACAGTTCAAGGGGCTTATCGGATGAACAATTACGAGCTGACCGAGCTGAAAAAACATGTCAGCGAGATGCTCGGTCAAGGGTTCATCCGCCCTTCCACGTCAGTGTATGCTGCACCTATACTGTTCGTCAAAAAGAAAACTAGCAAAATGCGAATGTGCGTGGACTACCGGGCATTGAACAATGTTACCATCAGGAACCGCCATTGAGGAGACAGCGTTCCAAACTCAATACGGGCATTTTGAGTTGACGGTAATTCCGTTCGGACTTAGAAATGCTCTGGAGACGTTCATGGCAGCGATGAACAACATTTTTCACCCGTACCTCGATGATTTCATCGTGGTGTACCTCGACGACATCCTCGTGTACATCCGCACTCCAGAAGAGCACGATATCTGCAAAAAGCTTTCAAAATATTACTGAGAGATCAGATTTTTGGAAAGCCCTCAAAGTGCGACTTTGGTTGCAATTGGATCGAGTTTGGGTCATGCTATCAACGTTGGAAGGATCACCATTGATCCAGAAGAAAGTTGCATTAGTCCCTGATTGGCGAAAACCAACCAATGTTTGAGACATTCAAGTTTTTCTCGGCTCTTGCAATGACTACCGGTGCTTCGTATGGGATTACGCTCGAGTGCCAGTGCCTCTCTCCGATGTTTATTGCAAAGAAAATGAATGGTGATGGAGAGATTTCGAACACTAAGCGTTCACTACTTTGCACAGTGCTCTGACCTCGGCACCGGCCCTGCGATTAGCCGATCCAACGGTCAACTACGTCATGGCTACGAACGCTTCAGATCGAGCCATGGGCGTAGTCCTCCCGTAAGATCATGGCAACGGCAAGCAAGCGGTCGCCTACATGTCGCAGAAAACTGCGATGAACGGAACTCAACTACGTTGTTCACGAGAAGGAGATGTTGGCTGTCATACATGCATTGAAGACATGGTGGTTCCACCTCAAATGCCTCTTATGCATCATGTGCAACGACCACCATGTGCTAAAGTTTTTTAAAACGTAGCCAAACCTCAGTCCACTTCAAACACGATGGATGGAGTTTCTTGAATCCGGGTTCGACTACGATATCAAATACTAGTCAAGCAAAATCAATCCAACACACGGGCTCAGTCGCCGACCATATCTGATGGCTGAAGAAGCATCGCTACATCTGTAGCGAGATTTTTGTCTCGAGCATTTGTTCATACGAGGTTACGACTAGCATGGCGGATAAGACAAGGCAAAGTTCTGGTACTATGCACCCTATTTGTGACAACGGTTCACTTGCAAGGTGGTCGTTCCCCCGAGCGATGAACTCTGCCGCATGCTGCTCGAAGAATGCCACGACACCGGTCTGGGTGGACATTTTCGAGAAGACAAGACGTTGAAGAAGCTGGTGAAGCACTTGTGGTGGGACAAGATGCAATCTGATGTGGCCAACTTCTGTAAATCCTACAACACGTGTCAACGATAAGATTCCCGTCACACACGACCGCCTAGACTTCTGCAACCACTCCCCATTCCGACGGAACAGGGGCTGACATCTCCATGGACTTCGTCACGAGATAACTAATCACACGCGAGGGGCATGAAGCAATCCGTTTGGTCGTTGCGAGGTTTTCCAAAATGTCTCACTATATTCCAACAACGACCACTGTCACTGCGAATGAAGAGCACGAGTTTTTCTGAACAACATCATACAACAACACAACGTACCAAGGACCATCAACAGCGACACAGACGGTTGATTTACCAGCCCTCTTTTACACGAGCTGATGACTCCTTACGGGAGTCAGATTCTGCTTTCAACGGTGTTTCATCCTCAAAACCGAAGGTCAAACAAAGCGAACCAATAAGACGCTCGAAAAACGTCTCCAAAGGTTATGCAAACCTCATGGGATGGATTGGACACAAAAACTCCCGACCGCCAAAATCGCATACAATTCGGCGATCTCCATCACAATGGGTAAAACTCCATTTGAAGTGGTGTATGAAAAACTTCTCGCCACACCAGGGCGACTACAAAGTCGCAGTAACATTCTTGCCGTTGACGTCCAACCCCGTGACTTCTCGCGCTAATTGTATCTTCGCCACAACAAATGCTTACAAAGACACAATCTGCAATGAAAGAAGAAGCTAACCGACGTTGCAGTGACGATGTTTTTGTCTTTGGCGACGTCCTTCTCAGTTCGGCCAACGTCTAACATCTGGAGCTGAGTGTTCAAAACTCATACTCCGATGGTTGGGACCGTTTAAGATGGAGCGCATTCAAATTCCTGTGGTTGAGTAATTAAACTCCACGACACTATGCAAGTTCATCCTATCCTCCACGTCAACAGACTCAAGCACTACCGAGACCCTGGAGAGAGCTTCCCCGGCAAGGATGCCCCTCGCTCTCCAGCTATACAAGTGGACGAAGATATAGAGTACATCATTGAAGACATCCTTGGCCATCAACTGCGTGGCAAAACTACAGAACATCTTTTCAAGTGGCACGGCCATGACGCCGCGCATAACAGCTGGGAGCCCTACGACAACCTCCGACACGTTGATCAGCTAATCAGCGAATGCAACTGCCGTTACCGGGCCACATCTACACGCGTCGGGACGTCGCGGCTAAAAGGGGGGGAAGTTTTACGTACCAGACGTGCATGAGTCCTTAGTCTTTCCAAGTGGGTATTTCTGTCATTACACAAAAAGCCCACCACGCAGCGAGACCTCGATTTTCACTCCGACGGTCGAGGACAATTCGGCTAACTGCCCTCAGCCCCCGATGAACCCTTGCGCTTTTTGACAACTTCAACCACTTTTTAGAATCTGCAACAAAAGTATCACGGGCTTTTTGTTGACTTCTCAACACATTGAGACATGTCTCGATTTGCAAAGATGCATCTTGAATCTTCGCCGTCGATTCGCGAAGCCCCCTGACTTCTCGGCAGAGCTTCTTAAATCCGACCACCCACTACGCAACTCCACAGGCGTCGCACGGTGATCAACCCAACGGCCTCGACTATACCTCATTTGTAACTCAACAGTTGTATACATATATGATTGGTCATTTCGACACTTGTTACTGAATTACAATTACCACAAATTACAAACTTCTCCGGTGTTTTGAATTCCAAATCGTGTTTCGTCTCGCAATTTCTACTTATTCACCATCTACGCTCCGTTGGACATAACACTACGCTCCGTTCGGCATAACACTATGCTTTGTTTGGCTTAAGAGTCAGGTCACCCCATTCATTATCTTCTAGCTAGTTTTACCCTATAAACAAGGACGAAATGGTGACACGTTCTAAAATACAGGGATAACATAACAATGGGTTTTCATTCCGGTTGTGTTACGTACCATACATACACGAATCCCTCATCTTATCGAGTGTGTCTTTATATTTTCATGCAAACAGCCCATCGCGTCCCAAGAATCACGATATTCACTCCAAGAGCCAAGGGCAAACTGGCCAAATGCCCCTCTCACAGTGGATATTCTCCAACCTTCCGACAGCTTGGATCGTCTTCGCGAACCTACGAACAGAAGTGTCACGACCTTTCGTTGACTTCTTGACGCCTCTCGACAAATCTGGATTCATGAATGTGCAATATGCACCTTCACCATGAATTCTTGAAGACCCCCTACTTCTCGGCGGACCTTCTTGAATCCAACCACTCACAACACGACTTTGCACGCGTCGCTCGACATCCAACCCAACTACCCCGAGTATGCTTCCTTCGTAACTCGACACTTGTATATATGTTCGATCATTCTGACACTTGTCATCAAAGTAAAGATACTGCTAATCTTAAATTGCTCAAGTTTCTTCAATTCTGAATTGTGTTTTGCCTCACAATTTATACCTGTTCACCATCTACGCTCCGTTTGGCATAACACTTGGTATCAGATTACATCGGTACTAGAGAGGCACTTAACTACATCACCCATCCGGAGGACTACCTTGCACAAGTCTTCAGCGCATCTTGCACATCAAGGCTTTGCAGACTTCACGACTACGACGTGGGGAGAGCAAGTGCAATCGATGACCAGCAGCGGTTCTTCGGCGACGACTACGGGGATGGAGGAGCACAACGTGCCCATGCACGTCAACCTTGAAGCGATAGAAAATGCTGCCATGGCAGGCTTTTTGGCACATGATAGAACCCCTACAGCTTCAGCGACCAATCCCAGTCATAGACCTGACAGCCACAAACCAGCTGCCCCTACCGACAGCCTTGACGACGACAGTAGGAACAACCGGTGGCACTGGATAACATGCGCGAATCAATGTGGAACTGGTAAACATGATCTCCGCACTCTAATGAATCAACAACCACCTGATCTAACAACTCAACGTTGCGATGGAGGCACTTTGCAACACAAGCGCACGTGAAGTAGTGCTTGTCAAGAGAACCCAAAATTCTCGAGCGAACCCAAAATTCTCAACTCTCGAGCGAACCCAAAATTTGTCCGGCTCCACCAAAACCGTTGGATCTTGCAAAATCAAAAGGACCAACTTTTTGGATGTGGCTGACAAGTTCCGAGGTGTACTTCACCGCTGCTAGGGTCAACGACGATCAAAAGGAAATTGACCTCGCAACCGCGTTTTTGCATGGCACGGCGTTAAGTTGGTGGTCCAACCTAAAGACCATCCTACGGCAGCTGGAGACCGAGGAAGCATGATCAACGACTCTCTGCACCCGTCTCACATCACTGACCACAAGCGTTCTACCCTTGGAGCAAATCAACCCACAGTGGCAAGACGCGTTGACGCAACCAACCGAATGGAATGAATTTTTGTGCGCGTTGCTCGCATGCTTTGGACGACTAAACAAAAAGGAAAACGCAGGGGACAAGCTCCAACCTCTACGCCAATAGTCCAGTGTGGTGGAGTACATGCGCAGAATCCGCGGGATCCTCATAGGAGTAGACGTCGCCCCCGACGAATTGTGTTTTCACTACAACAATGGCCTCATGCGAGATATCCGGCAAGCAATTACTATTTTTGGCATCCCGAACAACTTGCCGCGGATGATCGCAGCAGCGGAAATGATTGGCAACACCGACTACAACGCTTGGACCCAGGAATCCTACGGCTAGCCACCTCCTAACCAGAATTCTAGTGTAAGTGGAAGAAACCAGTAGTCAGACTCCCATACATCGATAAAATTGGACGTCGTTGCCAGAGAGATACCCAAACTTGGTACAGCTGCGGAAAATTTGGACACATCGCTCGCAGCTGTCCAAGCAATTAGTAGGCCAAAGGGGGGGGGGAAGTCGCACAAAATTGAGTCGAGAAACGGCAAAGGACAGGAATAAAGGGCACAAATCTTGTTAGTGAGGAACAATCTACGTTGAACGATCATCCATCTGAATGGCCCACATTGTCATAAAAGGGTTTCTGAGATCACATAATTTGACGAGGGGTACGAGGATGACCAACCGGCGATACAGCTAAAATTTCAGCCTCGAGGATGCAGAATTCGCAGATTGGTATTGGCACTGTTGGATGGAGGAGCTTAACACAGCTTCGTAAGGAACGACATGGTTTGCAAGCTAGGTTTGCAAACCAAACCAGGAGTGTTTGAAGGGAAAACCATTGACAGGATACTATAGATACAAAGACTCGGACAACCACTACGAAAACAAGTGGGAGATCTACAGGATGTAACGGTCTAGAGGTCTTGTCCAATTAGCAACCACAAAATCATCCTCAGACGAGATTACCTGTACCGGCAAAATCCGCAGGTCGACTAGAACAGCGGCGACGTCTACGTGGAGATTGACGACGCCTAACAACAACTTCTATGTGCAGGGCGAAAGCCAACAACGGAGACAACAAAGATGGAAGAAGCAAAGGAAACTGCAAAAGCCTAAAAGCAACAACCGGTGCAGCCGATACCGCTCAACGCGGCCAAGCACTATCCACGACAAGGAGCTCGTGGGTGGCTCATACATCTCGAGCCAATGGGAGGAGCACAAGTGGCAGCAATTGACTCATCTTTGACATCATCAACCTCATCGGCATTGACAAAGTTCGGGATGGTACTTGAAAAGTTCGCACCCCTCATCCGGGAGTTTGTGGACGTCTTCCCCGACAAACTCCTAAATACTTTACCTCCTCAACGAGACATCGACTATCGCATGAAAATGAAACTGGACAACAGACCTACTATCTGAGGGGCCTGCCGGATGAGCCGCCACGAGCTTACCGAGCTAAAAAAGCAGCTCGATGAGATCCTCGGTCAGGGGTTCATCCGCCCATCCACGTCACCATACTCCGCACAAGTACTGTTCGTGAAAAAGAAAACTGGTGAGATGCGGATGTGCGTTGATTATTGGGCGTTGAGCGACGCCACAATCAAGAACCGCTACCCTCTTCCTTGATCTGATCAACTTTTCGACCAACTCTGAGGAGGTCAAGTTTTCAACGAAATCGACTTACACAGCGGATATCACCAGGTACGTGTGGCATCCGCCATCATAAAAAAGACAGCGTTCCGAACTCGCTAGGGCACTTCAAGTTCATGGTCATTCTGTTTGGACTCACAAATGCCCCAATGACGCTCCTTGCGGCGATGAACAACATTTTTTTGCCGTACATTGACGACTTTGTCATGGTGTATCTCGACGACATTCTAATGTACAATGGACATCTCCAAAATGTTCTCGAAGTTCTACAAAGAGAGAGGTTTTTCAGAAAACTCTTGAAATGCAACTTCGGTCGTCATTCCATCAAGTTTTTGGGTCACGTCATCAATGGTGGATCACCATGGATTTGAAAAAATTGGCAACAGTCAATGATTGGCAAACGCCAACCAATGTTCAAGAAATTCAAGTTTTTCTCATATTCTACAATCACTACCGGCAATTTGTGGGGAACTACACGCGAGTATCAGTGCCTCTCTCCGAGCTCACTTGAAATGAAAAATGAGTGGTGGTGGGAAGACAACAAACAAGAAGCGATCACCGTTTTACGGAATGCTTTGATCTCGGCGGTAGCCCTACGCTTAGCCAATCCAAAGGACGACCACATCATGGCTACGGATGCATCAGACAGAGCCACTAGCACAATTCTTCTGCAAGATCATGGCAACGGCAAATAACTGGTTGCCTTAATGCTTTGAAAACTATGAGGACTAAACTCAACTACGTGGTCAAGAGATGATGGCGGATGTGCATGCGCTCAAGACGTGGCGATGCTATCTGGAGTGTCGCCGATGCATCGTGCGCACCTACCTCCAATCGTTGAAATGTTTGAAGACACGGCCGCATCTCAGCCGCCGTTAAACCCGATGGATGGAATTCCTAGAGTCCAGGTTCGACTACAATATCAAGTACCAGCCAGGCAAAACCAATCCGACGGACACACTCGGCCGCCGACCAGATTTAATCACTGACGTGACAACCCTACAACTACAGCAAAACCCCTACCTCAAGCGACTGTTTGCACGAGGCTACGACTAGTATGGCGGATATGACAAAACCAAATTCTGGTTCGACACACCCTCCTGGCGACTATGCTTCACTCGGCAGGTGGTTGTTCCCCCAAACAACGAGCTTTGCTGAATGCTACGTGAAGAATGCTACAACACCAGTTTTGTTAGACACTTCGGAGAGGAAAAGACACTGAGGAAGCTGGTAAAAAACTATCGGTGGGATAAGATGCAGTCCGACATGGCCAAAGTATGCAGAAACTGCGACACATGTCAATAGCAGAAACATCGTCGCACGAGGCCACCCGGATTTTTGCAGCCGCTCCATGTTCCAACATAACCATGGGAAGACATATCCATGGACTTTGCCACCATATTACTAGTCACACCCAAGTGGTATGACACCATCCTCATGGTCGTTGACAGGCTTTCTAAAATGTCCCTCTTCATCCCGACAACGACCACAGTTACCGCCGGGGGAACAGCACGACTATTTCCATATAACATCATACGACTACACGACGTACTGAGAACCATCACAAGCGACAGAGACAAACGACTCACCAGCCATTTTTGGTACGAACTAATGAATTGCTACGGCAGCATAACTCAACTTTCAATGGCGTTTCATCCCCAAACCGGCGGTCAAACCCAGCAGAAAAATCAGACGCTCAAACAACTATTTTGAACACTATGTGAACCTCATGGGACAGATTGGGCACATGAACTCCCGACAGCCAAAACCACACGTAATTCTGCAGTTTCTACCGCAATGGGTAAAACCCCATGTGAGTTGGTATATTGCAAACTTCCCGCCACACCAGTCTGCTTACAATGGCGCACCAGCATTTCCATGGTTGACATACAACGCCAAGATTTCACCACTGTCTAGGAGGAAACATGACAGACTCTCGCAAGGACACAAGCAGCAATGAAACCAGCAGCTGACCGACATCGCAGCGACGACATTTTCACCGCTGTCGACAAAGTCTTCCTCAGCTTGGCGAACATCAAGCTCCACGGATCCGACTATTCGAAGCTCAAACCCCTATTGTTCAGTCCGTTTGAGATGGAACACATGCAAACCCCTGTGGTTGCGTGACTCAAACTCCCCGACACTATGCAAGTTCATCTGGTGTTCCATGTCAGCAGACTCAAGCTCTACCGAGACCCCGGAGAGAACTTCCCTGGCAAGGATGTCCCTCCTCCACCACCTGTTCAAGTGGACAAAGACACATAGTATGTCATCGAGGACATCCTCAAACATCAACGACGAGGAAAGATGAGAGAATTGGCATGACTACGACACTGTGCATAACAATTGGGAACCCTACGACAATTTTCGAGACGTGAATCATCTCATTGATGGCTACTACTGTCATTTCCGGGCCACATTTACACGCGTGCCGGGATGTTGCGGCTAAAAGGGGGGAAGTGTTACATACTAG
Organism: Penium margaritaceum; assembly: GCA_023375785.1. Taxonomy (NCBI): domain Eukaryota; kingdom Viridiplantae; phylum Streptophyta; class Zygnematophyceae; order Desmidiales; family Peniaceae; genus Penium; species Penium margaritaceum. The sequence goes on along the minus strand of SZWC01000282.1, from coordinate 193,215 downwards.
ACGCACACGAGTCCCTAATCTTCTTGAGTGGGTTTCTCTATTACTACGCAAACAGCCCATCGCATCGCGAGAACTGCAATGTTCACTCCGAGGGCAAAGGGAAAACTGGCCAATTGCCATGCTTGAGTGGATACTCCTGAACCTACAGACAGCTTTTACCACTCTCGTGTACCTACGATCATAAATGTCATGAGCTTTTGGTCGACTTCTCGATGCCTCTTGACGAATCTAGACTTATAAAGATGCATCAAACATCGTCACTGTCGATTCTTGAAGACCCCCAACTTCTCGGCGGACCTTCTCAAATCCGACCACTCACGACGCGACTGCGCACACGTCGCTCGACATCCGACCCAATGACCTCAACTATGCTTCATTCGTAACTCGACACTTGTACATATGTGTTCGATCATTCCGACATTTATCATTAAAGTACAGTTATCGCTAATTATAAATTGCTCAAGTGTCCCAAATTCTAAATCGTGTGTTGCCTCTCAAATTCTACCTGTTCACCATCTAAGCTTCATTCGGCATAACAGGCTAGGCATTCTGGAGAGAATTTCCAAAAAACGCAACATGGGGGAAATGTGGAGATAATCCTCATAATGGGGACAACACAAAGATGGTCCAACAAGAGTTGGGGCAACATGTAAGTCCGCCCCGACTACAAATGACAGCCTCTTTAACATTCGATGTGTCGAACATCTTGATTTTCCCACAACAACGGGTTGTCTATGGCGAGCTCCCAATTCTACTCATTTACCCCATCATAACCAAAGGACAGGCTTGTCCAACCTTTGATTGATTGCAATCAATTGGCCTCCTGAGTAGGTTCTAACCTAAAGTAATAGGATAATCTTGGGTCAGTCAGAGAGTGTTTCCCCTCACTCCAAAGAGCCTGGTGATAACCCTCGGGTCTGATCTACACCTTTGTTCTTTTGGAGGTCACTACTACTCGAATGGTGGCATTCTTCCCTTCAATTTGCACATCCTATTTATAATGGAGTACAGGAGGGGTGTGATTTCTATGGGGCGTAAATGCACCGGTGTCCATCGTTCCGGTCAATTCATCTGCGATGTCCAGAGTAGAAAACAAACCGACGGTGGTGTCCATAGTCGATGACAATTTGTCAGCGGTGTCCATAGTCAAAAAGGTAATGACAGCGGTGTCCATGTTTTTCACGGTGCATGCAAAAAACATATAGCATGAAACATGTATCCACTGTTTGCTCGAAGTATTCATTTGTGATGGACTTGCATGTTGTAAATAAACCTTACATGTTGACAGGCAGTCTTGACAGCCTGTGGATCATTTTTTCGTTCACCGTTCTGTAGCGTGGAGTTCGTTGAAACTGGAGCCCTGCATTTCAACCGATTTTGTTGCGGTGCACCCGACGTTTGCGCATCTCACAAAAGAGGACAGTGCTACTGCCAATGAATGCTTGCCGAATGGACGCGGCCAGCGGAAATGAGATATTGTCCACGGTGGAATTTGCCGACGCCGTGCGCACCATCAACGGATGCCGGCAGCATGTGTCGACGTCCAATCAGGGTTACGCAAACAGGTTCAGTTAGTGAATCATTTTTGGTACCGGTTTGCACTATGAACAGGTACTATTGTGTGAATGAAAGATGCTTCCCCGTCACTTTTATGTGATAGTTTTACACCTACTGTCGAACTTTCGCTAACACGTTCGATCAATATGGACAACGACGTCCGTCCAAATGGCCCGGCACATCATGGATGGGGTACTCTTGTAGTGGACCTTGTGGCAGCTCATCGTGCATGGGTCGCATTGAAGGAGCAGCAAGACCGGTATGTAGCACGCAACCGAGAGTTGGGATTTGTAGAACCATCATGGGCCCTATCTCCTGTGACCTCGGAACACATGGCTTCGAACTTGGGAGTGCCCATGCCAAGTAGTAGCCCGCCCAACTGTCCCAAACCATGGGAGTCGTGGACATGGACCGAACCACCGAGTCCGTAATGGGCATTGAAGTATTATTTCACAAACAAGTATGGACATTCGAGTATTACTTAATTGACCATTACGGGCATTCCATTATTGACGAGTATGGGTACGCGAGTGTTATTGCAGTGACAAGTATGGGCATTTTGAGTATTTTGTCATTGACAATCATGGGCATTCGAGCATTGTTTCAGTAGCAAGTATGGGCATTCGAGTTTTATTCTAGTGAGTTGTATGGATATTTGAGTACCGTATTGCCACCTAAATTCAGATAGTCATTTGCGAAGGAATGTTTTTCGGTTTATCTCAAACAACTGGGGAATTTTTTTTGCAGAATGGCTACAAGGCTTTGCGGAATTGTGTGTCTCTAAAGTTCAGAAGTGTTCAGGAGTCTGGGTCAAACATGCAAGCTAACGACCAAAATCAAGCGATCAGGGTCTGTTTTGCTGGCCTCTTCCTCTTTGAAAGCGTCATGCGGGCATGAATTGAGCCCGCTTATTTTCAAAACTTGTTTTGGAAGGAATTTTTGCACACTGGCTACAAGGAGGGAACCTAATCATGCAACAGGGTCGAGCCCAAGGGGAATTAATTTTTATCCAAATTCAGCCGGCATTAGGGTATGACTTCAGTTACAAGTATGGGCATTGAAGTATTAATGATGTGACAAGTATGGGCATTCTTGTATGAGTTGAGTGACAACCATGGGCATCCGAGTCTAATTCCAGGAACAAGTATGGGCATTTGAGTATCAATTTACAAACAAGTAAGGGCATTAGTGTATGAATTCAATGCCAACAATGTATTGTTTTAATTTGTAAAGGTATGCACTTTCTGTTTCTTTCAATACATGGGTGTAAGGGTGAGTTGGAATTGTTGTATTCACATACCCATCATCTTCATGGGTACATTTGGTGTATATTGCATGGGTACAGGAAGTCATTAAATCAATGGAAATTATTGTAATGTTGATAAACAACTACATGTCTTCGGACAAACAGGAAGAAGAGCTACTACCCAAACACCCTGGATCCAACCACTTGGGATCCAGGACACTTCATAACCAGAGACACTGACACACCTCACACGCATATCCCTATCATCCCTCACAGGATATTGCATCAAAGAAAATGTCCTCATCGGCATCATGCGAGTCGGTTTCTTTGTCTTCTTTGTCTTCTTGTCTGTAGAAAGTGTCTTCCCCGTGCCTATCCCCTGATTATGTTGACTTGTATAGGCATCCATTGGAGATCCATCATTGTATGTCACTATACAATGGCACATGCCTACACATCTCATAGTTGTTGGCTGCCACAAATAGGAACACAGTGTCAGACACACCAATGTTGCACCAACTCCTGAGAGGAACCCCACAATCCAGTCAAGTGGATGACATGAAGTCATGTTTCATGGTCCTTGTCTAAGTGTTGAGAAAGAAGATACATTTGATTGAAAGGGAATGAAATGACCGTGTCAGAAGTCTATCTGTACACATTCTTAGTTTCTGCTTTCTATTGGTTTTTACAACCAAAAAATGGACATCATCCATTCACAAGTTTTGATATGTAAGCAAGCTAAGAGGCATTGAGCATTACACCATCATCCAGAAAGTGATTTGAACAAAACTACCCACCCAACTATGCCCCAAGTGAAAACAAGTCTACAACAGAAGTGCAATCCGGAACCACTTGTGATCTGGCCTGCACCTCCTCCCGAGGGACTGGTCTTCTGTAAGCTCTTCAAAGCACACGCATAGAAACGAGTTAGTGGGAGAAACATGACTTAGGACCATGTTCTAAAATCATTGATTAACAACAAGGAACACTTTTGGGATTGCAATGGAAGACACTGCACGACTGCTAGCTGAAACTGTGAACCGGGCGCAGTGTGCTAGCCTCAACCGAATGGTGTAGGCACCAACCGGCGGCAACGGCGACCCAGGGGAGGCCAGTGCACACCTTCCCGAGTTTGTAGAAGCATAGGGTTGTCCTGGGGGAGCACGGGAATACGTGTGGCACAGTGGAAGTAAACAATACTTCTTATTCAAGTGTCAACATAGAGGACTATATGTACATGATGACACATCCTAGGCGACCCGAGGTCGCCGAGCCGTGCGCGGATCTGTACGGACCTGGGATGAGAGTCAGTAATATATAGATCGTCTTTCCAGCTTTCCAACGCACCAAGAATTGCATCATTCCGTGGAGGAACGGCCGAGATATGGCCGTTTCCGTGAACCACGGCAATCGGCAGATTGCCGCTGGCAGCACCACTAGCGGCGGTGACGGCCGCCCGAAGCGCCCTTTCTGGCAAGAACACATCGGGGCGCCATTCCGAAGTACCCTTAGCCCAGAATGATCCTTGATTCATTGAGTAACCGGGCCCCAAGGGGCTCTTTGGCCTTGTCGGGTCTTTTGAGGGTCGAGCCTTGGTCCTTGGGGATGAATTCTCGTCACTTGTTTTCCCCTTGGCCAGTCCAATCTTTGGCCGGGCGTAACTTTCTCAATTCTTGATGGATCGACCCCGTTCTTGGGTCGATCTCACACGGTTTTTCCTTTAGATTCCAAATCCATAGTCATCTTGCATATTCAAGGAAGCTTCAAGCCGTGATAAGTGCCGTTGGCACTGTCGCGCTTACACTACCCCCCCCCCCCCTTCCTTTAGGAGCGAGCCGTCCCGGTTTGCTCTTGGTACTCCAAGAGGATGGTATTCACCCCGCCAACGTTGAAGTTATGGGCAGGCTCCCATGAGTTTTGGGCGACATCGTAGCCCTTCCCCTTGACTAGGTACTCCCATCCACGGCCACAGCGACGCTGGTCAAGGATGGCCTCCACTTCAAACTCTTGCTCACCCTCGATCACCACCGGAGGGGGAGGCTCCGAACTGCGGCCAGAAAAGTGCTCGGCTGGATCATGGTAGAGCTTGAGGTTGGAGATGTGGAACACGTCATGGACTGGCATGGAAGGCGGGAGAGCCAACCGTACCACCACGGGTGTCCGCATTTTGAGCACCTCGAACGGACCAAGCCACCGGGGTTGCAACTTGTCCGACCGGACCCCGCGAAGCTTGACGTGCGCGCTGTTCAGAAGCACGCGGTCACCGACCTTTGACCATTGCGTCTGTGTGCCGGCGGTCCGCTTGCACTTTCTGTTGCACTTGCTCTTTTGCCAATGCACACCCAAATCTACGTGAAGTCACGTGTGGTAAACTCCACCGCGGGCAGGTTGCTTGCGACGTGCAAATTGAGGGGCATTGCGGGCACCATCCCATTCACCACCTCAAATGGTGCCTTGCCGGTGGAGGCGGATGTGGCGGATGTGGCAATACGCCAGTTCAGCGACCGGCAACCGCTGGTCCCATGCCATCTCATCCGGATCACCCACTCTACGGAGGAGCTGCTCCATGATCTGGTTTGTCCGCTCCATTTGTCCGTTAGTTTGGGGGTGAAAACTGGTCGGCGGTTGCACCTTGCTGCCGTAGGTTTGGGGCCTCCATGTTTTGACATTTCCGACACACATGGTCTTGCTTCCCACAGCGGGCACATGTGCGCCGCATTTTCACCTTGGCGTACCTATCCAATCTCACTGTGGCTGGATGCCCGTGCCCGCGACGTAGGCCAGGTTACTTCCACTTCAGGGTAGCCAGCTTCACAAGCCTCACCTTCAGCAAGGGGAAAGGAGCGTTGTACGTTTGTTTGTAGCTGAGGTTGAGGTAGCCGAAGTCCACGTATGCCACGGGATTGAAGGCATTCTCTACGAGGAGACTGCAGGCATGCGGGCATGGCACCCCATACTCACGCCAGTGGCCGCACGAGTACTCTTTGGTCTTGATGTTGACATCGCGTGGAGTGTCGTTTGGGCGCACTGCAATGCAGCTTGTCTAGGGTCCAGCCTCGTCCCCATCCAGGTCTGAACTGTACTCCCAACTGCGGTCACAATTGTTTTTCACCTTCAGGTATAGTGCCGGCGCGATGCTGCCCTCGGCGTCATGTGCCATCTTGCGACGAATGTGCCAGAACCTCTGCATGAACACCTGAAGGTTGACAAAACAGAAGTGCGGGTATGTTTTCTGAAGCTCCACAAGCTTGTCGTTGAGTGACTCCATGGCGTTGCTGGTGGTGTACCATTCGCGAGGAACAGGGTACTAAAGCCTACTCCATCATTCCTTGGGGATGCCGAGCTCCCCATTACCATCTAGCAGGTAGTCCACTGCCTTTGGAGCTGTCCGTCACATCTCGGTCAGGCAGGCATCCCAATCTGCCTGTGTTGTCGTGTGGGAAAGACAGAGAGCCCGACCGAGAGAGCCCAACCTACCATGGCACCGGGACTGCACGTTCCGCATGAGGTACCACGTGCAATAGGTGTACGATGTACCCGGTAGTTTTACCTCCACGGTGTTCGCCAGGCCTTTCTCGCGGTTTAAAATGACCGTGGTTCTAACCCGTGCGACATTTGGGTAAGGTGCTGCAACGTCCAGTTGCGCTTGTCCTCTCCAGACACCAAAGCGTAGGCCGCGAGCATGACATTTTCGTCTGCGTTGAAAACCTACTTGATGAACAGTACCTCCTTGTACCCATTCTTCAAGTGGGTACCATGCATGACAAGCACTCGTCAAGTGTACTCAAAACCTCTACGACAGGCTCCGGGTGCGACGAACACCCGGTCGAACGCGCCGGTTTCCCGGTCCTTCTTAGCTTTCACGATGGCGAGCAGGTCCACCTTAAAGAGTTACATGAAACAGCACATAACACTCGATTAGCCCAAAACAAAGAACAGAACCGCAGCATCAGAAAAGAACCATAAAAAGAAAAAGGGAAAATTCATGTGTACCTCATCCACGTATCCAGGGAACATGCTCCATTAATCTGATTTCTTTTCGTACATCTTCTCCAAGCAAGCCTTATTCACTGGGTATAGGGTGGTGTAGAGTACTTTGGTGTTGTCGACCTTCGTTACGAATGCCTACAGTGCCTTTGGGGTTGCCGATGGGTCCTTCGCCAGGGCGCTTTTGATAAGCCGCTCCGCCCAGAGCGTGGGGCACACTCGGTTACCCAGGCTAACTCCAGGACCACAAAGGTGGCCATCAATGAAGGAGGTGATGTAGAACGCTTTGGACCTCTTGCTGTACGCCACACGTATTATCCACGGGCACTTCTTGGTGGCGTACTGCTTGCAATGCGCCACAAAACACGTGCGATCGCTCTTCAGCCACCTCAACGACATGCGGTGGTGAATCGCACTCTTCCACAACAGCTTTGCAGGCTACCATGGTCTGAAACAATGAGCCGCCCGGGAAGTCTATCTCAGTCCTCTGCTTATTCAGGGTTGTAGGGTGTGGGGTCGGCTTGGCCATGTTTGGGGAGGCAACCTTCGCCATGGCGTCGGCTGCCCTTGCCTCATCATCTGACCCGACTGGCAGGCCCTTGGTCGGGTGCACATGACCACCTATACGGTACATCCTCAGGGGACCCTCAATTTCACAGCGTGGGGCACCGTCCACTAGAGTGTGTCATGCATTGTCCTCCTCGTGGGAAGGAGAGCACTGCATCAAGCAAGGCTCTTTTTTTGCATCTTCGAAGCCGTCATCTGGTGGAAACCACGAAGACTTGATGGCTCCACCACCTCTCTAGTGTGTGTTCCCTGCCACCGGGAGACAACATGGGCGCCTTGTGTAGAAAACATGGCAGTAAACAAAGATGCCCCCATTCCTCTCCCATGCGCGTTGCATGAGGCCTTTGTGAGGGTGTGTAACATCATCGACAACTAGCTACACCACAATGGCCAGCAAGGCGAGAACCCCCCACCACGCGCAACCCTTCATGCGGAGAAAGCATTTTCCAACCTTAGGTTTGAGAGCAGCCGAGGGAACCACATGGTAGACCTCCATGATGGGAGGTACTTTGCGACTCGGGAAACCGGCGGAATGTGCAACGAGACAAGCTGTCAAAAGCAGAAAGGAATGTGTGCAAAGACAAGGACGCGTTCAAGGAGAACCAATTTGCGATCTAGTTAACTTCGACATTCCGTCGATCAACGCAATCAGATGACGCAATCAGCCATGTGGGTTGCAGCGCGTACCTACAAGCAGAATTCTTTCAATATCATATGTAGAACCACTGTGAACAAGGCGTTGGAGCCCTAGCGAACCACGTCAATTGCATTCAATATTACGCTCACGTCGGCCGACGATGTAGTTGCAAGTGGTGTCATCATTGATGTTAAAACCCATGTCAGATCTGTTCGAACCATGAAACATGTGTCAATCGTGCCCATGACGGACACTAACCGGGGGCACAACTATCATGTTGGTTTTCACTATGGGCATCGCTGAATATTGTTTTTCTGAATATGGAAACCGCTAACATTTTGATTTTCACATTGGACACCGCCGTCGGTTCAGTTTTGACCATGGACACCGCTGATTCATCAAGCAGAACGATGGGTATCTTAGAACACTGTCTATTTTCATGAGTTACTCTTGAGGTTCCTCTTTTCCTAGTGGACATGGCTGCACGCATGCGTGCATCGGGTTTACATAGTAATAGACTGAGGCCGGGTTCAAACATGTTTTCTGCCTTGGAAGCGAGTTTTGGTCAACCTTCCCCTCCTGTCCGAGGAGAAGTTGTTGGTCGAGTCACGTTCTTTCTTGCGGAGTCCGGTATCTGCTCCGCTGAAAACCTTGGTTGTTGAGTGAAGTTTGTCCAAATCGCACGTCTTTCTTCGACTGGGATTCGCTTCTGCAAAACGAACAGCGCATAAAGAGAGCCTGTCATCCGGACGTGATAGAAATACAGGAAAAATACCTTGAAAGTACGAGATGGGTTGTCTGTAGAGATGAAATATTTTACGTTCTTAAAACATTTCATAGAAAAGGTTTGACTATGCCAGTTGACATGGTCAATTAGAAGAACCATGTGGAGGTTGGAAAGGGACAACCAACCACTAGGGGCTTGTTTTGATTACCTCAGACAAGACAAGGAAAATCAAGCTTATGCCCCCATACCACATTTCGCCCACTTGGAAATGTGTTAAAATCTCGCCATGTTAGGTGAGAGGTTTTTACTGTACCCTTAGTCCATGGGAGACTTCTCATTTATTGAATCAAATATACTCGAACGGGCTCTTGACAAAAGGAAAGGGAGCACGAAATGAAGTGGGAAACACAACAGACGAAATCGTCAAGATAATCATAACTATCAACATGATAGTAATGCGTAACTTCAGAATGCCGGTTTTGCTTTATGACGACGCAACTCGGGTATGACCCGTAAGAAGAGGGGACTTAGCAAAGTTTGAGGCCATTCCTCGACCCACTTGTGATTGAAACACTGAGAGCTTCCGCATTTTGACGTTACCTACTTAGCAGATTTCTACACTGGGCACCAGAGCCAGAGGTCTACGCTGACGGCGCAAACAGCCTTTACGTTCATGGGACGACCGTCGGCCCTCTTGGGCGACGGCTCTAACCTCTTGACCAACTGAAGTGGACCACTATAGGACTTTCAAGATTGCCAACCTTGTTTCGTACAAGTGTCGGCACTCACAACCACAGCAATTACCGCGGTGGACTCGTGTGTGCAAAACGGGCTATTGGGATCAAGCACGATAGCAGACTACGCTAGTAGGGCCATGTGCGGCGCCAATAGGCCTCCTGGAGCAACAACAAGTCCCCCCTAAGGCGCTGGAACCATCCAGGGTGCACCAGGGGCGAGCTGAGCTGCGCAGCCATCTTTTTGGGGCGCTGAAGCTTGCCGTCGCGGAGGAAGACAGCCGCAAACAAGGCAGGACCTGGCCCTAGGAGCAGAACTTCAAAATTCCGTTGTGACCTCAATACATCTCCGTTTCTTGCTCCGTTTTTTTGTTGGATTTGTAATTTCAAGCTCTTTATTTTTTTCTCTAGAGGCCGAATTGTGCCATCAGGTCGTGGTATAGTAATTTCTATATTTTGTTCTCTCATTTCCTTGTGTAACATCGTTGAAGCTCCTCCTAAACAGAGTGAGATCAATCTCCTCCTTAGTTGAGTGAGTTGGTGTGTTAGATGAAACGCTAGTCTATTATCCTTGAATTTGAGTGAGATTATCTCCACCTTAAATGTACGCACTTGATTTAGTGGAGAGTTCAAAGTGAGTGAGCTAGACTCCTTGTGAAGCAACTCACTGAATCACATCCATAAGGACTTGAAGGTTGAAGAAGAGAGTGGGAGAAAAGGTTTGAAGTGAGTAGCATTGCAAGAGCAAGTGTGTACTCCACCTTTAAAAAAAAGGAGCTATCATTGGACTCCCCTCCAGCGTTACGCTCTCTTAGCAGAAGCTCTTGCCTTTGCCATGGCGGCGAGGGCAACCGGATTATCAACCCTTCTCGGCGGCTCGCCTCCGATGGGCGCACCTAAGCATGGGACCAAGCAACGAGGTTTGATTTGCCATGCTTTATGAGAGGGAACCAAAGCTCCCCTTTGAAATCCACGACGTTCCCAAGACTTGGGGAACGGGGGAAGGAGATGTGAGGAAACCTTTGTGCCTCATGAACCACCTCCGTGCCGTCCACCATATACGCTCATGGTCGAAGATGACCACGAGCATTTGATCTTCGACACCAACGAAGGCGCTGAGAGCCCCACCGAGGAGGTCGAGGTAGAACCGGCTGAGGCGATTCATGAGTCTATCCCGGACGCAACTACAGGCGACGATGTTCATGCTTCTGAGAATTTCAACCTCTAGAATGGAGCTGACGAGGATGTCTCGGAAAAGGGGATGATGGCCAACAATGAAGAACCTAACGGCATGCCAGAGGAGGAGAATGCCGACACGACTCTCGAGCTTGAAGTTGTTAAGACATCAGACGACGAAGACATGGAACCTCAGTCAGAGGAAGATGATCAGGAGGCCGATGCGGACGTCTGCCACAGGCCCACGCACGTCTTTGGACTAGTTGGGAGACACCGCATGCATTTCGAGGATGATGGCGATGGCAACAAGGGCAAGCCACCCTCTGACCAGCGCCTTCGTGTCGAAGTTGCTGGGCAGGATTGTGAGGTGCCCAGCCCCTTGGGCACTACCACAGGTGAACTGAAGAGCTCCAGCACTAATCGCACAGGTTATGAAGAATCCCTACGCAGCCTTGGTCTCGTAGGCTCCCCAAGTATTCACCATGCTTTTCTCAAGGCTGTTCGCATGCTCGAAGTCGAGGAAGATGTTGCGATACTGAAAACACAACTCAGTTCAGAAGACTACAACATTGTTGTCGGCATCATGGGAGCAATGGCGCACAGTCACAAGAAAACTGTTGCTGCATTGTGGTTACAAGTCAGCAGCGGCTACGTCACCAGTCAAAAGCTATCGGAGGAGAATAAGAAGCTTCATGGAGAGCTTGCTCTCGCACTGCACCGTGTTGAGGAGGAAGCCATCGCAAGGGAAGTTCTGAAAGCAAAGCAACATGGGGTGGCCCAAATCTACAAAGTTGCAACGGTGTACACGGTAGGAGAGGCGGCTGAACGCGCGTTCAAATGCCAGGAGCAAGCCCGAGCTGAGACACGTCGTGCCAACGTGCAGCCAACACCAAAAACTACCTCCACCCCCGTAGTGCAACCCGCCATAGTTGGGGGACTGTCAGCTACTAGCATGATGAGCCACTCTGTGTTTGACCCTGCTGATAAGTACGATGGCAAGTCCAATGTACACACATGGCTGAAAGGATTTAAGCTACAGTTACAGCTGAGGAAGGTGCGTATGGAGGATTGGGGGGCCCAAGGCATGTTAGCAGTGAGTCGCGAGTAGTTCGAGCAGCTGGCAGATATTTGGTACACGAAGGAACGACAGGGTAGTCCCACATGGGAAGAGTATAAGGAACTCATGGGGGAGCTGTTCTCACACCCAGTCGACTCATAGGCAGCAAAAGTTGAGCTGGAAAGGTTCAGGCAAGGGATCATGGCCTTGAACAGTTGTATGGAGGTCTTCTATGCCACAGCCCAACGTGTCCAACCGTGTCACATGGCCGAAGACACAAAGATCACTCTCTTTCTCAACGGCCTTGCCAGTCAGCAGCTCAAGTCCCATTGCATCACAGACAAAGACCATAAGCGGAGGACAAGACTGCGGGCGGTAACAAGGTATGTTTTGGAGGCGTACAACGAGAACTCAGCCTTATGGGACACGATGACTCCACGACATGCGACCAAGACCGACTTCACAAGCTTCCATGGAAACGGAGGAGGAAGCGCCCTCTTGAGGGACACGTTGGACAGCCAGAAAGCCATGTGTTCAAGAGCAAAAAACATCGCAGCCTGGCACCTTCACATGCAGGGCGAGTAATGAGCCAGGGCATTTTGCACGCAACTGCCAGCAACGCCAGCGCCAAGGTCCCCCACAGGGGGCAAGCCTTCCGCCCGGGTCAAGATGGCAGACCTTTTGGAGGTCCCATCCGTCAGGGGACGCAAGGACACCAGCATGGTGGCGCTCGCCTAAGCCAGGGTGTTGGAGGTGGCATGGCTGCTGGTGTTGCAGGCGGCCAGAATGTTGGACCTCGGCTTGGTCATGTTGGCCCTCGGCACGCGCCTGGAGGACAACAGCAGCCAGCTCTTGGAGCTATCGAGAGGATCCAAGTTCGTGGAAGGCAGCGTGGCCATGGATGTCGTCGCGTGGCAGATGAGCAGGATGGCTATGACCAACCTGGTGCACAACCGTATGGGTACCAGTAGGATTTTCACCAACCCCAGCAGCAGAAAGTGGACGACTGCCTGGGGGATCAAGTGGTTTGGTAGATGAGAGTTTTTCTATGCTTGTGGATGATGATGTGAAGCAATTTGAATTCTTGTCATCTCAATGCTTCTTAACAATATTCTCATCATTCATCAAATCTGACTCTTTCTACCATGGCCGCTTTTGTCCACTGATGTACGCCACAAAGGAGAATCTTGACAATCGTGACTCCTTTGTTGTGGCAACACGAGAGAATGTCAAGGAAATTGTCCAAGAAGCACAACAAGCGCATGAAAAGCAAACACTCACATCCATCACGACAGCTTTCCCCATACACCAAGAATTTTATGTCTCCCAGTTTAAGGATTGGAGGTTGCTGGAAAGTTTCACTCGGGGGCACCACATGTGGGAGAAGGTGGGCAACATGGTGGAGCTCCGCTGATGCTCCCATGCCTACCGGATTAACAACTAACATGCTACACCACCAGTGAGTCTGTCCATGTGCAAATCGTGTGCCAGCATGACGATGCACTTTCGGGGTAGTGTCAATGGAGCACTGGCTCGTATTCTTGGAGACACTGGAGTTGATGATTCTTTTGTGAAAATGGCATATCTTGATGCCATCGGCCTTAAATACATCCTGAGACAAGGGAAGGTGGTCGTGGGAGACAATCGAGAGGTACCAATCCTTGGTGATTGCATGGTCCGGCTCTCACTTGGAGGATTGAGCACAAAGACCCTCTTCACAGTCCTTGATCTCATGGACCCATTTGACGTTGTCTTGGGAGATCCGTGGTTGGTGAACCACAAAGCAAAAATGAATTTGGAATCCCAAATGCTAAAAGTCGTGAAGGGTCGGCAAGAAATCACCATTTCACCAATACCTCAAATGCTTCAACATGAGAGGAACACACCAGCACCACTGACAGCGATGCAGGTGAAGCGAAGGCTGGGACAAGGTTCTCAGTGCTTCTTGGCCACTTTACGGGGAACCAAGGAACAAGAACCAAGACAGGACCTCCTAGAAGGTGTGGCAGATGTTGTTTCCAAATTTCAAGATGTATTCGAGGACCCGCCAGATGGCCTACCTCCGGCACGGAAGTTGGGTCATACCATACCGCTCGAGCCTAGTGCCACACCTCCATTTCGGACAATACATCGGCTCAGCCCGGGTGAGAGGAAGGAAGCAGAAACACAAATCAAGGAGTATGTACGCAAAGGGTGGATTGAGCCAAGCTCGTCTCCCTTTGGCGCACCGATCCTCTTTGTGAGTAAGAAGGATGGAGGTCTGCGCATGTGCGTAGATTATCGCGCATTCAACAAACTTACGGTGAAGAACCGATATCCACTACCGCAAATAAAGGACCTTTTTTACCAACTTTAGGGAGCAAGGATCTTCACATCGCTCGATCTTTCTCAAGGTTACCACCAAATCCGCATCAGAGAGGATGATGTACCCAAAATAGCGTTCAACAAGGTCAAGGAAATGCTGGCATCTGTGCCTGTGCTAGCCCTGCCAGACCCAAAGAAATCATCGGATGTAAGGTGTGATGCGTCGATCGTTGGCATTGGAGCAGTGCTCATGCAAGACAGCCACCCACTGGCGTACGAGAGCTGAAAGCTTTCCGATGCAGAGACACGCTACACCACAGGAGAACAAGAACTTCTTGCATTCGTGCATGCCTTCAAGGTCTGGCGTTGTTACTTAGAAGGAGCAGAGGAGGAGACCATTGTGGTTACTGGTCACAACCCCCTAATATACTTCCAAACATAGCCCAACATGTCTCGACGTCAAGCGTGTTAGAGTGAATACTTGAGTCGCTTCTCGTTCACGTGGCAATATCGGCCCAGTCGAATCAACGTGGCAGACCCGTTGAGCCAAAACCCTGTTTGTGTGGTAATCATGGTGAGAAGCAATAACTCATCAGAGTATAAGTTTGCCACAATGGCAAAATCATCAACTCGACATGCGAACCCACTCCGCCCAGCCCCAAGGCCGCTGATGGGAGTGAACCCTTTCAAGAACCAGATTCGCATGGGCTACACCGTCGATCCATGATTTCAAGATTCATGGAAGATTGAGCGACATGGCCTCATTGAAGCAGAAGGCCTCTACTGTCACGTTGAACAAGTGGTGGTTCCACGCGCGGAAAAACTACCTGAGCAGATACTGTTTGAGTTTCATAACCCTCGAGCAGCCGGGCACGTGGGCCCAAAGAAGACAAGCTATAATCTCACCGAGCATTACTCGTGGCCGGGATGGAGTAACGACATACGGAAGTACTGTGCGGTTTGTGACCTTTGCCTCCAAAACAAAGCAAGCAACAAGGCACCAAGGGGGCTACTCCAGCCCCTAGAGCTACCAAACGCTCCATGGGAGTCTGTAGCTATGGATTTCATTACCAGCCTTCCACAAACAACAAAGGATCATGACGCCATCTTTGTGGTGATCGACCATGCTACTTGCATGGCGCACGTCGTGCCCACAACGTCACGGATCACTGCAAAGGAAATGGCATACCTCTTCTACGACGGCGCCGTGAAGTACCATGGCATCCCGCTAGAGATTATGTCGGACCGTGACCCTCGACTTGCAAGCCGCTTTTGGCAGGCACTCAATGAGCGATACGGAACACGAGTGAAGATGTCAACAGCATTCCACCCGCAGACAGGCGGAAAGACAGAACGCATCAACTGTACACCATAACAAATGTTGCACATGTACATCGACTCGACGATGGAGGACAGGGATGACTTCCAAGCTCCCGCAGAGTTTGTCGTCAACAATGCGGTAAGCGATTCGACAGGCCATACTCCCTTATTCCTCAACCATGGTCGGCATCCGGTGGTACCCGCTTCTATGGTGAAGTGGGGGGGGCGGCGGTGATCAGGTTCCCTCCGCCCAAGCCTTTGTCGATAGAATGGACGCATTTTGGCACGATACAAAAGTACACCTGTGCGCTACTCGACAACGCCAAAAGGCCTTTGCTGACAAAAACCGATGTGAGGTCAAGTTCTCCGTCGGCGACCGAGTGCTTTTAAGCACAAAGAACTTACGGCTGAAGACACCAGGTGCGCGTAAGATGTTGCCAAAGTGGCTCGGACCATTTGTGATCACGCACGCAGTAGGACCAGTGGTGTACCGGTTGGGCCCGCCATCTTCAAGACAAATTCACAATGTGTTCCATGTAAGTCTACTTGCACCATACAAAGCGAATGGGTCTGTTCAGCTATCCCCGCCTGCTGTCCTGGCCGTGGAAGGCCAATGCGAGGTGCACCGCATCCTCCAACATCATGAGCGTGCACTCCACGTACGATTGGTCGAGGAGTACCTTGTGCATTGGGCCGGTTGTGGACCTGAACACAACTCATGGGAACCAGAATCTCGGATGCCGAAGATGGCTGTAGCCGAGTACTTGGAGGAATTGGCTGCCCGTTCAAAACGACGTGCCCTCTGGGGTACCACCCGGGCACACACCCCTTAAGGAGGTTATGGTACTATACCGTGCACTATGTTACGGGGACGCCTGGGCACATGTCGCGAGGACGCTCCTTACAAAAAGGGAGGAAGCGAGGCCATGCCTATTATGCGGCTGAGAGTGCGTGCCATAAAAACCTCATCGTGAAGCCAAAAAGGTTTTGAAAGTGGAAGTCAACAAAACAGAATCTTCTTCTGCAAATCTGGTGGAAATTTTCTTTGAAGTGTGCAGGTCACTACTCTCTCCAAGCAACACAGCAAATCGGGACGATTTGGTCCTAAAGAAGGAGGAATGTAGAGATGAAACATTTTGTGTTTTTAAAATATTTCTTAGAAAAGGTTCGACTATGCCAGTTGGCATGGTCAATTGTAAGAACCATGTGGAGTTTGGAAAGGGACAACCAACCACTAGGGGCTTGTTTTGATTACCTCAGACAAGACAAGGAAAAGCGAACTTATGCCCCCAAACCACATTTTTCCCACTTGGAAATGTGTTAAAACCTTGCCATATTAGGTGAGAGGTTTTTGCCGTACCCTTAGTCCCTCAGCGACTTCCTATTTATTGAATAAAATACACTCGAATGGGCTCTTGACAAAAGGAAAGGGAGCACGAAATGAAGTGGGAAACACAACGGACAGAATCGTCAAGATGATCATAACTATAAACACGAAAGTAATGCGTAACTTTGAAATGTCGGTTTTGCTCTATGACGACGCGACTCGGGTACGACCCGTAAGAAGAGGGGACTCGGCGAAGTCCGAGGCCATTCCTCGACCCACTCGCGATTGAAACACTGAGAGCTTCCGCATCTAGATGTTAGCTACCTAGCATATTTGTACACTGTCGGTGGACAGAACGCTGACCGGAGACAATTGCCCCCGCGGGTCTTTGTGCCGCAGATTTTATGACGTCAGCGCACATTCTTGGCTTCCGAACCCATTGCATTGGGTTACTACGTAACCCCCAAAAAAGGCTGCATGATTGCAGGCGACCAATCACGATTTTGTTTTTGGCATCCACGGTTCCCGGACCGAATGCAAAAGGGTTACTATGTAGGGCGAAATAGCCTGCGTATAAACATTCCCGAAGGGCGGACCCTCCCATATCCAAGTGCAGAATTTTACTTCCCCCGTATCCATCTAGTTAAAAAACAAGAACCCCATATCCAGTGTCGTTGTTGTTTACAACCCCATGTCCGAATCCGACGTTTCTAGTACGTCGCACCGATATGGCGAACTTATTTGAAAGGGGTGGACATGGGGTTATCAATACTAGCGTAAAGATTTTAAGTCGGATACATGCAACACATGAATGTCCGTTGTATGTCAACGGCCGGGTACTGATTAGCGCTCTTTTATCGATGAAAAATGACACCGTCCAATAGTGTCGAGAGCAATGCGTAACATGTCAGTGACCCCTCTGAACGGTCATCGTAACATGGGGCAATATCATTTCTGCAAAGGAAATTTGTCGGACTTCCTCTGCGTGTAACCGGTGTTCAGTAAACACATATCGTCCTCTGATGAAACCCATCCTACACATCGGGACTTCCAACGGTGAACCACAGCACACAATGTCAGCCCGTTGGACGTCGCTGACAGCAACCGCCAGGCTGTCCATCGTTCACAATGCGTCGTTTTCGCGACGTTCCATGCGCCGATTCGAGGCGAGGCACTGAGACACATCGAGTCAGATAACGTGCATGTACGAGGACGGTCAATCCCCATGAACCCGTGCCACTACGTCTATTTTGTCTATCATGCACACGGCTCGTGAACGATTGGCGGGGAGACCATCGCCTTCCAGTGTCTTGTCTAGGTTGTCTCGTGGTCTCGCATCGGACCCTACTCTCGACTGCTGTGGACAATTGGGTCCGAGGCCCCGTCATGCTCATCAGACACCCACCATGCACGGCTGCCGCGCGCCATGGACGCGCTTGTTCACGCCTCTGAGCCCGGTGAGGCTGGGTATCTAGTGTATTTACTTATAATTTTACATGTATTATACCCACGTCGGCGAAGATTGCTGCCCAGTTGCAGTGGGCTACGTCGTGTAGGCGTAGGTCTGGCGACGCTCCTGTGGTTTCTGAACCTCGTGGTTTCTCACGCCCGCAACTCAACGAGCCAGGTCTCGTGCCCCAAACCCCATCCACCCAAAACCTCGTGTATGACGAGTACTTTGAGCATGAGCACGGTGCTTAGATGCTCCTCATTTCGCCTGAAGAAGCAAGGGACACACTGAGGTTGTCTCGCCGGAATCATGCTTCTGGTAAAAAAATGTGTCCCGTGTTCCCCTTCTGTGTAGACGTTAAGGCCAACAATGTGTCCCTTGAATCGTGCCATGTTGATGTTTGTGGTGTTGTGTCTTCGGACGATGAGGCATCTGGTGAGGCCCCAAAGCTTACAAAGGCAGAGTTATCTTTTCCCGCATAGATTTCGTTCCGGGACATGGCTGAGGCCCACACAGCAATCGATGATTACGCCATCACAAACCGAATGACTATTCGGTGGATACGCAGTGAGAAGACTTGGTTCACTATACGGTGTGGGCAGTTCAAGGAGAAAGATTGCCGGTGGCTTCTCGGTGCCCATATTGCCCCAAACGGCGCTTGTGTCGTGGTGGACGAGTTTGTCGACGGACACAAGTGTGTCCCGAAAGTTGGTCGCGGAGACCCCGCGAAGACTGGTAAGTGGGTGGCGCGGCAGATTGAGTCGACGATGAAGGGGAACCCCACAGCTGACGTGAAGACGTCGGCCGTGGTGCGCAAAGCAACAGGCAAAGCGGTCGACAAGAACACAATGTACCGGGCGAAGTCTAAGGTGCAGGAAAACATCATCAGCCCCACAGCCCTGTCATGGAGCCTGTTCCCACTATAGTGTGAAGAGATACGACATGTTCACTTGTTGAGGGCACGTATTTTCTCATCTATGCCGGAGATTTGCACACACTTCTAACAAAATGCCCCCTGTGCTCTGCAGCTGAAGCGTGTGGACCAGAACATGCATGCCCTCGCGGAGGCGAGCAAGGACGCCGTTTTCATCAGGGCGTTCGTCGCCATGTGTGTCTTGCAGGTCAAGTCGAAGACGGTGTAGGTGGGAGCACACTTGGTGACAACAGGACGGACCAAGTGGGAAGGTGCCTTACCTCCACCACTGGGTGTACAAGGGATGTCAAAGAGCCAAGCTTGAGTCAAGGAGGAGGACTGTTGCAGGGCTAGAACAGTTGTTGGGTCTAGTGCATGTGGGGTAGAGTGGGTCTGATGGGGACTAGAACGCCATAGTGTTTTACCAAGTTTTCAAATGTTTTCCTCATGAACCAGATTCATTTGTGAAAAATTACTTTCCGGCTCACCGGAAAGCCACAAAAACCGCTAGGTTCCGTTCACAATAAGTGCAGGACAGCGACCAATTAGGTGTAGACATATGGTTCTTTTAATAAAGTGGCGTTCCTTTCATGGCGTTCTTTTCATCCGGCCCTTGGACATGGCGCTGAAACAGTGCGAGCACGTGGTATGAGAGACAAAAAGTCCACGCCGTCTGGGTATGGGACTATTAAAGAGCGATACGTGGATATGGGGGGTCTATCGGGAAATCGATGGGTATATGGTTACCCCCCCGTACTATGTATCCCAGAAAAGAAGATCTCGATTTGTCACATTCCATTCGTTGAATACGAAAAGCGAGCACCGGAACAATGCAGTGGTCTGGCCTGTCCTCGTGCGAAAGAGCCTGGAAGTAGCCTCGGGCTCCCGGCATCGCCAGCACATAGCAATCAGCCACCTGCCATGGTCGCCACTGGTGCACGGAGTCTGTTGCGAACGGCTGGAAGGGAAGAATCGCGAGGGAGCGGTGGGCGGTAGGGCTCCCCTTCCCACTGCCAGCGGCCGTGCAGACCATCCTGGCCCAGGTGCGTCACTTCCTTTCTTTACACTTGGCAAAGATCGTGAGGGAGTCTGTTTGGCCCGAGAAGCAGGCAGTTGAGGAGAGGCTGGGGGGCTGAAGGGGCGCACCAGGTGCAGGAATGGGCAGGGAGCAACTGGCTGGGGGAAGAACGTCGAGTGGGGGCAGGGGACACCATCATCATCGTCGTCGTCATCATCATCATCATCATCATCATCATCATCACCTCCACCACCACCACCACCACCACC
>SZWC01000282.1:109367-121430 GCA_023375785.1 Penium margaritaceum | reverse complement strand
AGGAGGTCAGCAGGTGGTGGGACAGGTCGAGCGCCTGTCACGGGTGCCTGAGCCGACTGCTGGGTAGAGACCGCAACGCCGGCAGCTCCCTCAGAAGCCCGCTGAGGAGTCGTGGACTGAGCACGCAGAAGCTCAGTCAGCGTGCGGATAGCGTCAGTCTGCTCTCTCTGGAGGCGACGCATCTCATCCTGCTGGCTTCGCAGGTCCTCAATAGCCTGCGAGCGTGGACTCAGTACACCAGACGAAGAGGAGGAGGGGTCGCATGGTCCCTTCTCCTTGTCGGACAGGCTCATGTTGCCGATCAGTATGGGGCGACAGGTCAATTTTGTCGGATTTCAAAACCGTCAGCGTTTCTCGAGGATTTGAGACGCTGGCAACTTTTGACTGTCCGGCGAAAAATTTGGCTAAGTATGGTGCTGATGTCAGCAGGTGGTTGCTGACGTCAGCATGACCTGATGACATCAGCAAACAAAATTTCTGACGTCAGCTCGCCTCCCCTCTCTCTTCTTTTTTTTTCTTTCTCGCGACTCTTTGTGAGCGTGCAGCCGCTCCGCGGCGGGTGCGCGGAAGCTGCGCAGCAGCTTCCGCTCAGCTGCTGCTACAGCTGCGCTGTCAGCTGCAGCAGCAGCTGTGTAGCTGCGTATGCAGCGGTGGCAGCAGCGGCTGCGCTGCTGCTGCTGCTGCTGCTTTGCGCTGCGGCTGCTGCTCGCTGCCGCCGCCGCGCGCTGCTGCTGCTGCCAAAGCTGCGCTACTGCTACTGCTGCTGCCGCTGCTGCCCTGCTGTTGCCGTCGCGGCTGCCGCTGCTGCTGCTGCTGCTGCGCTGCTGTTGCCGCCGCTGCTGCTGCGCTGCTGCTGCCGCTGCTGCTGCTGCGCTGCTGCTGCCGCCGCTGCTGCTGCGCTGCTATTGCCGCCGCTGCTGCTGCTACCAATGCAGCTATGGATGGCGGCTGCTATCACTGCAACCGCCACGCACCGCTATTGCTGCTGCTACACTGCTGCTGGCACGGTGGCAACAGCGCTGCTGCGATCTCACGTCGTGGGTGAGGGCTGCGCCGACGGCAACCGGCTGTCTCCGACAGGCCCCAAGGAATCTGCTGCAGCGGTGACTCTCACTTTTGCTGCTCTGCTGTGTCTCTGCTGCGCAGCTCAGTGAGAAATGTCTCACTGCTCTGATACCATGAGAAGGTGCAAGGAAGCTTCTTAGCAACACTCCCGTTGACCAGGCATCAGTGCCTGATCAGACGGTGACGACAGTCACAAGTCGTGCACGCAACAGCAAGGGTTTGGCTAGGAGACACAAGACAAAGTGTCAGAATGCTTCAATAGCATATGCAGAGAGAGATAACAAATGACAGGTCCAAGGCATAAATACCTGCCGCGGCGCACGGCGGGTGTCGCACGCGGCAGTCCAAGAGCTGTCCTAAAACCGGCCCAAAACCACTGTTTTGGCCGTAACTCTGTGCACACATGTTAGAATGCTACGCCGTCTAAACCTAGGCGTGCAGAATCAAAAGACGGACACTACGACTGGTCACATGCATGCATCCATCATCAAACGGTGGACATACAATGCAGAAACATGCAAATAGGGCTCATGGCCAGTCCGCCGAAAGACGCCTGCAAGCTGTAGCAAAGACAGCAGAGAGTCTCGGTTACATCTGGGGCTCTGGAACGGTAGTCGGCCAGCTCCAAGCCGGTAGTCCGCCGCCAGTCGTCGCACCGGTGTCACCAGGGCCCGCCTCAGGGATCTGCACGAGTATGGACACGGCCGAGTGGTCACAGTAAACTGTACACGAACGTCACAAATCACAACAGAAAGTTGTTGGGGTAGCTAGGGTAGGAATCAGGCGAGGATCGGATCTCGGGGAAAAAGGAACCAGATGTATGTGGGGGCCGAGAACTCGTCTGAAGCTAGCGGAGATGCGCCTCAAGCACGTGAATCTCGCTCTCGTGAGCACCATCCTCCACATCTAGCATGTCAGGGTCCTCATCCCAAGGATCAAGAGGTGGCGGGACGCGTCCTACTCCTATAATCGGTGTAGATGATGGCTGCTGTGCAGAGGGTATGCCACCGTCGACTCCCTCGGAGGTCTGACATGGGGCGATCGACTGACCACGAAAATTCTCAATGAGCGTACGGATGGCGTCAATCAGCTCCTGCTGTAGACGACGCATCTTATCTTGCTGGCTCCGCAGGTCCTCAATAGCCTACGAGCGTGGGCTCATGACCTCTGAAGAGGAGGAAGGGGCATCTAGTTGTCCTTTGCCTTCGTCACAGGTCGGAGTCATATCAGCGCTCGGTATGGGTCGTGGCGTCAAACTGGTTGGTTTTTAGAACCGTCAGGGTTTCTCGAGGATTTGAAACATCAAGGAAACATGATGTGTTGACCCTTGAATTGTTGACATCAGCAAAGCCAATGGTGATGTCGGCGTTTTTTACACCAGCGAAAAGAACCTGACGGTTTTTACACTGGCGTATTTTACGCCAATGTTTTTCATTTTTTGGAAGTCATGCGGACTCCTTGGTGGGGAGGACCGTGTTGCTTTGTGTGGCTTCCACCCGTCACGACCGCCATTGCTAGCTTACCGATGTACCCACACTCGGGGTTTATGGCAGAGGAGGGCGTGACGACACGACGGGCCTCCGGACTACACCGAGACTTCTCCAGCACCTACGACAGCGCCGGCGATACGCGGTCGATGCATTCCAGCAGCCATGTGGGCTTGTCGGGAGGTAGGAGAGTTTTCTCGGTGGGTTGAGACCCGCGCACCCGGTTGACTGTACCGGTGCGACGAGGAGACCCGATGGCTGTTGTGGGGCTTCCGATGTTCGGAAAGCCGTCTGTGATGTCTGCACGTTGATTCCGAGATTTTTTGGCACTGCTCATATTTTCTCGGTGGTCGAGACCCGGACACTCGGAGAGCTGTTCCCGTGCCTCGAGGAGACCACCTTTGTTGCTCTCGTGGTGTATGCAGTGTGTTCTCCCTGTTGACTCATTTGGGTTCAGCCGGGGTGACGGGGCCCAGTGCGGTTAGCTGCCGGCGCCCCTATATAAGCCCGCTAGGGGCTCATTTGTAAACTCTCCTTGTTCTTTATATTCAGCGTTCCAGACTTAGCCAAACTCTTGCCGTCTTGCATCGCACTCACACACAAAGCTCATGTTCGTTTTTGCATGGGCCTGCATGCCCTAAAAAAAAATTCCAATTTGGTATCAGAGCACAGGGGGGTGTGTGAGCAACAGAAGCAGCAGCACTGGGCGGAATGCAAAGAGAACGCGCCACATGGCGCCACACCGGCAGCAGTGTGAGGGAGCGCGAAACGACTGCAACTGAACGCCACATGGGCGGTGAGCCGCGAAAAGGAGCAATAGCGACTGCGGCGGCAACAGCAAAAGCAACAGCAGCAGCCAATGCAGTAGCGGCGGCAGCAGCAACAGCGGGCAACAGCGTCGGCAGAAGCAGCAGCAGAGTGCAGCAGTAACAGCAGCAGCAGCGTGCAGCAGCAGCAGCAGCGGCGAAAGCAGCTGCATCAGCCGCTGCAGCAGCAGCGTCAGCAGCAGCAGCATATAGCAGTAGCAGCTACTACAGCAGCAGCGGCAGCAGTAGCAGCGTGTAGCGGTGATGGCAGCAGCAGCAGCAGCAGCCGCGGCGGCGGCAGCAAGCAGCAGCAGCAGCTGCTACGCAGAGCAGCAGCAGCAGCAGAAGCAGGAGCAGTAGCATAAGCAACAGCAGCAGCAGCAGAAGCAGCAGCAGCAGCAGCAGCAACCGCAACACCTGCACCTGCCGCTGCAGCTGCTGCTGCCGCTGCGAGGAGGGCCTCGCAGCCCTCCTCTAAGGGGGTGCCCTCTAAGGGGGCCTGTCGGCCACGTTTGCACCCCCCCCCCCTTTTTTTCCCCTTCTCAATGGGGCCCTCGGAGGGCCCCGCCGAGCCCCTCCGAGGGGCCCTTCTGAGGGGGCCCGTCGGCCCCGCAGGTCCCCTCGACCCGTTGGCCTCGTGGGCCCCTCGGCCCTGTCGGCCCTGTCGGCCGACCGACGGAGGGGGCGGGGTCAGAGGGGCGGACAGGCCCCCCCCTCCCCCCCTCGCGCCCCCCTCCCCCCCACACCCCCTTGCTCACTCGCTTGCTCACCAAGCGAGCGAGCAAGCGTGCACGGGAGGGAGGGCCGGACAAGCCGGACACCCCCCCCCCCCCCCTCGCTCCCTCCTCCCCCCCACACCCCCTTGCTCACTCGCTTGCTCACCAAGCGAGCGAGCAAGCGTGCACGGGAGGGAGGGCCGGACAAGCCGGACACCCCCCCCCCCTCCTTGTTTTCTCCGTTTGCCCACCTTACGGGCAATCAAGAAAAGGGGTGGGGCGAGTAACAACAATACGAAAAGGGGTACGCCTGAAAGCGAGTGAGAAAAAGAGAAGAAAAAAAAGAAAAGAAAGGCGAGGGCATAAGGCGAACAGAGGGGAGAACTGGAAAAAAAAAAGGGGTGGAGGGTGAGGGCAAAAGAAAAAAAAGAGGGTGGAGGGTGAGGGCGAAAGAAAAAAAAACAGGAACACAAGAGGGGGCTTGAGGGCTAGAGAGTAACGAAAAAACAAGGAGAATCGTCCAACAAATACCGCCACAGCAGCAGCAACTCTCATACCCGCAATAGCAGCATCAGGCGGTGGAGTGTCGAAGACTACATGGTGCGGCGGCGGCGCGAGAGCTTGTAGTTTCGTCTTCTCCGCCGACAGCGGACTGTCGTCGACGGCAATTCTTCGCTTCGAGACACGTCCTGGACCAGCGTCTTCCTGGGGCCTGTGGATTGGTGTGCGCACTTCACCCCGTAGGATCGACGGCGGATTCGAGTCTTACTATCTCCGAGGGCTACGTCGTCTCCCGCTTGGCGCAGCAGCCACACCTGCAACCGCCACCCCTTCTTGTTTTGGAGCAGTCTTCGCTCTATTAGTGGCAGCAGCATTAGTGGTCGCAGTTGGTTAGAATGTAGTCTCCGGGCGTGCTGTGGTGGTGCAGCTCGTCCCGTCTGGTCACGTTTGTTGACCCGGACGCCGTGACCTCCAGGAGTGAGAGTACCTACTGGCCTCATTCTCTCCCGTGGCTTGGTGTTTACCACCAAGTAGGTGCCCTTGGTACCTATCCATCGTCCAGCGCATGAGATGAGTGCGCGGACATCTGAGCAGGCGCCCTGCGCGTTCGCCTGTTACTACTGTGGTGATGGACGTCATGGTTGGCGTCACTGTTGGTCGCGCCCTCCCGGCTGGCATCCACCTTGGCTACAGCCGCGGCCGAGCCTGCGTCCTCCACAGCATACGGATCTATCGGTGTTGGTAGATCCCTTAGCTGGACCTCTGGCGAGCATATTCTCCAAGATCCACGGCCTCCGGCAGATGGTGCAGCGGCTTTGTGACCTCGTCGTCACTGAGCGTGCTTCTGCTACTCGTTTGTCGACGGCCTCTTCGATCACATCTCCATCCTCTCCTCCTTCCTCATCGGATGGTGTACCTTCAGCTCCACCTGTCAGCGAGTCCCAAGCTGCCACCATCCTGTTGATCCTTCACTCTATGACCACGACGCCATCTCGCGATGACATGCCTTCATGCTGTCGTTCCAGTCGAGTGACTCTGCGACGTCGGCATCAGCGCTCCGCACAGCGTGCTCGCGCCGGTGTTGATACATCCTCCACCTCCTCGGCAACCATTGCTATACCTGTCGAGGGGGAGTGTGGTCACCGCGCATTGCGTGATGTGACAGTAGCGACAGGATCCGCACTCGCGCCGGGCCATGCTGCCCGAGCGTCAGCTCAGGCAGACTCAGATGATACGGTGGCAGCACATGGCGTGGAGTCTGACCCCGACATGGCGTTCATGGTGGAGAGTTGCCTTTCATCGTCCAGGTTGGATCCAGATCTTCCACAGTAGCAGGCGACATCAGGAGGAGCGCAGGCACGGCGTCCTTGGACGGTGCCACTCGCGGCACCGACCGGTAGAGGCCCAGGGGTTGCACAGGAGTCTCGTACCGATCGAGATGCATCTACCATAGTTTTGGGGGAGAGTGTGCAACAGACTCACACCAGTCCAGCACATATTGGGGTGCTTGGGACGTGCACGTCATTGAGGTCGACATCTACGCTGGGGCAGCAGTCGGACATTCTGCAGCAGCAGGTTGCATCATGAGGAGTGCAGGTCCCGCGTGCCTTGGCGGTGCCACTTGCGACTCCGACCGGTAGCGGCCTAGCGGTGGCACAGGAGTCCCGCGCGGATCGGGATACCCCACACGGATCTCCGGGGGCGTTGGCGCACGACATTCACACAAGTACGACAGCAGTCGCAGTGCATGAGCAGAGTCGGCCGGTTGGTCTTTTGGAGGTTGAGGCATTCTTGAGAGCAACAGTTCTGAGAGGTGTCATTGGGACACGTGCTGCAGCAGACTCTACAGGCTTCACCGTGTCATCTGCGCTACCTGAGCACCAGCTTCAGCGTCAGGAGTCACCCATGTTCCCTGAGTCTACGTCCCGTGCACAGGACGGAGCACCGACACACATGACGAAGTCCGATGGTGGTCTTCACTCCATCATTCAGCAGGTGGCAGCGACGAGCCTTCCCGGCGAGACAGTGCGTGAGCGCCAGCTGCGCTTGTTGGTCGCCTTGACGGACATTGTTTAGTCGGAGCCCTGTACACATGTGTCCATTACGGCGGCAGTCGAGGATACCGGAGCAGATCCATACATGCAGATGGAGTCACCTCGTCAGCACGAGTTGAGCTCTGTCCCCTCGGTTTCACCTGTTGGTGATCCTACCGATCACATCGATGCCGAGAGTGGCAGTACCTGCACGGACGACGTTTCCACATGTTCTACGGACTCTGACGACTCCTCCTTCTCCTTCTCTCTCGGCATGCAACTGCTCTCTCCTCGCATGACAGACACGAGCTGTGATGTGGATGCGACACCTGCAGCTGCATCCGATGTTCCAGCGTCTCAGTACATTGCGAGCTTGGTTGACCCCCAGGAGGATGCAGCAGCACCAGTTCCATCGTCTTCAGCAACAGAGATGCAGATGGCGCTGTACTCACGAGTTGTGCAGTCTGTATGTGCAGCATCCTGTGAGGCAGAGTTTATTCTACACCGGGTCGACATGGGCCACCTCGACATGTCCGAGGCAAATTATGCTGATCTGCAGGAGCGTGTAGTCATGCTACAGCGGGAGATGATGGCAGTGCGTGAGCGATTCTCAGAGGAGGGCAGCATCACTGCTATCGGTAGGAGCCTTCCGCTAGCAGCATCTGGTACACCTACACCCGGGAAGGATCTTGTACGAGCTCCGAGTATGACGTCCGTTGGGGACACTATCATAGGAGAGGTGAGCGTGCCTTCGGCTTCCGCCATCCTCGCTCCTGTCGACCCCATCATCGCTCCTCCTTCTTCTACTACTGTCGTCACGCACCTTCATCCACCCGACTCACCTGCCCCATCGTCATCTTCATCCACGAGTGGTGATCCGGTTCGTCGCTCCAACTCTTCTGGCAGTACACCCTTGTGTCTCAGGGTGTGCTATCCCGTATCGGAGGCCAGCTACGCCACTTCATCCACGCACGCGTGCTGCTCGCCCATTCCCATTCCTCCGGCGTACACAGATGCATCGCGGCAGTGCGGAGGCAGGAGAGACTGTGAGTTGGGACCCTTGGCGGTCACGCGAGGACTGGTATACCCCAGGTGATGCAGATTCATGTGAGGAGTCGTAGCCGGAGAAACCACTTCGTCTTTGAGGGAGGGAATTGACTCGCACGTGACAGGGGGAGCTATCTCTGCATGTTGGACACACCACATGACTCATCGCCCAAGATCTGTTCAACTACGACATCAGCATCTCCATCGAGGACATCGCTGCCAGGTTCATCTGCCCAGGGGGAGTGTTGTGTGGACCTCGACCTGACGCGACGTCATGGGAGATGCATGGCGAGGTCCATCCTCTGTTGTGAGCATCTACAGCATCCCGCATGTGGCTCATGTTGCGTGCCTGCACAGCTGCATGTACATGGTAGCACCCTGTTGGTCGAGACACGGACACTTGGTGCGTTGTACGAGTATCACGAGGAGACCATGTGGTCGTGTGTCTTGGTGTGTGGCTATACTGTGCGTGGCATGTGCATGCGAGCTGTTGGTCGAGAACCGGACACGTGGTGCGTTGCACCCGTGTTACGAGGAGATCCTCCCATGATCCTGTGTTTGGATGATGATACTATTGTGTTGGAATGCTCGTAGCGGTCGAGACCCGGGCCCTGGTACCGCCAGTGTCACGAGGAGACCATCTTGTTGCCTGACATGTGTGTGATGGGCACTACATTAGTTTGTGCACGTGTGCATCCCTCCTCTCATGGTCGAGACCCAGACACTTGGTAGCATGTGCCAGTGTCAAGGGAGACCTTAGATGAGTAGCAGAGGTGTGTATGTATGATTGCCAGGTGCATATTGTGGTTTGGCAAACGTTCTTCCATGCCTTCGTTCATTCGTTCTGGCGTGGACGACTATGTCAGCCAGGGGGAGTGTTGGACTGTGTGGCTTCCACCCGTCACGACCGCCACTGCTAGTTTACCGATATACCCACATTCGGGGTATATGGCAGAGGAGGGCGTGACGACACGACGGGCCTCCGGACTGCACCGAGACTTCTCCAGCACCTACGACAGCACCGGCGAGACGCGGTCGATACGTTCCAGTAGCCATGTGGGCTTGTCAGGAGGTAAGAGAGTTTTCTCGGTGGGCTGAGACCCGCGCACCGGGTTGACTGTACTGGTGCGACGAGGAGACCCGATGGCTGTTGTGGGGCTTCCGATGTTCGGAAAGCCGTCTGTGATGTCTGCACGTTGATTCCGAGATTTTTTGGCACTGCTCATATTTTCTCGGTAGTCGAGACCCGGACACTCGGAGAGCTGTTCCGGTGCCTCGAGGAGACCACCTTTGTTGCTCTCGTGGTGTATGCAGTGTGTTCTCCCTGTTGACTCATTTGGGTTCAGCAGGGGTGACGGGGCCCAGTGCGGTTAGCTGCCGGCGCCCCTACATAAGCCCGCTAGGGGCTCATTTGTAAACTCACCTTGTTCTTTATATTCAGCGTTCCAGACTTGGCCAATTTCTTGCCTTCTTGCATCGCACTCACACACAGAGCTCATGTTCGTTTTTGCATGGGCCTGCATGCCCTAAAAATTATTTCCAATTGACCGCGTCACCCCCTCTGCCCTGCGCTGCCCTGTGCAGCCCTCCGCAAGCTTGCCCAGCCCTGCGCAACTTCAACGCAGCTGTGCAGCAGTGCTACACAGCAGCACTGCTTTTTGCCACCGCTGTGGCCGCTGCCGCTGTTGCTACAGTGCTACTGCTTCTGCTGATGCTGCATTGCTGTTGCTGCCCGCGGATGCTCACGTCCCGGCTGCTGCCACTGCTCGTAATCGCTGCCGAGAGCTGCTACAAGCTGATTTTCTCCATTTTTCCCCTTTTAGAGATGGGCACCCAGACGAGGCTGCTGCTGCCACCCGGTGTTGCTGCTGCTGCTCTGCGGGTCTGCTGGAGCTGGAAACTGCTACAGCTCACCCGGTGTGGTGGTGGGAATTTTGCGATGATGTCGCTTCACCAAACCGCTGCAACGAGTCCCAGGATGCGACGGCGGCGGTGACGTTCACTACTGCTGCCGATGCTGGGTCTCTATGGCGTAGCTCAGCAAGAGAGGTCTCGCTGCTCTGATACCATGAAAAACTGCTAGGAAGCTTCCCAACCTTGCTACTGTTGATGTGGCGACACATTCAAGTCAGCAAGCAAGCAGGTGCAAGAAACAACAAGAGTCGGGCTAGGGAGACGCGCAAAGTCTCATAAGCTCCAATAGCTTAGTAATGCAGAGAGGGTGAACAAGTGAGAGGTCAACAGCATAAATACCTGCCGCGACGCATGGCGGGTGTCACGCGGCAGTGCAAGGTCTGTCCTAAAACCAATCCAAAAACACTGTTTTGGCCGTAACTCTGCGTAGACAAGTCAGAACGCTACGCCACCTGAACCTAAATGTGTAGGATCTCGAGCCAGATGTTATTACTGGTCACATCCGTGCATCTGGCATCAAACGATGGACACATAATGCAAAACATGCAAATCGAGCCCATGGCCAGTCCACCGATAAAATCCTACAGGCTGCAGGAAAACTGCAAAAGGTCCTAGACTCTGGGGCGGTCGTCCGTCAGCTCGGAGTAGGTGGTCCATCATCAGACGACGCACCGGCGCCACTTGGGTCCGCATCAGGGATGTGCATGGGCATGGACACTACGGAGTGATCACAGTAAACTGTAAAGGTCGACAGGAACATCACAAATCGTAACTACACTAGGACACGTTGTGCAGACTGCAACAGAGAGTACACTACCAAACGTTGTGTAGAAGATCGCAGAGATTACAGATAAATCGAGTAGTTGTGGATGAAATAGTTGATTCGACATTCTCTGACCCGAAGGTTCATCTCGTCCTGTGAATGCGTAGAAATTCCTTGAATCCTTTGCTCAGGGTTCATGTGCTAATAATTCTTCCTCCAGGAAAGGCATGCAGTCTGAGAGGCTCCAAATTCCATTCGAAGGGTTTGAATTGTGCTACACAACAGCAACTGTTTTTATCTCACTTTGTTTTCTTTGACACGTGCACTCTTGTCCCTGTGACTCTGGGAAGTGAAGGAGACATGAAGACGTGGTCCGAGGCATGAACCACGAGAAAGCATCCATTGTTCGGGGGAGAAGATTGATGGAGGGTAGGAGGCGAGGATAGGATGGAAAGGGGGGGGGGGGGGAGGATAGGATGGAGAAAGGCAGAGGAAAAAAGTGTGAAACCAATGGACCAGTGTAGGGGAGGGCAGAGTGGTTACCAGGGTACAGCAGAGCGGCAGATAGAGTGGGTGCAGGAGGGAGGAGTGAGGAGGTGGAAGTTGTTGCTTCTACATCAGAATGGTGGAGTAGTGCGATGGGTGGCTGGAGACGGCAATGGATACGAAGCTGCAGAAGACGACGAGTGTAGGCGATGGGCTGCTGAAAACGGGACATTGAACGAGCTCAGACCATCGCCTGCCCTTGGGACAAGCACCTGCTGCTGCTGCTGCTGCTGCTGCTGCTGCTGCTGCAAAAGCAGCAGCTGTTGCCGCCACTGCTGCTGCTGCCAGTGATGGAGCTCCAGCGGAGACAACGATGAAGCTAACCCCACACCTCCCCTGCTAGGGCAAGAATCTGCCCCTAGCCCCATGTCCACATCCGTTGCACCAATGCCTGCTTCCGATGCTTCCAGCGCATGCCCTGCTGGTCGCGCCTGTATCCTTGCTAGATGGACCTGGCGTGCAATAGGTTCCAAAAAGTGAGGTGGAGGAGGAGGAGGAGGAGGAGGAGGAGGAGGAAGAGGACATATATGAGCGCTGATCAAGGTTGTTATAACGGGTATTGGATGCCAACCAGACAAGTAAACCCGAACCCAAACCCGAACCCCACACGATCCGGTACCGGATCAGATCTGGATGTGGCCTCATTGGTTTCATTCGGGTTTTCCAGAAGTACTGTCCACGTCCATTTGGACCTATCCGACCCCATCATAAAAATCATGTTTTCCTGTCAACAAGCGCACCAGCTACGCGGTGAATCCAACGCAACGCCACAGGCGTCGCGTTGGCAACAAGCACAAGTTTGAACCTCTCCAGACTTGTGCAAAAAAAACCGGATATGTATGAAGATTGAAACTCGTCTGAAGTATCCTCACAAGACAAGTTCGCTTCCGGATTCCTGAACATAAACATCGGATTGGATTACACAAAATCCACATCCGAACATCAAAGTTTGGTTTCAACAGGATTTGAAAAGAAAACAAAAGGACCAGATCGGACTTTATCCGATCGGAATCGGACCAGCAGGCTGCTGGTCCGATTCTGCACCAAAGCTGCTGGCAGCAGCCTTGGTGCTGACCATGTGAGCTGGAACCAACAATCAGTGCTAGTGCTGGTGCTCAAACAACTGCATGCAGACAGACAGAGAGGGAACTGGAGAGGGAGAATTGGGAGGGGGAGGAGAGAGAG
>SZWC01000282.1:81656-99051 GCA_023375785.1 Penium margaritaceum | reverse complement strand
GAAGAGAGAGAGAGAGAGAGAGAGAGAGAGAGAGTGGCCTCTACCTTCAGGTCTCCAACGGAGGTCTACTCGTTGTGAAAGAAGCGGGGGTTGACAGCCGAGGTGGACTGCCCTTGTCCGATGGGAGGTTGACGTTTGTCAGCGGTCGTCTCAGGGATCGAAACAGAGCGGAGTGCGTACAGTTGCGCCGCCATATCTTCCTCATGCATCGGCCCACGCCCAGGAGCAAGCTTCACGATCCCGCTACCAATCGGCAGCACAAGTTCACCGGTATTGGCACGAGTTGGTGCTCACGGGGTTGGCCACCCTCGACGGCCCCGAAGCCAAAGCTGTTGACTTCGACGTCGCAACATTCGCATTCGATCCAAGTACCTGGACCTCCCTCCATACACACCATAGACGACGAATTCATAGGCTTCTGCAACAACACCTCATTCCCCGCTTGGAGGATAACAATCCCCAGAAAACCGAAACTCTTCAACATTTACCACATCCTTCATAACAAGAACACATAGAAACCTGACAACCAGGAAAAGGGCAAGCAGATAATGCACCCCTCTTTTCCTCATACTACACAAAAAAATCATGAAAAACAATATCCACAAATAAAAAAGACACACTAGCAAGAATCATCATTCGTAGCATACAAATAAGGAACAGACTTCGCTTCCTACCCCCATCTTTAGAAAATGTTTGTGCTTTGTGCAATCTCAATGAAACAAATTAACGAGGCCTTTCCATCCTGCTCCAAACTCCTTGCCATCTCCCACAATTCATTTTCAACTTCCAGAATAGTCACCCTTGATTTCAATGGTGGCAACTCCTACCTTTAGAAAAGCATGGACATAGATTTCATCTCTTTGAGCACCACTATAACCCTATGCAACCTAATGTCTACGCTGTGTCGCTGAATTCTACATAAGTATGAAGAGAAACTAAATTTGAATGTGCAATGGCTCCACAAATCTTCATAGCAAAGGAAATTACGAACCATGATCACACAATTCACTCAAACTGCATCCATTTGTAAGGAAGAAGCTAAAATTCAACCTCCTCACCTAATCATACACCCACAACTTAAAACCCTCTGGTAAAACGTCAATATCATTGGTGGGGGCGTGTTTATGAAAGTCTATCGTAACAAACTAGCTTTTATCCCCAAACCACCACGAGGTTATGACCAGTATGGAAGGTACCATTGGGGTGAGGGCTAGTGGGTAAGAATCCCACAGAACCCATAAAATCAAGTTTCTATGGGTACCTAAATCATTGTGTCTTCTAACAAATGAGGAATATTCTTTCAATGGAAACCCTCCGCCAAAGGCGGTTGAAAGCCCCCAAGGGTGTAGCATAGGTTCAATCACCTCTCAGGCAAACTGAGCCACACAAAAGGAACAACAACATTCGAAAGAGAAGTTCATCTTTTATCCTCTAGAAGCCACTTTCCGAGCAAATGCTACCCTACTTGGAACATAAGCGGTTCATAGATAGAAATTACGGATTGAAAGACAATTTTGGAAGGTCGGACACAAAAGGAATTCATAACTAGCGGAAAGTGGAAATAGGTGACATGTCAAGATTTTCAAGGGCACATAAAAGCAACACAGTTGAGTCGAGTGACATTTGTAAACTGCATTATGAGAGACTACTTTGAAAATCGCTGCCAGGAATTCAAAGGGTATCAAAAACATCAATGTGTCTTTATAAGAGCCTAGCGTCCTTGAAAGGTTGACCAAAAAACTTTAACGATTTATGGAGTTTGTGATACGTCTATTCACACTTCAATACTAGTAGAAAATGCCATATCCTTATGGAATAAAACATTGGAGGTCATATCAGTAGAACAACTTCCCTTAGTCGAATGATTCAGTAATTGGGAGAGACATGCATTAGGTGAAATTAATTCAAGGATAGATATTCCCACACATTGAGTTTCAATATTCATGCACGTGGAAAAAGTAACCGTTTTTGCCTTTAGTCATGAAGTAATAGCACATTACAATAACATTTTTTTTGCCTAATAAAAATATTGATTCCCTCATCGATATCTCGAAGCTTGACATAAATCTATTAGATGTAATGCAATCCGCCAGGGCCCTTCATCTGAACGAGCTACCCCACCAATTTTCTACGTCCTTAGTGTCTAAGAATTGTGTCCACCCCATACTCAATGTGTTTTTAAAATCCCAAAAGTGGTGTTGTAGGCGCATCGGTGCCAAAAACGTCTTTGCTTTGGACGTGGTAGAGCTTCAGCCGGCTTGTGTGGAACACCGAGTGTATATTCATGCAATTAAGGAGGAAAATCTTGGCAATGAAAAGTGTCAAAATCTCCTTGCTCAAAAATGGCTCCACCCAATCATGTTTGAGTTTTTTTATTCCTTTAATAACTTGTCATTGGAAGATAAAAGTGGAATGTGATCTTCAATGTGGAACTTGATGTGTGTTTTATGCTTTTTGGGTGCTTGCTTCATTATCCCTTACATCATTGGAAGTGTTTGGTGGGTCTCACCTTAGATCTTGTAAAAACATTGGTGTGGGATGTTGACAACGAGTATGTTCCTCAAACTTTGTAAAAACATTGGAGTTTTGGTTAGTGTTTTGTGTATCATCTTAGAGGAAGTTGTGCATGTGGTAACAATGGTCACGTACTAGTATGCGAGTTGTTATTATTAGATTAACCACACCATCACTGCCATGTAATTGTACAAAACTCATATCAGTCATTCAAGCATTTCATTTGTATACTCTACATACCCATCAATGTTGTGATAGGACATTACTGATAACTATATCTATCTTCCCTACAAATTCATGAGCTCTTCTTAGAATTAGCCCGTCAACCTTCCACCTTTTTGCTTCTAACAACAAACCCATTATTAATTCCACAAAGATATCAGAGCATACCTCCTTTGGTTCTCATAAGAATCAAACCAAACCTGATGTTTGGTTCATCTTCACTTGTACCATCAACACATGTCAAACATCTTATGATTCATTATGATGTGAATTTGCATCTCTTTCAACCAATAACACTACGTAATGTTTCTGAATGTCTTTTCTTTGCTAACGTTTCCACCAGATTTGGTGCCGTGGTACTCCTTTAATTACATGCAATATACTTTGCCTTTTGTGGAACAAAAACCTAGCGAGTGAATTGCTGCCATTAACATGGTTTGTCACACCAAAACATGGGATTGAAGTATGAAATGAGCTCACATTACAATAACAATTGTGGATATGGGTATCATTTGAAAGTTTTGCATTGGTCATAACAAATGAATCTTGGTAATTGTAATGTATGAAACATTTAGCCTTTTTAGGTTGATACTTGATGCTTTATTCAAAGTTCAACTCATGAAATTTCATTTTTCATTTTTTTACAGGTGAGCTTCTTTCAATTATTGAGGTAATTCATACATTATTATTCGTGAAAAAAAACATATTAGAAGCACTATACATATCATAATTATGTCTTCAACACATGCAAGAATGCAAAAATCTGCTTATATGTTTCCAGTTTTATTAGTATTCAACCATATATGGTTCTTATCCATCATCATCGTCTTAGAGAAGACATGGCCATCTGCATTAATGGACATCATTTAGTCCACAAATGGATGTGCTCATTATAAGGCCACAACCAAGTTTAAATATTTTCTCTAAATAAAAAGCCATTCTTGATTGGTTTACCTTGGACATAGGTTGTTGGTTTTTCAAGTTACTTTAGCTTGAGGCGCCAAAAACTTTGATTTATTTTGTGAGAATCAATGGTTGTAATCTTAAACACCAAAAAGGACATGGACATACCAAATTCTAGTGGAATTTAGCCTAGTAGTTGTCACCTCTACTTTCTTTTGGTCCATTGCGGATGGTGCAACCGCATCATCCACCCATCGCAGATAATGTAGCCTAATAAATCAATAAAATAATGATAAACGTGATATTTCAAACATTCTTTCTATAAGTTCTCTTTGATTTAATCCTTGAGGATGTTTTATGGTGTAACCACATTGTGTTCAGTGAATGTAAAGTTTTACACTACGATTTCAAAAAGATGAAAGACAAGAAATTTGTCAATGTATGGCCTAAGAGCATTATTCATTACCATCATAAATGTTCCTTGGGATATTCTAGTGCAAATGAACGGTTGTGAAATTAATGTACCCATACACTAAGACGTAAATTGTCACCTTAATATCCCCATTTGCTATGTCGATTTGGTGACAGTCGCTTTAGAGGTCAAATTGGTGAAAATCTCATGCCGCATACTTTCTAAACAAGATTGTTCTTGCAAAAAACGGGTACATAATCTTGATGGCTATACTACATTAGGTGTTATAACCCATGTATATGTGTATTTCAACATTATACTTCTATACATAAACAACATGTTTACATAGGATCAAGTGGATGATTTAGTATACACTCAACAAAGTCTATTGACTATCCATTTAGAGAACTTGGTTGTTTGTGGTGTTTTGTACAATACGTTCTCCTGCCCATTAGTAACTTTCCTCACTTAATGCCCATAGAATGATTGACGTCATGTCATTCAAGTAACTTTTCAATCTCTCAGTTGCAAAGCCCTTTTAACAATTCATGAAAACAAGTGTAGAATACTTTGCAATGGCTAAAAACTGTAATGGTATTGAACTTCTATAACGTTGTTCAGTTTGTCACTGTTTTATGGCTATGATTCTTTGCTACTTTGTGTGCACAACAAGGACAAACCATGCGTGAGCTCTAAGTTTCCTGTAATCTTTACAACTTTGTGTTCTATCGAGATTTTCCATCATGTTATAATTATTCCAACGTCCTCAATTATTACATTTTCATTCATCACTACATAAGAGGTAGATATATTCTACTCTCATTAATATTATATTGGACATTGTTGCCTCTCTTACTTACTTTTACATTATTCCCATGTACATAACCATGTTCAAGCACAAATTTGTAGTTACTGATTAGAAATTTTATCTACACTAAATTATGTTTCCATTTTCCACTATGTCATCCAATTAGTTTGTATATTTGACGAGTGTGTTGTGCTATATCATTATGTTCTCCTTCAAAACATTTTTTGGTCAATCATCACCTTTTCAAACAAACGTTTTTTTCCTTATAGAAGTATGAATACTACAGCCATCTTGTAACTTAAATTCCAATCTCAAACGTTTGCAACAACTTAACTTGACTCATGCTAGTATCAACACTTCGTTGTCTTGAAACCCCTTGTCAAATTCTATAATCCCAGGACTCTTGATTTGTAGTCGTTCAAGTCGTGAACATAAGTGAAATTTGGGCATGTACTTTTTAAGAAGAAGGCATTCTTGACGTCTAATCCTACCATTCTACATTTCTTAATTCCTCCCGTTTCATTTATAGCTTCCACTTTAGTTATTGCTTATTACCATCACTATTTTTAGCCTTACAATTCAAACACTATTTCATGTAAATTTAGCAAACTCATTGGTCTCATTTGTCAAAACTTTTATCTCCATGAAGATGGAGGATACTATTGACAAGAAATTCCACCATTCATGGTAAAAATAGTAAAACTAGTTATAATTAGGAATTTGACTCATGTAACCAAGAATCTTAGTTGAATTCCGTCAGGTAAGCTATTATAATCATCAAAAGAAGTTAACCCCTAATGATAATCAATTCAAATCTTGACTTGATGCTTTCATTGAGGACACTTTTCTTTTGTGAACACCATTCATTCAGGAAGATTTCATATTCCACTTTTCGAAAAGTGTATGGTCTTATACAAGATCTTGCATGACATCTCCACTAAAGACGTTGTCCAAGATCTTCAGTGGATTAAAAAATCTTATCACAAAAAAATTCTTGAATTGAGAGGTGGAACATTTGTGTTCATTTATGTGAGACGTTGTGTGAGTTCTTGCTATCATGACCTTCTAGGTCATGGAACAGCAATTTCACTACAACATAATCACTTTGATTTCTCTCAAAGATTGGGTTTGTTGCAACAAATTGAATTATGGTTTTATTCTACACGTTAGTATCGCATCGCAAGTAATGCATTGTACCTTTGGCATAAGCAAAATCCATCCGCATGATGTTTGAACAACATGAAATTTTGCATCTAGATCATGTTACAACGCTTTCAAGTTTGAGAAATTCTAAAAACCTAAAGATCAGATGATGATCTTGAAAAGTCTTTTCACATTTAAATATGGTTACTACAGACTATTTCTCATTTGAAACAATGTTGATAATGATTCGTTATTCGGTGGATTGGACCAACAAGATCTAGTGCATATGCTCTTTTAATATAAAGCAATTGGCTTATAGGACATCTCCACAATCACCAGATTTCGACAAAATACATAGAAGCTAACATTATCCAGATAATGTAGTTGGTTTTTAGAAAACATGATCTCGTCATTGATTTCTAGAACTAGAACTAAGGAAATAGTGTGTAGCCCATTTTCTCTAGAATATAATTATCAAAGAACCATGGATGAACTCATATCCCCAGAATCAGTCATGAGACTTTTGTCTACCAGTTTTCATGTTGTGCTCACTTATTGAGTGATGATTGAATGAAGAAAGTTTCACTTTTGACATTCGTTCATTCTTTTCATATGCCAAACAATAACTCTTACATAATTTGACCATTGCCTTGTGCCACCTTAAACCATTGAGATACAACAGAAGAGTCTCTATCTCTCGTTATTGCATTGACAATCATCCCTATCTTTTCAAGAGGCTTGTCAGTCCACTCATGTACATTTTTCTCGTCGATACTAGTTGGGTACCATAATTTGTCTCCATCACTCACTAAGTGATAGGGTGTGAATGGTTTTTCCATTTAGTATTCAAGGATATAATTCTTTTCATATTAAATCACAGAATAATGTTTGCATCGACCTTGACAAATGACGCACAAAACCTCTAAAGATACTGATGCATCCAACACTCATTGTGTATCTACAGCATAATCTTTGTCCTTTGTGATTATTTTGGCATGCTAACACAACTGGTATGTTCAACATCTTATGACATAGTCATAAGATATTCTTAATTATCAATCACTTTTGCCTTCGATCATTGTATCATAATGGGATGTGTGACGTTTCAAGAACACATTATGCGACCACCAAACCACTAGTTTTGTTAAATGGTTTCATCGTTTTTATCCACAAAATCATCACATTTGTCAGCTTGATCAAATGTCACAAAACCATTGTAATATTTGCCAATCCAAGTTTTTCATAATTTCATGTCTTGATGGACGCACCAACACATTATGGTTAAAGGTTTTTTGGCATGTCTATCATGTTTTCCGTAAATACTGTATGCCCAACTTCACATGGCAAACGTACAATGGTATAAGTCGCATACCTTGATCCAATGAAGAGGGGCTATCTCCGGCATTCGGTTATGCGTGTTGACCTAGTCGCTCATGCAAGTCATGCATTTTTTGGACTTGGTGCTGAAACAAGTTGGCTTTTTTAGGAAGTTCCATGTAAAGGTATGGAGGATTTTGACAACCTTAAGCATGGTCCAAATTAGAGGATATCGTCCTTGTCACACTTGTTATCTTTCTGTTATAATTTTTCATTTCAAATGGTCATCACTGTGGATGAAAACTGAGATCATTGTGTCTTTGTTATGTTGTTTAGGCATTCAACTCATCACCACCGTTGTCGATGATTTCTTATAGACATGCCTCCTTGTTCTCTGTTCAAAAAATTTGACAGTACTGCCATCCTTCATTTCATTGAGATACATTGCAAACACCAGTTAATTTGTTTGGGGTGCTTCAAATAGTGCACTTGGTGCACTTGTTTGCTGAGCCACTTGGCACATCGATCGTAGACTTCCATTTGGTGGTTTATTGTAAGCTAGCATGACTAGGTAACAAGCTCGCTAGTTCTTGCTCATTGATGTAGTGAGGCTTGAATGCCATGTTGTAACATGTGTCGTACCATTCACACTAGAATGGCTGGTCAAACTAGAACGGATGGCCAAAGTGTGTTTGCCTTTTACATCAATGGTGCATTTTGTACCTATTTCAAACATGTAACCCATAACGTTTGTCACTCTTAAAAACTATGTTTATGACAAAATTTTGTTCTCCACTCACGTCAACATTTCAATCAATGCACTTGTGAGCAATTCATTCAATAATCATGGTAATAAGGTGTGTGCTACGTGCATTAATGATACAATTGTGTTTTCCATGTTCGTCATTTCAAGGTCAATAAGCACTTGTCAAGACAGTGCAATCAACCTTATTATAGGGATTTTCACCAACGTGTGTGTTAAGGGTGAGTGGCACTCACATTCTTGTTTAAATAATTTAAAATCATGAAGGTCATAAATAACATCCTTGATTAAACTGAAATCCACGTGTATACATAATGAGAATTTGCTTTGGCCATGTCTTTTATACAGCATGAGTAGAACATTTGGCATAAAAATCACAAACGCATTCAGCATCCATGACTTAATGGCAAGTGGAAATTTTACTATCTTGGATTCTACAAAAGAAAACATTTATGAAACCAAAACTCATGTTATTGACGGTAGTGCTATGCATATTGACGTCCATGATGTGGTCGACACTTGAGTTTACCGAGAAATCAATATTCGTTTTGTCTAGTCCGTAAATTTTGCATTGTTGGAGTTAGTAGATTAGTCATCGAGTAGTCATCGCACATATTGTGCTTTTGTTGTTTTTTAAAATGAAAAAAAATCATCTTTGGGGTTTTACAATGGTCTGCCAAAATTAATGGCCCTTGTTCATAGATAATGTTATTTTGTGTATGTAGAAACCTTTTGAGCCACATCGTAGCTTTCAACAGTCACCCCCTCCATGTTTGCGTAACCAATTACCCCAACAATTGAGGTTAATATCGAAAAATTTGGCACCGTTAGTCCTCCATTGCATGTGTTATGTATATTTGCATTTGTTATATTACAAATGCTTGTTTTATGGCATGGATCGGCTTGTTCCTCCAAAAACAACAGCTTGTAGTTTTATGAGAATGATCCATTTCCCATTTTTCATCCATAAATGAATGCATCCAAAGAATATTTCGGAGAATCGGAAATATTGTATAGCTCAATCACAGATGTTTTCCTCTCAATGATGGGAAACCCATGAGCAAAAACATCAATACAAAGCTTAAGCAAGGAAATTGTCCTGACCTCACGTGCGAGTGGTACCAGGGAATTATAACATCATTTGAAAATTTTAGAGCTTGGATTCAAATTCGAAATGGCTTTGATAGTATCCAAAACTGGTACCGGAAAAAGGACTTGTCCCCGCATTCTTTTGGAACCAAATGGGTCTTACATAGGGATATTTGAAAGCAAAAATGTTACAAGTGCATCCTGAAGTTAAAAGTATGTCCTTGTGCATTGGATTCTTTGCACTACCGACTGTACTACGAGTGCACACACCTTGTACTACAATCGTGCAACTACCGCGTTTGATGTCCGCGTGGCTCATCTCCTCCAATGGCGAGCAGAGGAGGGAGGAACCTTTTTTGCCTCCTTCCTTAGGTTGTGGGTCCTTGTGAATTGGGGGAGAGGGGGAGAATACCCCCTTCCCTTCCTCTAGGGCAGTGAGCCAGCATGGAGGAGTGGATGGGGGGAACATCCCCACTTTGTGAGAGGGGAGGAGAGGGAGAGTGTCCTCATTTGCACAAGTGTTGCTACACTTTGCCTTCGAAGAAGGATTCAAATAGCACACATGATTTGTGAACTGATGAGTTAAATTAACCTTATGATATGAAAAGCAAATTTGAATTCAATCCATATAAAATATTCTATAACTCTCAACAATGTTATCGTGACCAAGTGAGCAAGGCTTTAGACAAAAGTGGAAACACCCCCATGATATTTCAACTTGAATTTAATGTGTTTTCTG
Source organism: Penium margaritaceum (assembly GCA_023375785.1). Lineage (NCBI taxonomy): Eukaryota > Viridiplantae > Streptophyta > Zygnematophyceae > Desmidiales > Peniaceae > Penium > Penium margaritaceum. Next base: position 89,141 of record SZWC01000282.1, on the reverse strand, counting down.
GTCTAATTACATACTTCCTTTGTTTCAAGGCCCTTTGGGAACAATTTTAAATTCCTTTGGTTGACTTCAAAACACTTGAGAGCACATGAAAACTTGTTACAATTTACTATCTCCTTCTCTTTTTATCATCTTGCTCATGCAATTTTCGCTAGTTTGTATCCCATGGGTAGAAAAAAGGTCTTTCTCATTTACCAAAGTCAACACTTCGGTTTTTCTCATTAAGTATACATTGCTCATGTTATGTTTTCCTTTATACATTTTTCAATTACTGTGTGCCTTTATTGACATCATGCATCTGTAGTAAAAGAAACTTGAGAACTCATGGAAAATTCAAGAAAATGGGAAGGAAACATCTAGCTCACTAAAAGTAATACAAAACTCAAAACCAAACAAAAATTATCCTCCTCCCCGATACCCTTCTTCTCAAAGATGAGATACCAGTATGGAATTCTCATTTTTGTATACTTCACAGTTGAAAACATACAAAAATCCAATAACAATCAAGTTCATTCTAAAATGTATACATGGTGGTATAAAGGTACTTCCCTGTAAGGAAAAATCATCTACCTAATTCTTCTCTGAAAGCAAGCATGGCTTTAGTGAGCATGTGCACATCTATAGCATTTTTTGTAAACACATTGTAAAATGATTTATAACTATTACTTTAAGAGGTAAGCCAGTCTAACAATCTAAAAACCTAGTGTTCTCAGAGCATCTTGTAAGGATGAACACAAGCTACAAATGTGGAGAACTTCTATTAAGCTAAAGGAAAAAGGTTGTACTATGTGGAAGATCCATGTGTTTTCATCTACTCGCATGTCTATGCATCTTATTTCCAATTAAAAAAGCAATACAATTCATTTTAAGGTACGTTTTAACATTCCCAAAAACCATCAACATTGTTTTCCTCACATTGTGCAAGTGATGAAGCATGTGTGATATATATAAGCTTTCATCCACAAGTATGCACATGCAGACCCTTTAGAAGAAGTTACTTTACATTGTCCACATGAATGAGCTACATAAGTAGAATTTTCCCCTACAAAGATAATGTCACGCATATTGTGATGACATGATCAACCTTGTTTACTATGATTATGTTGCCCTCCATGGCATTTCAAACATATGAGTGCTCTATATGTTAAAAGTTGATTATGGCAGTGTATTAGTTTTAATCATGCGTGCATGAATGATATGGTGAGTGAGGAATGCTACTCTTATTGAATTACTCATGCAGCGGTTTTAGCACTTCTTGTGTAATAAATGCAACAGCATGCAAAATCTAGCCCGTTTGTGTGTGACATGCCTTCACACCCATGACATTTCAAAAAAGCAGTTGCAGAGCATAGAAGCATCCTCGAAAGCAAGTTGGCCAATGCCTTTTCTGATATTGTAGCGAATACTCTTGATGTTTAGTGACTTTCTTACATCTTGAGCAAGCATCCTTAATCATTTAATAACTTTGATATTCATTGAATTACTGATTAGCAACACCCTTTCGCCATACAGATAATGCACACCCATTTTTGTTCTTCTCTTTGAAGATGTATTGTTCTAAACGGAACACACACAAAGCTATCATGATGTGAACACGTTGAAAGTTAAAATCCTTTTAGGGTTGTGGAAATTACAAGAAAGACGAGAAAGGAAAATGCAAAATTTTAAGAAGGTTCTAATTGCCAAATAAAATGCTAGAAATTTTCCCATAAAACCGGTCAACATGCACGCCTTATGTCCACCATTGCATCTACTAGTGCCATTCTCTCTATTGGTCATGCCTAAAGGAATGATTTCAAGAGTCCATAGCGGAATCCTCTAACTCATTACTTGATACAAAGATGTATCTGCTCTTTCCATAACTATTGTCGGATGTTTTCATTGATTTTAAATACTACAAGAATAGGATCTTTTGACACCTTAATCCTATGGGAGCGAGTGTTCATGTAGTAGGTAGTATCCGGTGCATGAAGCTTTGCTTTAAGAGGCTCCCCGAAGTATATCCTTATGAAATAACTTTTTCGTGTAGTGAAATTCATTGTTGATAATTATGGTGGTGATGAATTGAAGAATTTTCGTTGTTCAATGATGTCGAAGGAAATATTGAGATGATTTGTTGGAGACAAAGAGACCGAGTTACAATGCATTGATATGATGGGTTTCTTTGGATATTCAACTTGACGCTTCCATTTTGTAAAACATGATGGAAAAGATAGGCAAAGTTAAGACTAGAAGCATGGCACACGTTCTTTGTGTTGGACTTATCAAGGAAGCGCTCCATGGAGAAATTATTTGTGGAAAGAACATAAATGGTGAAACCTGATACATGGGTACATAAGATCACTAAAACAATATATGCATGGTCATCTACAAGATTGAATAGATTTTTAACAATACAGGCACGTTACATACTTCGCATTTGCAGATTGCATAAACTATTATTGAATAAATTCTTCTAAACTTGCACCCAAAAAGATGTCAACCGTTTACTTCATTTTCATTGATAGCATACATATTAAACATGATAACATGGGTTTCAAAGGTGAAATATTTAATGAATTCACTCAATAAGGAACACAAGAAAATCGAATCTCAAAATTATGGAAGAATTCGTGGAACAAATGATGATAAGTAGTGGAACTTATTATTTCAAGGATGACATGGATAATGACTTAAATGTGAGTTATGAGATTTGAGGTTTTTGTTACGTACCTCATAATGGCTTTATGTTTTTAGAAATACAAATTTATGTTTATCAATGTTCAAGTTTCACCATATTTGTTTGATTAAGAGAAATCACAAAATTAACGAGTTGGATTTTACAAAAGCAGAATATGATTTTGGAAACAATTCCTTGATAACTTTGGACTTTAAAAGCATAATTAGATCATTGTTGTATTGTTCAGAAATAATTGTTCATGTTTTGGGACTAAAATGTGCCTACTTTGGTTGAGGGTTCAATATTCATTTGTTTATTTTTAAAACACAAGAATTATTCACCTGGGACTCGTGGCAACAACACTTTTTCCTATTCTCTTTTGGGGTTTGCATTCGGAGCTTTGAGCAAGTTTCACAAACTTTTCATGTGATTGTTACATTCATCATGTGGGGAGGTAGGTGGATTACACAATGCATGTAAAAGACAAACTTAGACAATTGCAAAGAACATGATATGACATCAGCAAAGAGAGATAGAAGCTTCCACCAAAATAGAAGCATGTCTAAGCTACCACATCCGGGACACCTTCGCCTCTAAACCATCCACATCAGGCTTAGTGAAAAGCTAACAAAGTCATGCGCTCATGTCTTCGAGAAGGCACTATCAAAGACACGATCCCATCCCGCCTCACGCCATGCATTCCGCACCATGGCATTACTCTTTCTAATGTGTCCCCATTCGGCAAGCATCCATCCCACCCCAGCATCCTTGATGAAGCGCATGCCTAGGGTAACATGTCCACCCTCCTGTATGTGCTCTTGTACCCATGAGGCATGCATATGGCAGATGAGTGCATTGAACGGCTTCTATAAGCCGACGTCATCATGATGAAGTTGGTGGTGCAACCAGCACCAATTTACACGATCTGCACCCATGGATACCGCTCTCGAACCCATCTTTCAAACTTCTTGCTCGCTTGAGGGGGCGAGGCATCCACGAACAATAGCGACATCGCGTGGTTATACGCATGCCCATATAATGCACACATTTGCATGAGATAGGACTTCAGTACCATTGCGAACCACTCCTTAGTGGTTTCCTACGATGCCCTATGGTTGGGTGTATGCGTGTAGTGCCTTTTGCTCATGTGCTTTGATGTGGAAGAAATGTTGCCCAATGGGTGACATGAAATCATTTTGCCAGTCCACATGACCTAACTTGGCAATATGTCATCCTCTATGTTACTTGAAATTAGAACAGTCACATGTTGCTTGTCGTCCTCGCCCAACACCTTTACCTTTGATCTTCCCCTGAGTGTGTACTTGAAGCCAACGACAAGAATGAGGTGAACAAAGGTGTCTTTGGCGTTCACCACCATGTAAGGCTTAATCTTGTACAGTTGGAGGTGAGACGTAGCGCAACACAACATGATATGCCCGCGCAAATCTTAGTCCTCAGAAAGCTTCTACGTTGCAAACGTGCCATAGTGCCAACTATAGTTTAGCTTGGATGAGACAAATTGACGGTGTTAAGAGCACATGAACATGTTAGACTCCTTGCATGTAGATGAGATGTCAACACAATGTTGTCTATAGATGTTGATGATGTGCTTGTAAAACCTCGTTATGAGGATGGCTGAGAGCAAGGCACGATCGAGGGAGTCGAAGGGACCGATGGAGGAAGGACAAACTTTTGCAGGCGTTCGGGAACCCGTCAAGGAGGGACGCATGGCCTGGGGCTAATAAGCGCACCTTGGACATTGATGTAGTGTTGTTCTGGAAAAACTTTGTTGAAGGATTGTGTTGGGGGCGCCATGGTGTACAAGGTGAGTGTGAGAGATGGTGATAGGACTTTGACCACTATGCATGGTGACACAAAGAGTGCCCTCTTTGCACCTCAAGCCCACGCACAATGACCAACAACCACCGCGCGCTGGTAGTCAAGGCCAGCATGGAACAAAATCAATGTTGAAACAGTCCCTGCATAGGCGTGAGGGAAATGTGCGTAGACAACCCAATACGAATACTGTACTGACGCGAGCATTCGTTCACTTTTAGAATTCCAATTTAGTGTTTCTTATATTCTCCCATTTTTGGGGCATTTTGAATTTTACTACTACTCGTTCAATGGGGTAGATCAATAAACAAGGGTTATCTAATTTCGCCCACCGTTCACGTCCTATGGGTGGCTGGAGTTCGATCCTTCGAACAATCAAATTTTGAAGCTCCGCACTTCGGCTGCGCGTGTCCGCGTGGAGCCGATCACGCACAGTCGTCCGATCAAGCTTGCCCATTTCCTACTCAAATTCCCTTTGCGTGAGAGACGAGCAAGGAGGGTCTAGTCATTTGTGGGGCTAATTGCCTTTTTGAACAGATGTCGCCGTCCCCATTTGTCGATGCATCCGAATACTGTGTTATACTCAAGGGCAACACTGGGGGAAAAAAAATTGACTTGAAGATAGAATTTCAGAGGTGAATCGCTCAAATGTACAATATTTTATTAACGAACGGATGGGAGAATGAAAAAAAATATTTTGAACGAATGTACTCATCAGTACGGTAGTCATTACAATGGTGAGGAGTCAACCCGGGCTCGCCCGGGATAGGGTCCTACCAAACAAAATTTTGATTACAATCTTGGGTAATTTTTTGGAAATATGAAAACTAAAAAATAATGCAAAAACTACTCAATAACATGCTATACCCCTTCGATTATTTTGGACCACAAAAGTTTGAAACACTACATTATTGAGTTGTGCTTTGTGATAAAGTAGTTGTATGGTTTCATTTCACAACACCCACCTTGTAATATTCATCACTCATGAATGTGAATATTGTTCTTGGAAGTTGTTATCAGACACAAAAGATGATTGCATCATAACTAAAGAAAATGAAGTGAAATCAAGTACTTTTATGGATTCACTCAAAGAAATCTCATTTGACTTCTTTATGTTTCCTTATAAATTTATGTAAATAAATCAAGGTGAATTCTTTGAATTCTATTGTGGATGAAAAATGTTTATTTTTTTGTTGTTTTACCTTTCTTATATGTCCAAACCAAAGTTGTATTCTTATGGTCGGTCACATCATGTAATTTTGCAACACAGGAAAAGTTTGATGATGAAGATTAGTAGGTAATTCATCCACTTAGACGAAGTGAGAAATGTGATAGGGAAACAAATAAGGTTCTACACATCAAGCAGCATTAATCATGACCATTCACGTAAGGGATTTTAGTAATTGTGTTGTTGACGTCAAATGTCCTCTATATATTTCGTTCGCACAGCTCTGTCTTCTTCAGACGTTGCCCTTGGCTTTTCTGTCAGATCCTGCTGAAATACTCTATTTTCTATAAAGCTGACTATCTCAGAATAGGGTCTAAACAATCTTGTCGTTCATCGCGTACCCGCCACCCTGAACACGACGTCATCATTTCAAACGATCGGTCTGTTATGAGAGTCGCTATTTTCAGCTGACGTCAAGGAGATTGTAAACAGTGCAGATACAATATCCCAGGCACGATGACATCCGCAGAGACGAACGTTTTTGTCACCTTGCAATGTTTTTATGATCGACATAGGCGAAATGGTTTCGGCGGTTTACTGTCGCTCTTGTCCTTGTTTTCACACGTATGTTGTCAACCTGCTGAAAATTGAAAATCAAGCCGCTTTGAGTAGGTTCGTACCCAACAACAGAATTGTTTTGAACCAGTCATTCATTTTTAACATGTTACTCCTTCACTCCATACCAGCGTCGTTTTCGACCCACAAAGTATTGGGAAAAGGCCTCACCAACGTTGAAAAGTGGAAAAACATAAAATATTTTTTCACAAGGGATCTTCACTACATAAATGTTTCGTCGGCCAAGAGTCCTAAAGATGAAATGAGATAGTTTGGTGGGCAATGACACACAAAACTTTATCATACACATGCCAATAATGTCATAATTCCATAGAATAATCAAATTTTTAAGATATTATGGATCAATGAAACTAAATTAAGAAGTACATTAGGCATATATAATATACACATGTTGAAAAGGATAAATGTTAATGCCTATTCAAAAGGCCAAAAACACAACCGTCTCTTTAGACTTGTTTTCTAATGAACATCTTGAAACCCCTCTTAGTGAAGCAAATTAGAAGGGAAAATTACGAGTTAATGCACAAATTTCAAAATCAATGGACATTCATGATCACGTTGAACTATGTTTTGATCTTTATGGATTCATTTCTTGATGAAAACACACGTACCTTACATTCAAATCATTATTCTCTTCTTTATTCCTTCATGACCACTTTTCATAACTACATTTATTTTCCTATTTTACTTTCTTTGATATAGATGTTTTCCATTCCTCTTTCATGCTAGCCATCAAAGATTACTTCAGAAGCAACACATACAACCCTCAATGTACATGTGGATGAAGATATGTAAAGATATATCAACATGTATAGATAAATATATATATAAAAACAGGTATTGATATGGAAATAGAGATGGTTATGGATTTTGATATAATCATAGATAAAATTATAGATATACACAGAGATATAGATGCAGATAAAGATGTAGATAAAGATAAAGATATATATATATATATATATATATACATACATATAGATATGCATAGATACAGATATAGATATAGATATACATATATATATAGATATAGATGTAGATATAGATATAGATATAGATATAGATATAGATATAGATATAGATATAGATATAGATATAGATATAGATATAGATATAGAAATAGATATAGATATAGATATAGATATACATATACATATAGATATAGATATAGATATAGATATAGATATAG
>SZWC01000282.1:46759-68494 GCA_023375785.1 Penium margaritaceum | reverse complement strand
GATATAGATATAGATATAGATATAGATATAGATATAGATATAGATATATATATAGATATAGATATAGATATAAATATAGATATAGATATAGATATAGATATAGATATAAATATAGATATAGATATAGATATAGATATAGACATAGATATAGATATAGATGTAGATATATATAGATATAGATATAGATGTATATATAGATAGATATTGATATAGATATAGATATGTATATATATAGATATAGATATAGATATAGATATAGATAGAGATATGGATATCGATATAGATATAGATATAGATAGAGATATGTATATATAGACATACATATAGATATGGATGTATAGACAACTACACATACACATAGGAATAGACTTAAGTTCATATATAGAGAGAGGTACACATAAATCAACTTGCGTTTATAGTGACATATGGATAGAGGTTTGTTTGAAGATTTATTTTGATCTTGAAATGTAGATTTGGATATATATGTATGTTATTAGAGATATAAACATGTAACTTTAGAGTTAAATGCATTTTTATTTCATTAAAAAAAAATTATTCAGGAAATGATTTTGTGTTCCGGTTTAACAAAACAGCTTTGGTTGTACCACTTTTGCCTGTAGTTTTTCGTACTATTTGTATGGTTAAAGGAATGCATGAGAGGATACACTTTTGGCATTTTTTGTAAGGAGTATCTTTTGTTCTAGACTACAACGATTGTAGTCTTTTTCATATTGGAGGTTCTGGTTTGGTTCAGAGTTTCTGTCCCCCCTTTTCCACCTTCGTATGTTCGGACTAGGTCTCTAGTTTTAAGCCCTTTTTTAAGTTATGCTCGTTATTAAGTGTCGTGTTGTATTGTTACTCGTTTTCTATCAGATGAAGACAATGTACAGGTAAGCATTTGCTTCTCGTGTGAAGTTGCTGCACGTTACTCCTATTCCTTACAGAATCTCTTGACGCGGCGATTGGGGTACGCAGTTCTTTTCTTTGAGCTTTCACGACGAGCTTCTTCACTAGGTCGCTGTAGTCGAACGAGGATGACGTTGGTGAAGTTCGCCCAAGCTTGAAATTACAGCCTAAATGAAGTTCGCCCAGCTGTGATTTCATAACTACGACTTGATTTTGCTACGGATGTTCAATGATAGCTTCTGCCGCTGTTAGGAGAGAGCTCATAACACCCATGCCTGACGTCGGCACCGCCATCGATATTTTGACGAAGCATCGGGTTGTGACCGTCCGATACGGTATCTCCACCTGGACATGGTGTTCGGTACGGATGAGGTTTGCATGCTGTTCAAGATTCTCTGGCTGACGCTTGCCCATCCCTGCACACCCGTCAGACGTGTGGGCCGTTCTCACCCCTTCCAACAGTGTCACAACCGCTCATTCCACCGCTTTCAGGCGGCCGAGAAGCGTTATGCCGTTAAAATGTTCATCAGCCAAGTATGATCTCTCCTCTTCTCACACAATTTGTTTTGACCCTTCCCTTAACCGACCTCTCTGAGGGGCTAATTCTGTGACACCAAACGGAACGTAGATGGTGAATAGGTCAAAGCTGCGAGGCAAAACACGATTTATACTTTGCTGAAATTTATATGTATAAAGTTTTCGGTAAGTTTAGTTCGATGAAAGGTGTCCAAATGGTCAAACATATACATGTATATGAGTGACGAGTTACAAACGAAGCATACTCTGGGTCGTTTGGTCGAATGGTGTGGGAAACATGCACAGTCGCATCGTGGTCAAAATTTTCAGAAGAATCAAGAGTATCCACTGAGGTCGGGGCAGTTGGCCAGTTTGCCCTCGGCCGTCGGAGTGTTCGTGGTACTCGTGACGCAATGGGTTGTTTGTGTAATAACACAAATGCCCAATTCAAGAGATTTGGGACTCTTTTACGTCTGTTAAGTAACAATTCCCGCCCTTTTCGCCACGACATCCCGGCGAGCGTGCAAAAGTGGGCCGAAGACGGCGGTAATAGCCGTCGATGAGATGATCGACGTGTCAGAGATTGTCGTACGGTTCCAAGCTATTATGTGCCTCGCCGTAGCCGTGCCACGTTGCTGGTTTTTTACGCATCTCTCATTCTGCTCTGTTGTGTCCTCCCGGCTTGTGTACATTGGCGTGCAGATGACGGACGGCGATACTCGACGCTGATGGAGTGTCGTCCGGTGGAGCCGACGCACGCTGAGGTCTACTCGTTGTTCGCTGGAGCCTCCTCTCTTCGGCGACGTGCTCAGCTCCATCGGCAGGCCTCCTCAGCGGTCGTGCTGCCGGCGGTCACTGCCACCGCAGTTGCTGTCTGCATACGTCCAGCGCGTCACATCGCGTCTGCATCGTCATGCTCTGCATAGGGTCCTTGTTGCATGTTGCATGGCCCTGTTCGGCGTCTTGGACCATCATAGGTACTACCCGGGTTCGGGCAGTCATAACTCCTTGCTACTATTTTTCCAGCTGTTTCTAACCGCACGGCTGCGTTCGCAGAGTTGGTATTATGGTATGGTCCAGTTTTCACGCAAAACGGACGACGCCCGGGTTTTGGGCTGTCGGTCGTCTGGCACGCCTCACCAAGAAATCCTGCCAGCCTGAAAATAGAGCTATTTTCTGATTGGCTGTTGAACTGAGTAACAAGCTCTACAAAGCTGGGGGGAGGCTAGTTCTTGGAGGGGTCTCCCATTGTGTCTCATTCTTGATTGCTAATTAGTTACTTTCAGTTTCCAACTGCTTTCTGGCGCGAACACTGGCGTGCGCACTTCTGAGTAACAAACGCAGAGCTTCCAAACTTAGTCTCTAGGGCAGCAGACTGAGGGGGCAGCTGACTTAAGCAACTAGCGTGGAAGCCCGCACGCTGCATCAACAACGCTGCAGCCCAAACCTACTGCCTAGCATTTGTGTCTTGGTATCAGAGCCAGAGCGTAGCAGTAGCAGCAGAAGACTGACGTACAGGTGCCAAACAACGCCAGCGGACCTCCATACGCGCCAGTGCAGGGGAAATGCTGCCGGATTTTTTCCGACAGCATTGACCCGCCTGGTGGCGGCGTCAAAATTTTTCCCACGGCCACCGGGCCAAGGGGAATACTGTCGGATTTTTTCCGGCAGCACTGACCCCATGTTTGATGCAAGGAGGTGAGCGGCCAGCCACGTTAGGCCCTTGTTGGCAACGACGCACGCGGCGACGTCCTCCAAGTGTGACTGACAGCAGCAGCCAGTAGTCGCAGCAGCAGCAGCAGCTTGCCGCAGCAGCGAGCAGTGGCAGCAACAGCCAGCAGCAGCAGCACACAGCAGCAGCCGGCAGTAGCAGCGGCAACAGCAAACAACAACCGGCAGTAGCAGCAGCGCCCAACACTCGCAGCAGCTGCAGTCGGCGGCAGCAGCAGCAGCCGGCCGCAGTAGTAGTAGTAGTAGCGGCTGCAACAAGCAGCAGCAATAGCTGCAGTAGTAGTAGCAGCCACAGCCGCAGCAGGCTGCAGCAACATTTGCAACAGCAGCAGCAGCCGCAGCCGGAGCTACAACAGCAGCAGTTGCAGCAGCCCGCAGCTCACTGTTCGCTGCGAGCAGCAAGCTGCAGGCATCGAGCTCAGTGCCCGCTGCGAGCAACAAGCAGCGAGCTCGCAGCGACGGGCAAGAAGAAAAAAAAAACCAAAAAAAAAGCGCAGGGACCCCCCTTTTTTCTCCTGTTCGCTGTAGCCACAGTAACCGCAGCCGCAGCAGTAGTAGTAGCCGGAGCAGCCGCAACTGCAGCCACAGCTGCAGCAGCAACAGCAGCAGCGGCCNGAGCAGCAAGCTGCAGGCATCGAGCTCAGTGCCCGCTGCGAGCAACAAGCAGCGAGCTCGCTGCTCGCAGCTCGTTGCTCGCAGCGAGCAGCGAGCTCGCAGCGAGCTCGCAGCGACGGGCAAGAAGAAAAAAAAAACCAAAAAAAAAGCGCAGGGACCCCCCTTTTTTCTCCTGTTCGCTGTAGCCACAGTAACCGCAGCCGCAGCAGTAGTAGTAGCCGGAGCAGCCGCAACTGCAGCCACAGCTGCAGCAGCAACAGCAGCAGCGGCCGCAACACACAACAGCGGCAGTTGCAACAGCAACAGCAGCCGCTGCTGCAACCGCAGCAAGCAGCAACAGCAGCTGCAGTATTAGCAACAGCCGCAGCCACAGCCGCAGCCACAGCCGCAACAAGCAGCAGCACCTATTGAAGCAGCAACAGCAGCCGCAGCCGCAGGAGCAGCAACAGCCGCAGCCACAGCAGTAGTAGCAGCCGCAGCCACAACAGCAGCAGCAGCAGCAGCGGCCGCAGCAGCCGCAATCGCAGCCGCCTCAGGAACAACAGTGGCAGTAGGTTGTTGGCACCAGCCACCGCAGTAGCAGCAGCAGCCGCAGCAGCCGCAACAGCAGCGGCGGTAGCACCAACAACATCCACCGCTGCTCACGTCACTGGCCGTCCGCTGACGTCACTGCTGCCATCACTGCTGACGTCACTACTTCTGTCATTGCTGACGTCATCAACAAAAAAAACAAAAAACACAAGGGGGAAACCTGTAGCAGTGCACACACGCAGTAGCCTCTGCTAACGTCAGCCATCCTCGGCTAACATCAATGCTGATATCAGAAGTACTCAACAGAAAAAAAGGAGGTAGGAAACACTACACCATGGCTGGTAGCCCCGGTGAGGAGGGGTCCTCCTCTGTTGGAGGGACCCCTACCCCCCCTTTCCTACAGCGACTACAGCAGCAGCAGTAGCAACAATAGCAACAGCAGCAGCAGCAGCAGGAGCAGTAGTAGGAGCAGCAGTATTAGCAGCAGTTGCAGCAGCAGCCGCAGCCGCAGCAGTAGCAGCAGCACCAGCAGCAGCAGCAGCAGCAACAACAGCAATAGCAGCAGCAGCAGCCCATTGGTGTCGTTGGTGGCAATCCTGACCCCCTAGCTGCTCTTCAGCAACAGCTCGCCACCTTGACGCAGCAGCTTGCAGCGCTACAACCAGTTTTCGCCCAGACTGCCTCCAGTGTGCTACCGTCCTTCGTCCCTCCTGGGCACGCCAGTCTAGCTGTGTCTGCTGCCACGTACTACCTAGCACAGAAGCAGAATTAGCGCCAGCGGCAGACAGTGACCTTTGTCCTTGGCCCCACTCTGGGTGCCGGCCGCAGGGAGGAATTTGAGACGCCGCCGCCGTCGCTTCAGGCCGGCGAGCAGTTCCGGCGCTAGGAGCTGAGCTTCCGGATCTGGGCGCAAGGTGAGGGTCTGTGGGCATACTACACCCTCCCTTACGACTCCACCCAAGCGGACTAGTTGTATGACGCTGGTCGCGTCGTCCGTGCCCTTGTCCCAGTCGCCCCTCCAGCTTCCCGCCTGGCCCTAGAGCCCTTCTTCGGCGACTTCACTGCTGGCGACATCCCAGACCCTGCAGCCGCATGGCATGTCCTCACCAGGCCCCATCGCATGTCCAGCAATGCTGAGATTACCCGTCTTCTCCAGGAGTTCAACTCCCTGCACATGGGGGAGACCGAGACGGTCACTACCTACTTGCAGCGGGCAGAGGACATCCTTCGTTGTCTCGGCAAATCTGCTCCGCCCCCTCTGTCCGCGCTCCTGACCATCAAGCGCGACGCCACCAGCACGTACGCGGACGTCTTTGTACACTACCCCTAGGTAGTCCTCTCTACCATGGCGGCCCAGGGCACCCTCATGCCCTGGGCATATGAGCTCTTCCTCTTCATCGAGGAAGCTCGCCAAGAGTCCCAGCTCCACCGCACGGACGCCCTTGCATCCCCTGCCGTTGCCTCTCCTGCCGTTGCCTCCGTGGCCGTCGCCTCCCCCGCCGCAGCTACCTCATCGTCTTCGGGGAAGAAGAAGAAGAGCCGGAACAAGAAAGGCAAGGGTCCGCCGCACCAACAGCAGCAGCAGTCTTCGACCGGGTCCAGCAGTGGTGGCTCGGTCTGCCACAAGAGTGGTCAGCCCGGGCACGGGTGGTACACGTGCCCGCTCCCGACAGACAAGGCGCGCGTCATCGCCACCATGCATCGCTAGCGGGAGCGCCGTCTCGCCTCTGCCGCCATCACTGCTGCTGGCCCTTCCACTCCGGCCTCGTCCAGCAGCCCTGCCATTCCGACAGCTCCACCTCTCCCACTGCCACCCGCGCCGCAGCAGTACTACCCACAGCCATCGACGCCTCCGCTTCCTTTGCCAGCTCAGTCCTCCTACTACCCGGGCTCTGCAACCGTCACTCCGCACTCCGTCTACACTCAGGGGGCATCCTCCTGTGAGCGTCAGCTGGAGCAGTTCATCGCGCTCCAGCTTGGCCTGCCTCGCCCTCCTCCCCAGGGAAGTGCGAGTTGCGTCACCTCCTCCCTTCCTGCCCAGCCCTGCATGACTGAGATTGAGCTGCGGTCTTGTCCCGTCTCCTCGTCTATCTCATTGTCTCCCATGGTCCCCTCCGACCCCCTCCTTGACGGCATTGCGTGGCTTGACGATTGGCAGTCTCGTTTCGCGCCTCCTTCTACCGCGTCCGCGTCCCTCGCTTGCTGCCATGTGATCGTTAGCGATCTGGCGACCCCTGTCCAGGACCCTGTTGAGACCTGGATCATTGACTCCGGGGCCACGCATCACATGACTGCCTCTTGTGAGGCCTTCAGTATGCTCAGCCCTGTAGGCGATATCTCGGGTGTCCGGACGGGTTCCGGACAAGTGTTGCCTGTCCGTTGTGTTGGTGTCGTTCCTTTCCGTGAACCTGCCGGTGACGTTTTTCTGACCGATGTCCTCTTCGTCCCTGGTCTCGAGCTCAGCCTCCTGTTCGTGACTGCCCTTGACCGCATGAGCATGGACGTTGTGCACTCGCGTGGTGTTGGCACTGTGTCGTTGCGTCCGTCTGGTCTTGTCGTCCTGCACGCCACCGCCCGTGGCAACATGTGGCATTTTCCCCGCCTCTCCTCTTCTCCTCGCGTCTCTTCCCCGTCGGCCGCCACAGGCCATGTGTTTGTCACCACGTTGTCTCCTCAGCACACCCGCCTCTTGCACCGCCGCCTTTGCCACGTCCGCCGTAGAGAGCATGCTCCGCACCCAGCCAGCCAAGGGCCTTGACCCGGAGACTTTCCCTCTCCCGTGTCCCACTGAGTGCATTGACTGCGCTCAGGGGAAGATGCACCGGTCCACGTACCCCTTGTCTCCCTCACGTGCATCTGCCCCTCTCGACCTTGTCCACTTGGACGTCATGGGCCCTCTCCCCACCGAGTTCGTCGGCGAGCATGGCCGCTATGNACGCTGTCTCCTCAGCACACCCGCCTCTTGCACCGCCGCCTTTGCCACGTCCACTCTGCCGCCGTAGAGAGCATGCTCCGCACCCAGCCAGCCAAGGGCCTTGACCCGGAGACTTTCCCTCTCCCGTGTCCCACTGAGTGCATTGACTGCGCTCAGGGGAAGATGCACCGGTCCACGTACCCCTTGTCTCCCTCACGTGCATCTGCCCCTCTCGACCTTGTCCACTTGGACGTCATGGGCCCTCTCCCCACCGAGTTCGTCGGCGAGCATGGCCGCTATGTCCTCACCCTCACGGATGAATATTCTCGTTACCGCTGGGTCTTCTGCCTCCGGCAGAAGAGCGATGTCGCCCGAGCCATTCAGGACTGGCTTGTCCTCGCGGAGCGCGAGTGTGGCTGCTCTCTTCGCTGCTTTCTCTCCGATCGTGATGTAGAGTACATGGGTGAGGCCACGTCCTTTCTCGCCTCCCACGGGATCCACCATGAGACGTCGACGCCCTACACACCCGCCCAGAACGGTACATCCGAGCGGTGGAACCGTACCATGGCGGATGCCATCCGCACCATGCGGGTCGAGTCCGGTCTCTCTGATGGCTTCTATTTTGAAGCCATGGCCTACATGACCTGGGTTTGGAACCGGATTCCCCAAGGTCCCCTTCCCCGCCAGTCCACGCCATACCAGAACTGGTGCGGTCAACGCGCTGTCCTCCGCCCGGCTCGCGTCTGGGGCTGCGTGGCCATTGTGTGGCTGCCCGCCCCACAGCAGGGCGGCAAGCTCGCCCCCCGCGGACGCCCCTGCACCTTTCTCGGTGTGTCTCGTCAGTCTAAGGCCTGGCGCTTCTGGAACCCATCCCGACACTGCATCGTCGATTCCCACGATGCCCTCTTCTTCGAGGATCTGTTTCCCCGCGACCTCATCCGCTCCGGCTCGTCCGTGTCCCTCCCGTCACGTGGGGGAGTGGTGAGTCCGTCCTCCGTCCTGTCGCTTCCGGGTGACACATCACTCCGTCCCTCTGAGCCGGTAGCCCCTGTCGTGTCCGCTGGCCCTCCCGGGCCAGTTGTCCCAGCCGCGTCCGCTGGCACCTCCGAGCCAGCTGCCCCCGTCGAGTCCACTGGCACCTCCGGACCGGCAGCCCGAGTCGCGTCCGATGGCCCTCCCGGGCCAGCAGTCCCAGCCGCGTCCGTTGGCCCCTCCGGGCCAGCAGTTCCAGCCGCGTCCGCCGGCACCTCCGAGCCAGCTGCCCCCGTCGAGTCCGTTGGCTCCTCGGGGCCGGCAGCCCCCGTCGAGTCCGCTGGCCTCTCTGGGCCGGCAGCCCCAGTCCCGTCCGCTAGCCCCTCCGGGCCGTCAACCCAGTCGAGTCCACTGGCCCCTCAGGGCCGACAGCCCCAGTCGCGTCTGCTGGCCCCTCCGGGCCGGCATCCCCAGCCGCATCCGCCGGCTCCTCCGAGCCAGTAGCCCCGTCCGCCTCCATTGGTTCGTCGGACCCAGTGCCATCTCCTGCTTGACCGCGCTATACACGTGGCCCAGGCGGCAGCCTCCGACCTCGGCCGACAGTGAGCGCGTAGACCGTCGCACCGCGTCCCATGGTGCCTCGACCCCTTGTGGCTCCACGTTTCTCCTCCACTCCCACGGTCGTGAATGGGGACCCAGGCACGAAGGCTCTCGGCCTGACCACTTCGGCCATCATCGTAGACCTTCACCCAGGCTCTGCACTGGGCTACGCCATGCTTCATCATTAGCATCGGCATGCTGTCATGGCTGCCCTCAATCCCACCTGGAGCTCGTGATGCAGACGCCCTCTCAGTCCGGTCCACAGCACGCCTGGAGGACCCAGCCACCCTACGCGAGGCTCGAGCCTCTCTTGAGGCCACACATTGGGATGCTGCTTGTGCCGAGGACCTCGTTGCTATCCGGCAGTACCACGTGTATGACCTCGTGGACCTCCCTCCAGGTCGGAAGGCCATTGGTGCCAAGTGGGTTTTTCGGCGCAAGTGGAAGCCTGAGGGGTCATTGGACAAGTACAAGGCTCGCCTCACAGCAAAGGGATTTGCTCAGGTCCCTGGGGTCGATGACGACCAGATCTTTGCCCCAGTCGGTAGGTTCTCCACTAGCCGGGCGCTCTTCAGCATGGTTGCCCAGCATGGGTGGGAGCTGCACCAGATGGACGTGAGCAACGCGTTCCTCCATGGCTCACTGGAGGGTGAGGAGCTCTACATGGTGCAGCCTCCAGGCTTCGACGACGGCACTGGGAGAGTTTAGCGGCTGCGGAAGGCCCTTTATGGCCTGAAGCAGTCGCCTTGGTGCTGGAACCAGGAGATCAGCAGCACACTTCTCCGTGGCGGCCTCCAGCGCAGCACCGCTGACCCCACTCTGTTCGTCAGCCCGCAAGGTCAGACCTTTGCCGCACTTCTGGTCTACGTTGACGATCTCCTCATTACGTCGCCAGACACGGCCGTCATCTAGCGTGTCAAGGACTTGCTGCACGCCGCCTACCAGATGAAGGATCTCGGGTCTGCCCTAGTCTTCCTAGGCATGGAACTCGAGCATGATCACTCCCAAGCCATCCTGCACGTCCACCAGGCTGCTTATGTGCAGACCCTGTCCACTCCCTTTGCTGAGGATCTGCGCCTCGTGCCTAGCGTATCTTCACCTATGTCACCCGATGGCCACGTGAAGCGGAAGAGTCCTGACCCAACTGTTGTTGGGGAGCCAGTTGATGTGACCACGTATCTGCGTGTCATCGGGTCACTGATGTTCATGGCGACGACGACGCGTCCAGACATCGCGTTCGCCGTCAACATCTTGGCCGCGATCCGAGTACTGCGCTATGTCGTCTCGACCCCTCGGCGAGGTCTCATGTTCCGCCGCCAGCCGTCCGTCGTCACAGTGGGCTACACCGACAGTGACTGGGCCGGCAGTCCAGACGGTAAGAGTCGCATGGGCTGGATCTTTTGGATCGGTGGCACAGCCGTGTCCTAGCGTAGTGGCAAGCAGGGGTGCATTGCATGCAACACTGCTGAGGCTGAGTACGCGGCCCTTGGCTCGGGCACGTGTGAGAGTGTGTGGTTGCGTCGTCTGTTGTCCGAGTTGCGTCAGTCTGTCGCATCCATCACCTTGCATTGTGACAATGAGAGTGCCATGGCCATCGCGGACAATGACGACGTGCATCACACATGCACAAAGTACATCAATGTTGAGTATCACTATGTGCGTTTGTTGTTGCATGACGGCAGCATGAGCATCGTGTGGGTTGAGACAGCACGGCAGCTGGCTGACTTCCTGACCAAGGCACTGAAACGGGACTCGTTCAAGAAGGCTGCGAGTTCAATCGGCGTGCGTCCGTGAGTTGTCCTCTCTGTCTCTGCCTGCGTCTCTGCGTGCCCTGGGGGAGTCTGGATGTTGATCGTGTCTCTGCCCGCCCATGTGCACTAGGCCTGTGAGTCATGGGGGAGTGTTGGTTTTTTACGCGTCTCTCATTCTACTCTGTTGTGTCCTCCCGGCTTGTGTACATCGGCGTGCAGATGACTGACGGCGAGACACGACGCTGATGGAGTGTCGTTCGGTGGAGCCGACGCACGCTGAGGTCTACTCGTTGTTCGCTGGAGCCTCCTCTCTCCGGCGATTTGCTGAGCTCCATCGGCAGGCCTCCTCAGCGGTCGTGCTGCCGGTGGTCACTGCCATCGCAGTTGCTGTCTGCATACGTCCAGCGCGTCACATCGCGTCTGCATCGTCATGCTCTGCATAGGGTCCTTGTTGCATGTTGCATGGCCCTGTTTGGCGTCTTTGACCATCATAGGCACTGCCTGGGTTCGGGTAGTCATAACTCCTTGCTACTATTTTTCCAGCTGTTTCTGACCGCACGGCTGCGTTCGTAGCGTCGGTATTATGGTATGGTCCAGTTTTCAGGCAAAACGGACGACGCCCGGGTTTTGGGCTGTCGGTCGTCTGGCAGGCCTCACCGACAAAACCTGCCAGCCTAAAAATAGAGCTATATTCTGATTGGCTGTTGAACTGAGTAACAAGCTCTACAGAGCTGGGGGGAGGCTAGTTCTTGGAGGGGTCTCCCATTGTGTCTCATTCTTGATTGCTAATCAGTTACTTTCAGTTTCCAGCTACTTTCTGGCGCTAACACTGGCACGCGCACTTCTGAGTAACAAACCCAGAGCTTGCAGACTTAGTCTCTAGGGCAGCAGACTGAGGGGGCAGCTGACTTAAGCAACTACCGTGGAAGCCAGCACGCTGCATCAACAACGCTGCTTCCCCAACCTGCTCCCTAGCATTTTTGTCTCACGTGACGAGATATTCTGTTGTCTTGTCTCGTCATCGGTGGCCAAGGATGTCCTCGATGACGTACTCCATGTCTTTGTCCACTTGGACGGGAGGTGGAGGAGGGACATCTCTATGAGGGAAGTTCTCTCCGGGTCTCAGTAGTGCTTGAGTCTACTGACATGGAACACTGGATGAACTTGCATTGTGTCGGGGAGTTTGAGCCGTGCAACCATGGGGGTTTGCAAGCGCTCGATCTCAAACAGTCCCTAACATAGGGGTTCGAGCTTCGAACAGTCGGATCCGTGGAGTTAGATGTTCGCCGAGCTGGGGACTTTGTCACCATCGGTGAAGATTGTGTTGTTGCGATGTTGCTCAACAGCTCATTTCATCGTTGCTTGCGTCTTCGCGAGGGTTTGTTGTGTTTCCTCCCAAATAGTGGTGAAGTCTCAGCATTGCACATTGACCACAGGAATGTTGCTGCGGCTTTGTTGTCCAGCTGGTGTGGCGAGAAGTTTGCCATATACCACCTCGAATGGGTTTTTACCCGTTGCGGTAGAGACGGCCGAAATTGAATGCAATTTCGGTGGTCGGGAGTTTTGACGCCCATTCCGTCCCATGAGGTTCGCATAGTGTTCGGAGCAGTTGTTCGAGCGTCTCATTTGTCTGCTCGGTTTCATCCTCGATTTGAGGAAGAAACCCCGCCGGAAGTTGAATGCTGCTGCTGTAGCGAGTCATCTGTGTGCGCCAGAAACGGCTAGTAAATTGACCGTCTCTGCCGCTCGTGACTGTTCTTGGTGCTCCGTGTAGCCGTATGATGTTGTTTACAAATATTTGTCTTGTTCCCTCAGCGGTGACGGTGGTCGTTGTCGGGATGAAGTAGGACATTTTGGAAACCATGTGGACGACCACAACAATTGCG
Source organism: Penium margaritaceum (assembly GCA_023375785.1). Taxonomy (NCBI): domain Eukaryota; kingdom Viridiplantae; phylum Streptophyta; class Zygnematophyceae; order Desmidiales; family Peniaceae; genus Penium; species Penium margaritaceum. The sequence continues at coordinate 56,072 of SZWC01000282.1, read as the reverse complement.
TCATAGCCCTCAGGTGTGACTAGTGCCGTTAATTTGAGATCAAGACGAGAAATCTCGATCTCAAAGTCGGTCTTGAACCTTTCGGTAGAAGCTGTTTTGTCCCGTCGGTCAAGATCGAGAAATTCTCGATCTCGTATCGACATGCACGTGAGGGGGTCTCGATCTCGTACGGCTCTTGACCTCAATGTGCGAGGTCTCGAATTTGCAGGATTGAGGGCGCGTTCCAGCATGTGGTTTTCTATATCGCGGAATGAACCATGGCATGGAAGGTCCGGTGGGGGTCGTGGCTACTGCATCTCGTCATAACATCGTAAATGTGGTGCGTTAACCGGTCAAACCACTTGCAAAACTGTACAAACTGCCACTTTGTGCGGAGAATACACAGTTTAGGGGCATGAATAGAAACTCATTATGCAAAAGCGACATCATTGCCGTTCTCATTCAATGTAGTCGCTCCATAAAATAGTGTTGGTTTACTTGAAGAAATCTACGAGGTTTGGCGGTGCGAATGTTATGATTCGCAAACCGTTCAAGAAAGTCTGCAATATGTGTCGACTCACTTACCCTCATAGGGATCTTACTGACATGTTTCTACACGAGCACCTTTGATACCAACCGTGCCCTGGTATGGCGGGCTATAGTTGGCATTGTGATGTATTTGACGTAGAAAGCACACCATTATACAGTAAGATCAACATACAAATTACTCAACTTCATTCGTTCCACTGGTTTAGATGTAGACAAACCATGTGCATATGTTTTTATTTCCTACACTTCTCTATCTCCATATTCTGAGCCACGTCAGCCCCTGCGGTACGCACTTGAAGATTTTACCTCAATCGAGTGAACATTGGACAAAATGTAGCAGGCTCTCAGATCGCCAACTGTTGCCACAGGCAAGGTTACACTCTAAGAAATAAAATTTGAACGCCACGCTTGCATTGAAAATCCTCTGCTGAACTTGCGCTTGATTGCGTACCTTTGAAAGCACTTGCCTCTTTGGTACGGTACAAGATTCTTCTTCTATACCGACGTGGCAGCCTGCCTGTCTCGATCTCGTCTCGTCTCGTCTCGCTCGAGATGTGCGAGATTGTCTCGCCCCAGTGCAGTACGAGACATTCAAGATGAGACAGATCAAGATAGTTTGAGATCGAAAACGATCTCGGTCTCGATTTAGCAGCCTTAGGTGTGACCGGTAATCCCATGACAAAATGCATAAGATGTTTGCCCATGGTTCCGTCAGAACAAGAAGCGGCTGCATAAGTCTAGGTGGCCTCGAGGGACGAGATTTCTGTCGCTGACATGTGTCGCAGGTTTTGCAGAAGTTGGCCACGTCGGATCGCATCTTGTCCCACCAGTAGTTTCTTGCCAGCTTCTTCATCGTCTTGTCCTCTCCAAAGTGTCAACCTAGACCGATGTCGTGGTATTCTTCGAGTAGCATACGACAAAGCTCGTCATTCAGAGGATTGACTACTTGGTGAGTGAAGCGACGTTGCCAGTAGGGTGCGTTCAACTTGAATTTGGTTTTATTGCATCCGTCGTTCTGGTCGTAGCCTCGTGCGAACAATCGCTTGAGGTAGGGGTCTCGCTGTCGTTGCAGGGTTACCACGTCGGCCATTAAATCTGGTCGGCGGCTGACTGCGTCCGCTGGACTGTTTTTGCCTGGTTTGTTACTCGATTTCGTAGTCGGATCCGGACTCAAGGAATTCCATCCATTGGGTTTAACGTCGGATGAGATTCGGCTACGTCTTCAAACATTTTAACGCGTGGTGGTCGGTGCACACGATGCATCGGCGACATTCCAGGTAGCATCGCCACGTCTTGAATGCGTGCACGACCACCAACATCTCTTTTTTGTGGACCGTGTAATTGAGTTCCTCTTCTCATACGTCTTGAGACATGTAGGCGACCGGTTGTTTGCTTTTGTCGTGATCTTGCAGAAGAATCGCGACAATGGCCCGGTCTAATGCATCCGTAGCCATGACGTAGTCGCCGTTAGATTGGTTAATCGTAGGGCTCGAGCCGAGGTCAGAGCGTTTTGCATAGTGCTGAATGCTTCTTGTTTGTTTTCTCCCCACCGCCACTCACTTTCTTTTCGAGTGAGGTCGAAAAGAGGCGTTGACATTCGCGTGTAGTCCCGCGCGAATAGCTGGTAGTGATTGAGAATCCAAGGAAAACTTAAATTTCTTGAACATTGGTCGGCGTTGGCCAATCAGCGACTGCTGGTACTTTTTTCGGACCCATGGTGATCCATACGTCGTTGGTGACGTGACCCAAAAACATGATCGAATGACGAACGAAGTCCCATTTCGAGAGTTTTTCGAAAACCTTCTCTCTTTGTAAAACTTTGAGAACTTTTCGGAGATGTCCGTCATGCTCCTCTGGGTTGCGGTTGTACACCAGAGTGTTGTCAAGGTACACCACGAAAAAATCATTGAGATATGGCTAAAAAATGTTGTTCATTGCCTCCATGAACGCCGCCTGGGCGTTTGTGACTTCAAAGGGCATAATCGTGAACTCGGAGTGCCCGTACCAGGTTCAGAATGGTGTTTTTTCAATGTCGGTGGCTGCTACACGTATATGGTGATACGCACTACGCAAATCGATTTTGCTAACGACTCGGGCTCCTCGGAGTTGGTAAAAAAGTTTGTCAGCTCGCAGGAGAGGGTAGTGGTTCTTCATGGTGGCGTCGTTTAAAGCCCGATAATCCGTGCACATCCGCATCTCGCCAACTTTGTTTTTCACGAATAGTACTGGTACGACGTATGGTAACGTGGATGGGTGGATGAACACTTGACCAAGCATTTCGTTGAGCCGTTGTTTCAACTCAGTCAGCTCATGATCGCTCATCCGATACGACCCTCGGACGGCAGTTCTGCTGCCCAACCTCATCTCGATGCAATGGTTGCTTTCTCGTTGAGGAGGTAAGGTTTTCGGGAGTTTGTCGGGGAAGACGTCCGCAAAGTCTTGAATGAGAGATGCCAACTCTTTGGGTATCATCGCAAACTTTGTCGAGGCCAATGAGGCTGAGGCCGATGATGAGTCAGCTGCTGACACTTCCGCTTCTCCCGTTGGCTCGAGATGTTTGAGCCACGCACAAGCCCCTCGCCGTTTACAGTGCTTGGCCACGTTGAGCGGTATCGGCTGCACAGGTTGTCGCTTTTCGACTTCTATGGCTTCCTCAGCTACTTCTACCTCTGTTACTTCCGCTGTCGCCTTCCGCCTCGCACGCAGAAATCGTCCTTTAGCGCCGTCAATCTCCACGTAGACATTGCCGCTATTTCAGCCAATTGTAGATTGTGCTGGTACAGGAAATCTCGTCCGAAGATGATTTTGTGGTCGCTCATTAGACAAGACCTCCAGACCGTTACATCCCGTAGATCCCCCACTTGTTGTCGTAGTGGTTCTCGGATTCTCCTTATTTGTAGTCTTCTGTTGATGGTTTTCCCTTCAAACACCCCTATTTTGTTCTGCAAACTCTGCTTGTCAACCATATCGTTTCTTACGAAGATTTGTGAAGCTCCTCCATCCAATAGTCCTAGTACCATTTTGCGACTTCTGCATCCTCGAGGTTGAACTTTTAGTAGTATCGTCAGTTTGCCGTCCTCGTACCCCTTGTCGAACTTTATGATCTCATTAATCCTCTGCGGCGATGTGGGCCTTTTAGATGGACAATCATTGGATGCAGATAGCTCCTCACGTACAAGAGTTGCGATTTTTTACTCTTGTCCTTTGCCATTTCCCGACTTGTTTTTCTATAAATCCCCCCCCCCTGGCATGTTGCTTGCTCCAGTATTTGCGAGCGGTGTGCCGGAATTTTCCGCAGTAGTAGCAGATTTTCTTGTCTCTCTGGTCGATGGTGTCAACTTCCATCGCAGTTGAGGAGTCCGCTGACTTGTTTTTTCCATTCCCACGATGATTGTGGTTAGGAGGTCGCCAACCGTAGGATTCCTGGATCCAAGTGTTGTAGTTGACGCTATCGATTCTTTCTGTTGCTGCAATCATCTACGGCAAGTCATTCTCGATGCCGAAGATAGCTATTGCTCGCCGGATATCTTGCTTGAGGCCATTTTTGTAGTGAAAACAGAGTTTGTCGGGGGCGATGTCCGCTCCAGTGATAATCTCACGAAATCTCCCCGTGTACTCCACCACGTTGGACTGCTGACACAGACGCTAGAATTTGTACTGTGTGTTAGACTTTTTGTCCAGTCGTCCAAAGCGTGGGAGCATTGCGTGCGCAAATTTGTTCCAGTCGGTTGGTGGCGTCAGTGCGCCTTGCCACTGTGGGTTGATCTTCTCGAAGGGTAGAACTTCTGCGATTGGTGATGTGAGATGGGCACTGTGAGCCGTTGATGATGCTCCGCCGGTCTCCTACAACCGTTGGATGATCTTTAGGTCGGACCACCAACTTAACGTCGTGTCACGCAAAAGTGCGGCCGCGAGGTCAATTTTATTTTGACCTTCGTTGACCCCAACAGCAGTGAAGTACACCTCCAAACTCGTCAACCACATCCAAACTGTTGGTCCTTTTGAGTTTGTAGGATCGAACTGTTTTGGTGGAGCTGTACAAATTTTGAGTTCACTCGAGAGTTGAGGATTTCTCTCGACGAGCATTTCTTCACTTGCGCTTGCGTTGCAAAGGGCCTTTATTGCAACGTTGAGTTGTTGGAGTAGGTGGTTGTTGATCCCATCGATGACAGAGATCCTGATTCTCTGTTCTTCATTGATCTGCGCCTTTCGTCTCGTGCCACCTGTCATCCCTGCTATCATCGTCGAGGCTGTTGGTAGGTGCAGCTGGTTCTTTGCTGTTCGGTCCGTAACCGGATTGGTCGCCAAAACCATAGGAGTTGTTCCACCTGCCGCAAAGCCTGCCATGCCAGCATTCTTTATCGTTTCAGGGTTCGCGCGCATCGGCACGTTCTCCTCCTCCATCATCGAAGTCGTTGCCGAAGACCCGCTGCTGGTCGTCGGTTGCGCTCGCTCGCTTCACGTCGTAGTCGCGAAGTCTGCAAATTCTAAGCAACTGGAAAAGACATGGACAATGTGTGCTGCGTACAAGATTGATATGCAAAGCATTTTTGCCAGTCATCAAGCCAGGAAAAAAAATCCAGGATATGGGTAAGAACGCAATGGAAATCCACAGGAGGGTAACCACAGAGAGAGTCCTAAGTCTGACTGTTGTCTGCGACTGACCCCCTGGCTAGCAACGATACAACTCATACTCCCATTGGGGTGACATGGAGGAATGATTAGGTAGTGCATGATGAACTGCTCCAGCTAGTGCTTCGGAGAAAAGGGTCAAGGATTTGGGAAGCACTGTAGTGTTACTATGCCAGACGGAGGCGCCAAGGGGTAGCCATACTGCGAAAAGAGGAGTCCATGCACAAATGGGTCCTACGGAAGACAAAATCAGAGGGGCCTCAGAACCAGTCGCGAAGGCTGCTGCTGCGGTGGAGGAAGCTGCTAACAAAGAAAAGGAAGCATCATCAGGAGAGGTACTGATAGCTGCTGTAGCACCAAGGCCTGCTCATGCTTGTGGCCCATGGCAGTGACGATGCGAGACTCATCAGTAGGTAAGGAACAAGCGTACCAGCTATGACCCGGCTGGCCTCTGTTGTGGCAGGTCAGGGGGCTTCCAGTAGAGAAGCCACTACAGGAAGGCCACTTGGCCTTCCCCTTCCCCTTCTTTCCCTGTCCTCCATGGCCTGCATCCTGTGTGGCTCCCTTGGTACCAAGGACTGCAAATGTCAGAGGCAAAGAAGAGGAGAAGCTGACTGTTGGCAAAGCTGACGCGTCTCCATACTGTATGCGGGTATCCTGGTTCATCCCCTCCTACTTCAGGAACTGGGCATAGAATTAAGACATGAACGTGCCCTTGGACATCATGACCTCGAGAAGGCCAAGGTCAAAGTTGACAATATTCTTTGAGTAATTGGAAGTAGTGCTGTTTTTTATGGTGACCAGAGTAGCTACCAGTAGTGGACCAGCCTTGCAAGCCAATGTAGGAGATCCTGCGCGCGGTGCCAGACTCAGATTTGCTTATCCTGAGGGAGTTCAACTCCTTCAGGAGACGGCTGATGGCGACCTGACCAGAGGTGCCGTGGGTGTGGATGCACCAGGCTTCACGTGGGTCAGGGTTGGTTCCAACAGAAAGATCATTGATGGAGGGGTCGAGGTCTGTGCAGCCAGTCTATAGTGTGGCAAAGACGAGGGGCCTAGGTACGTGGTCTGCATTGAACAGATGCTCATGGACAGAGGAGTCACATGTCAAGGTGAAATATGCCAGACAACCTAACCCCGAGTGTACCTGCAGAACAATAGCTCCCAGGAAGCAAACCGCCCTACCTCGAACTGGGATGGGAGTGTCTCAAAATCCTTTGGCCCACGCCGAGTACTGGCCGCACTGCCCGGAGACCCTAGGACACTGGAGATGGACTGCTGCTGGTGTTGTTGTTGCTGGTGGGTTACTGTCTGTACCGTGGCAGAGAGCGTGGGGCCAGGTTGGCCAGGCGATTGCATGGAAGCGTCGGTCTAAGGAGACTGTAGCGTGGCCAGGAGTTTGTGTAAGTCATCAACCTGCATGGTGGCGACGGATTCAGCTGGCCACGTGCCCTGTGTTGCACTAGCTGAGGTGGACTCCGGTCAAAGGTTTAGTTAATTGGGTGCTTTTGATAAACTGCATAACTTATTCATCACGTACGCATATTATTTTAATTTCCAGCAAAGTGTCTTATGATGTATCACTTTTGTGTCCACATGAACACCAATGTAGGTATTGCTTGTCCTTGGTCTTTGACGCAAAAATTCCTCCACAGAAAACCTTTGATGTAAAATCAACACAGAGAATTCTGGCCAGAAATATTTCATTACCAACAATTATTGACGGTTTATGTCTGCATGTCTACTTTAGACTTGCATAATGTGAGTCAGACATTCCATCAGTGAGGATCAATGTGGCCTATTTGCAACTGATTCTTTCTGTCTGTTGTCTTGACCGCATACGATCCCCTCCCTCCCCCTCCCCAAATACATTGAGTGTATGAAGGAAGTATAGTGGAGGAGTGTATCCTAAAAACACTTGTTCTTGTACACTAATGTATTTTTTGTTGAAAGCTCGACAAGAGTTTGCATGTCTCTCCACATATGCATTGTTGCAACTTTTTGAAACCGACAGCTAAAATTCTCCTATGCACTTTACTAGTACTCTACAACTTTCAAATGAGGAGGCCTAATGCGGGATCAAGATACAGTCCCCCCTCCTCACCCAGAAAAAAGAGAGTGCAATAGAATATTGTATCTGGGAAGTGTATCTGATAGATAAAGACTTGCATACACTAATGTATTCATTCTGAGTGGAATATTGACATACCCTTACCGTCAATTAACAGCAGTCAATGGCTTTAAAACAATGAGAGGAGTCCTCCTCGTCAGATGAAGAAGAGTTAATCATAGCAGTTTCATACACTAGATGAAGTGTGTAGGAAGGAAAGTGGTGTAACATGAAGGTTCTAGGAAGTGCTGCTCTCCTTCACCTTGCACACTCCCCTCCTAACACACATGTTTGGAAGGTGTGCAAGGTGTAACTGCATGTGGGAAAGTTATGAGGAAGTGTACGTATGCTCAATTATTTTCTGAGTGTGAATGTAGACTTGTGTAATGAGGTAGAGGTAGAACGGATGGGAGGGGGAGGAGGTTGTTCGGTGAAATTGTATATGGGGAGGGTATGTGAAGGTGTATGGAAGTATAAGTGTAGTGTGGGTGGAATTTTTCATCACTGTGAAATTTAGCTTAGACGAGGCTAGAGCCAGGTGGAAGTGAGGCTTAGGGGATGAAAGTGTGAGTGAGGAGTGCACATGGAGGTGTATGTTTAGACTAGGTATTTGTCATATGTTATTAAGTTTGTGCAAACCTTTGAGTGATTGAAGAAAGTGGATCATAGAAGGTGGGGGTTGTTTTTTTTTAAGTGTAACTAGTGAATGCATGAGGGGGTGTTCAAAAAAATGTGTGGCATGGGTGAAGGTCAATACCAGAGTACAATGTTCGAAGTTCAATGCAACAATCGTTTGGGAGGATTTTAGTGTTGAAAGTGTATGAGGGAAGAGCATGTGGAGGTACGTTGAAATAAGATATTTGTAAGATAATTATGTTAACTAGGGATATATGTGTTGTTCAAGAAAGATGAAAGGAATAATAGTGTAACACTTTCACTTCACACCACCTACCTTCCTAGTGGAAGGTAGGTGGTTTGAAGTGAAAGTGTGTGCAGTGTTTGTGTGAGGATGCGTTCAAATAATTGTGTGTCGTAGTAATAAGTTGTTCACTAGTCTGCAAGTGTACAAAGGGCAAAATGATACTGTTACAAAAACTTTTCAACGGTAGAAATAGTACAAGCTAATGTATATTTTACCATTTCCAAGCGGATCTGGGACAAACATTCGACAAAAAAAGAGGAGAATAAACTATTCATGGGAGAAGAGAATTGCACATCACATCGTATTACTGAATCATAGCACAAAATCCAACATATTTGGAGAACCATTAGATGACTTATTCTGGGTTCATTCATCCGGAGCGGGCTACGCTTGACCTTTTGCGAGTGATTAACGACATAGAAAACGTATGGGTATTCCTTGTGGCTCCAAGAAATAGGTCCAATCAAAGTCAGACACATTTGACGCGTTCAATCACTCACTCCTCCCGCCCCCACTCCCCATCCCCCCATCTCTCTTGCAACTCTGAAGCGTACGTGGGTATGGGAAGGTCGCATTGTGCCATTGAATGGGATAACACAACAGTATGTTTATAACACTGCGGTTTTTGTTGGAAGGTTCTCACTACCTTCATAGGCCGGTAACTGAATTTCAGGAAATTCCTTGGTAGTCGCTTGTGTATGGTTGAGTTGGGTGTACACTGTTTGATGAGCACATGACAGAATGCATACATGTACTGTTTGATGTGACATGACAGAATGCATACATGTAATGCTTAACGTGACATGACAGAATGAATACATGTAGTGCTTGATGTGATCCGTGTAACTGTTTTGGTGGTGGTTGATGTCACAAAAGATACCAATTTACTGAGGTTCCTAATTTACTGTCATAGAACTTTCTGTTTGAAAAAAAAAATAAAAAAATCAATGGCACCTAATCTTTCAGGCTACTCCCTCCCCCCAAATGCTTTGCGTGAATCTGGTTCATGTTCTGGAGTGTATTGTTACGACACCTGTTCTTGCACACTGATATACGATTATTTTGGATTTTAATGTAAGCATGAAGATTCGTCATTGACACATCAGTGAATCCCCCCCCCC
>SZWC01000282.1:27279-42434 GCA_023375785.1 Penium margaritaceum | reverse complement strand
ACACACACACACACACACACACACACACACACACACAAACACACACACATGCACACACGTGGTCAGATAAAAATACCATTTGAATTAAAGGTGACAATGCCGAGAAGGTATAGGAATACATAGTCATCTAAATCCTAGCCCCAATCCCACCCCCAACCCAACCCAACCGCATTCCACCTGAACCCCACCCCCACCCCATCCCCATTGCACCCCATCCATACCCCATCATATCCCCATCCCCATCCCACCCCCACCCCAACCCCAACCCCGGACCCATCTCACCCCCGTCCCCATCACATCCCATCCCCACTTCAACCCCATTCACTGCAATCCAACACCATCCCTGGCCCCAGCCCCACCCACACCTGCACCCATACCAGCAGCCGCACCCGTAACCCTACCCACACTCCCAACCCCCCCCCCACCCCCGTCCTCATCCCCACCCCCACCCCCACTCCCACTCCCACCCCCATCACTACGCCCACCCCCATCCGGATCCGCACCCTGACCTCCATCCCAAACCCCCCTCCCCCCCCCCCTCCCCCCCCCCCCCCCCCCCCCCCGCCCTCCTCCCCCCCCCCCCCCCCCCTCCCACCCCCGCCCCCATCACTACGCCCACCCCCATCCGGATCCGCACCCTGACCTCCATCCCAAACCCCCCTCCCCCCCCCCCTCCCCCCCCCCCCCCCCCCCCCCCGCCCTCCTCCCCCCCCCCCCCCCCCCTCCCACCCCCGCCCCCATCACTACGCCCACCCCCATCCGGATCCGCACCCTGACCTCCATCCCAAACCCCACCCCCACCCCCTTCCCCATCCCCACCCCCATCCCTATCCCTCCTCTACCCCCTCCCCTATCCCCATCCCCGCCTTGATCCCCATCTCTAACCCAGCCCCCTCACTCACCCCCATCCCACCCTCCACCACCATAAAAAATCCCAACCTATTTTTCCACCCAGCCCCAACTGCCACTTTTGCACCCATCATGACCCCCAACCCAGCCTCCATCTCCATCTCCACCCTAACCTCCAACTCCACCTCCACCACCACCACTACAAGGATCGATTGGTCTTAACCGGTCCAATTCAATGGTCCACATGAGTACCTCTCACATGCGCTCTTGATTGCTTGCATTTGGTCACCACCGCTTGTGTCTTTTGTTCCGATCCAGTGATTGCCGCACTAGCAGAATAGATGGATTCCATTCTGGAGTACACAGCACCAGCTGTATTTAGGCTAGACCAGTGGGAAGCCTGCAATTTGTTTTATGTAAAGTTTAAGTTTTGTGCTTTAGAAAACTCGTGCAATCTCAAAATTCTGGGGTACAATCCTCTAGATTGAGGGGGCAAGGTTAGAATGGAAAGCAACCTCCAGATACTTGGATTATTCAAGGCTCCCTGCATAGGGTCGTTAATGAAGATTCTCCCATCGTGACGTGGAGAAGAGGTACCTCTAGCAAGCTCCGGAGGCCATTTAGCACAGTCAGACAAAAAATTTGTGCAGGAGCTGGAGATAGAGACCACTTTACTAGTTTCCAGAGCCAACCAATGCTTGTAACATGCAGCTTGGCATTTACAATGACTATCGTGTAGAAAAAATGCTGTCCGTCGCACGACCAAGTAGCAATACCAAGAAATGGAGGTACAGGCTTACAAGTTAATCATGTGAAGCATAGTGAATTGTGTTGGAAATCTCTTCACAAGCTCCGTTTTCTTTTTTCATCTTGGTACTGGAGGCACAGGATCACCTCCAAGCGACAAGGTAACAAAAAAAAGGCATACTGATCTTTAAATCTGATCATAACAAAAACAAAAATTATGTGATCTTTAATTTTGTTCAAAAAAAATGTCAAGAAGTTATTTAGGTAGCACCTAAAATTTTGTTGAACGAAAAATTGTGCTCCTTAAAGTCGATGTCAAAGTAGTTCATCCTCGCCATCTGCCGCTAGTCACGTTGTTAGACTTGAGAAAAACTGTAGATTCGTGCTGGAGCAGAATAGTCAGGCTGAATTGACAGCTCTGACACTGCCAGGCAAGCGTTCAGCTCAATTTTTGAGCCCGACGTGCACCAAAGTTACAAAATACAGGTGTTCAAATACACATCGCCATACAAGACAGGAACGGACATCCGGCATACATAACTCTATCATAATCATTTTCAGTTGAAAATAAAATAAAGTTTAGTATGGTGACACCTAAGCATTAGACGATGAAAATTTTTTGTTGAAAAAAATTGTTGGAGAAATGTTTATGATAGAAGATAATGATCAGTAGGGTATGCCTACAACAGTCGTTGAAAGGTCTCTTTTGTCGTCAGTGACAAGGTACCGTACTAGCACATGAAAAGATTGTTTAATACTGTTGGACCCATTTTTTTGGTATTTTTGTCTAATTAACTTGTCGTATTTTGTATTTGTGTCAAATTAGTCTTTTGCCCAAGTTTTGTCCGTCGCAAATATGACGTGTGTGACTGGTTCGAACATTCGCACAATTCAGTAGCAAACAATAAAGCAGGCTCGTGACGAGAGGAAAACGTGCAAGGTATGACAGCGTGGACAGAGAGCATGGACGGTGGCATGGTTTTGACACGAGCACCGAAGCCACAAGCTTGCCCGAGTGTCAAAGCGTGGACGATGGCATGGTTTCCCGCCTTGCAGCGTCGAGAAGCCACTCGAGATTTCAAAGTCCGAAGTTCAAATTGCGAGTTACAGGTCAAAACAGGATTTGAGCCTGGACCATATTTTCTAATTTGTATTTGTGTCAAATTGAGAACCCGGATTTTGTATTTGTGTCAAATTGCAGAGAGCTGAGCATCATTTATATAAAAACTAAAATTCAAACTCCTGATCTTTTCACGTGCTAGTACGGTATTTTTTAGCACAAAAAGCCTTAGGCTGAGTTTGCCTAGGGTGCAGACATTCATAGCAAAGTGGATTGGGTTGTTTTCAATCATTTCACGCATTGGGCCAGTGACAAACGGGTTGCTGTTTCCGTGAGTGTGATGATACTTGACGTCTTTCATGTGAACATGCTTTCTGTACACGAAAAAAGGAACTGCCATCCATTAATGGCCAATATGGGGTTCTTTGCCTACTCCAACACCCATAGCATACACTCCGGTCGTGGGTTGCTAGGGAACATCTCGTTCATCAGGCAGGTTGTTAATTTGAGCATAACTCATGTGAGCTTGCATCTTGTTTTCCCACTGTGGTGGCCAACGAGTATTGGATCGAGCTGGCAGCTCAAACACGTAGGCATGTGGCAGGATGCACCACCTGAACATGAACATGATGAAGAATTCATCACTGGGAAGCATTCATGGATAGAAACCATTGGAGGTTGGGGTCTTCCAACATATTTATTGCACAGCCGCTTCATCCTGAAAAGGGGAGGTCGTTAACCTTGCTTACCTACAGGCTGCATCTTAGGGCAAGACGCTGATGCATGTGTAAAAACATCAGTTGACAATTGAAATTCATGAAATGTATTTCAGAATCCTGGTGCTTCACTATCACACACTCCTCATTATCTATGACCCAGACATGCTCATAACATGTGTGGAGGAATGTAGCGGGAGGGCCTTTTGTCCTCCCCTCTCAAAAGGGCAAGGGGCTAGCTGAAGGCCACCCCTCTACAAGGCAAGGACTGCAGATGGTCAGTTTGCGGCTGGCTGGCTGGATGGCCCGCGGCTGGTCAGGTGACCAGCCGGCCACATGCCAGCGATCCACCATCCACCAATCCAGCTGGCTCCTTGATTGATGCCTGTGGCCTTGAACCCTCACCCTTGCTCACCCCTCATCGCCAATGAGACCAAGTGAGGATGAGGTTAGAGAATAAGCAAGAGAGGGCAAGATAAAGAGAGGAAAGCGAAGGGCAAAATCACAAGGTCCGCCTTACACGCAGAGATTTTGTGTTATCATTTAAAAAAAAGCCAACTAAATTTTGCTCGGTGTGAACCAGGAACTCTATGTAGTTTCTATACATTAGTGAGAGTTCACACTCTACTTCATTTGGATCATCATGTCTGTATGTTTAAGCTTGATTTTCTGATACACTTCCCATGTTCACTTGAGCTTTCAGGTGTACCAAATTGTGTACTTGCAACACTCTGCTATAGTTTTCTTTAATTTGCTAACTCTTGTGGATATGCAACAACCAGGAGCTTTGAGCTTAGATTGATAGGAAAAGGGGATGGGGGGAGGAGGTATTCCAGTGATGTAAATTATTCCTTACGTTCCAGGCCATTGGTGTACACTAGTCCCTACTTTGTTCAATTTGTTTTCCAGAGGGGCACATTCACCGACTGCACCACCGGTAGATTTTCCATCCTAGCTCTTTTACTAAGGCCTTGTGGAACATCCACAACGTTGATAAACCACTCCACTTTCTATAGAAATTTATGGAGCAAGCATGATGTTTAAAAAACATGTCAAAACGTGCAAAGGAGATGTAGCATCCCCCCAACTCATGGAAGGTACTTATAGGTTGGGCCATTTGGTACATTATGTCACAGAATTTGGACCCCCACAAAGAAAACCAAGTGCTAATGTTACAGATACATACTACCCTATCTACCGACTGATGACATTAGGATACTCTTACAATAGCGTAGTACTTGATCCTGAATAAGTTAATTCATTCAAATTCCTTGATTCAACTGGGTCCCATGAAAGATGCCTAAAGACATCACCACCTTTTTGCTACAAAACATTTATTTGGGATCAAACTTCTTCAACTGCAATTTTTTAATCCAAGAGCCACGATGCAGGCTACTATTGTCAATAGATTTCACCCTCTACTCTACAGATCTCCATCTTTACCTTTGAGGACCATGTCCAGCAACTGGTTAGACTTTCATGTTGGTGTAGCCCTCCCATCTCAGTCAGCTACAGAAAAAATGGAACGCAACTGTGATTGGTGAGTGGCTGCTGAGGAAAACCGACTCATTAGTTGGATTTGATGCTTTCACTGTCAAGAATGGGCTCAAGATTCCGTCTATTGATGAAGGGATCCATCTTCCTTCTTCCGTGTAACACCCCTCCACCTCATCCTCTTTTCATATCTACCTCTATTCCTGGAAAAAATGATGATGGAGCATCCAAACTCCACTGCACCCCTATAAGTGAATTCTCACAAAACATTGTGGCCATTCCAATATGTGTATATTCCATGACTCTACGTTGCTCTTGTGGCATGTTAGGTTTTCGGCCACACCTCATTCTGTCAGTACTCAGCCACTTGTTTCCACTTTTCCCTTTGCATTTATCCCCAAGCCTTTATTCTTTCTGTAGCCTTCTTTCTCTTCCTTTACCTGCTAAATCCGTGGCTTCATCTAAAGGGGTTTCTTTGTACCAAAGTCTATAGATTTTGCAGTCCACTTTGGATTATTTTTCCACTGCTATGAACACCTGTTTCATCACCCTTCATTCACATGCTACTCTCTTGCCACAAAGATGTTGTGGTGAATTCTTGTTTTCTCCAATTTAATCCCTCCATCTCCACTATGTCAATTTTTTTTCTCTCCCTTCTTCTACCCTTTCCACAATTCCACATTCCCTACATCTCTCCCTCCATCACTTGACCACTCTTCCTGTGTTTTCACCTCACACGTCATCTTTATTCTGACCCACCTCTGCCCCTAAAACTTGCCTAGTATTTCCATCCTTGCCCATCCACCCATGAATGATCTTTGACACCCTCCATCTTTTGTTGAACATATGTTTTCTTTGACGCATCACTCTCTGCACAAACTTGCCCTATACTACCCCCCATTGTCACAAAAAAAGTTAAATCTCCAAATTTGCATCTCCATATTACACGTTAAACATCTCCATTCTCATCCCTCCACATCTCCCGCTACAATCTCTTCATTATTGTGACTTAAGTTCTAAGATTGCATGCTTCATTCTCTTTATTCCTGTCCAAATCGGATAATGGATTTCACCTAATCTTCCAAATCTTATGTTTCAGTTGCAATGGACTTCATGCAAAAGAGGAGGAAGACGTGATCTGTGAATATGCACAAGAACACATTGCCTGTGTATTGGACAGTAGATGAGAGGAGTATCGTAAAAAAAAGATAAGAAAACACATATGTTATAAGCCAAGACAAAATACAAAGAAGCAGAACATGGTCTCCATTTTCTTGTACGTTTGTATAAATGTTGATGTGTCCAACACCTGCATGCCTATTTATGTATACATTTTGACATCCCTCCCCATCCCCAATGGTGAGCTTGTACTTTTTAGGAGGGAGAGTGGAGTGGCTCAAATCACACCCTGTTCACCAGACATAGGGAAATCTGCATTTTCTTATGTTTGTGATGTTCACAAAATGCACATCCACATGCTCTTGTCAATTACGCTTGTGACATTCTAAGATGGGAAGATGGGATTCAGTAGATGTCAAAAGACCTGATTCCAATGAGGTATAAAGTGTTTTTACAAGCAAGTGCATTGGAAGGTTTTGGTGGGAGGGGGGGGGGGGGTCTACAAGGCTACGCATATGCATTAGGTTGAGAGGATTTTTGTAGAAATTCTGTCAGCTCAAAATCGGTACATGTTTTGTGTAAATGTTAACATGTGCATGGGATAAATTACCACATACACTTCCCCAACACATTTTCATTGCTTGAGGGAGGAGGAGGGTCAGACCTCACTCAAGATCCATTATATCGTGTTGATTTTTTGTATGTTTCATGATGCTTAAAAAATGCACTTCCACATACAAGTACCCAGTGGACTTCTGATGTTTGTAGTGGGACTGGGATGGGTTCAGACAGATGCCAAGGGAGGGATCCTCCTGAACAATAAGGATCATATTGAACCTATACACTGGAAAATGTATGAAGGGTAATTCAAGGAAGAATACTTGTCATTATTTTCAAGAGAAACATCAATCAAGAGATAGTTACTCATGATGTGCATGAGCATTAATGCACAGATTCATATGTCCACCACATATATTTGCAATGTTTTGGACAGGTAACGGAGGGAGAAAATGGATCGTATTCTGTTCCAGGGACACCACAAGAAACAAACCAATGCAAAATGGATAGAAGAATTGAGCTTACCCAGATTTCTCTAAGCATCCAATGTTCAGCTACTCTCCAGAAGGCTCCACACAACTTTTTCAAACTCTATCAATATTTCCACATTGCTCGGTTCGCAGCACTGTAATTTTCATAAAAATATACCTCAATGTAATAAAAAACCACCAAATGCTTGGTGGAGTTTATGAAAGCGGCCACTAATGATGCAGCATCGTAGGCACCACTCGCATCAAGCGTATAAGATTTCAAGTATGCCCCATTATTTATTCCATACATTTATACATGGGCTTGAAAGCTCAAACAATTTTCATCAAAGCCGACTTACTACATGTTATACATCACCTAAGTGTATAATTTCCCTCATTACATTTTCCTCCAAAACTTCCGCCTGTTCATCATTTACATTCCGCTCAATACAACACTTGGAATCATAACACAGCAGAGACAGCCAACTACTTCAATACTACGTGACAACCTTGCACAAGTAGCCTACACATCTCTGCTGCTCATAACATCACAAACCTCATTATGAAAACTGTAAAAGGAGACAGCACATCCGGCGACAAGCAGAGGTAGACCGGTCAAGACTTTGGCTGATAGAGGATGGTAGCAATCATTTCACCATGCTCTTCAATTAGTCTAAGCAGCACTAGCAACAGACACAGCATGATACCTAGAAAATAGTGTGGGAGCAATGACTTTGAAAACTAGTATGATGATTGACCCGTCTTGCTCGCCAAATTCCTTGCCCGTAGCACTGCTTGTAGAGAAAAGACCTGGAGCAGCAACTGGAGGCACAAAATGACGAGCGCGGATTGACGAGGAATTGAACCATGTTTTTTGGCATGTGAGGGTCTCAACAACCACCTGCTCCAAAAGCTCTGTGCGACAATGGAGGAGCTTATCAATCCGCGTACATTGCAAGGACTGCACACGGTGAGGAACCATCTCTTGTGGTTACCTCAATTTCTTCCAGCACTTCCCAAACCGTTCGACCGTGCAAATCCAAAGGAGCCGATGGTGCAGATGTGTCTGAAAAGTTTGGAGGTGTATTGTGTCAGGAATGGTCCTGGAGAAATTTGATGCACCTGATTTCCATGGCTGCTTAGGGTATCGAGACTTCCAAGGGATGTGTGCCTTTGTTCACCACACACCAAGTGAGAAGAATTGTGGAAGAATTCAGGTTGCGGAAACTGAGAAGGGATGAAAACCATTAACTGTTAGTTGTTTTGGTGAGATTAAAGCAAATCCTTATAGATTGTGATATAAGATTTCCTACACATCCAAGCACAGACAAAATGGAGCAGTTGAGCCCCTGCTACAGCCGTTGAAGTAGTCCATGGTGGAGCCACCCATCATATCCATGAACGGAGGTATCAGGAGGCACTTCAACGATAACCTGCCAAAGCACCCTTCCTGGCTTTCCAACGTGTGGGGAGGCTTGCCCTGGTCAAGGAGGCATACCACGTCCCTTCCTCTTCAGACCACGTGCCTTTGGAACCCATTGAAGGCGAACTCGGACCACCGGCGGTGGAATTATCCAATGACGGACACCAGATTTTACCCGCCTACCACCTGAATTTTGGATGGGGCTAACGTTTTGGATACTCAGCCAAATTGAGAAACTGAGAGCTCATAATCACATGGAAATTTTCAAGGAGTCAAAATCTGCTGTCAAACGATAAATTTAACCACTCTCCTGTGGTCAAACAAGGGAAGCGGCGAAACAACATCCATGGTAGGGGCACTTTTTGACTATCTCCCCCGTGCACCTTCCATGCCAAATGCCTCATGCTCAGTCTTGCTCATCCACTGTTACACTGTCAAGCCCTTGACAGCTTGTCAATCAAATCACTGCAAGGTTGATGACGTGCCGATCCTGGGACTACGCCTTGGTCAAACAATCTACAACCATGTGCTTCGTGCAACAATGCTGCAGCAAAACCTGCCATGTCGCACACGTAGTGGTAGCGCATGTCGATGTGCTTCGTCCTCCTCAGCTGCATCGGGCTTTTGGTCAGCAAGATGGAGCCGGTGTTTTCCTCTTCAATCAACGCAGGCTCCTCCTGTGGCATGCCCATCTCCCCTAGCAATCTGCGGAGCCACACCGCTTCCTTGACCGCCTCGGCCAGCGGGATGTACTACGCCTCCACTGTGGAGGTGGCAACAAAGTCCTACTTCCTGCTGCACCACGAGACCTCTGCACCTGTGATGAAGAACACACATCCAGAAGTGGACTTCATTTCTTCCACATCACCAGTGTAGTCTAGGCCAGTGTAGCAGACCAGCAGCAAGGAGTCTGACTTCCCCTTTCCATCATACTTCAAGCACGCGTGTCAAGTTGCCTACAAGTACCGGAGGATGCGCTTCACGGCGTTCTAGTGTAGTGGCCCAGGGTTGGCCACGTACCTGCTCACCTAACCCACCGCATAGGCCAAGTCCGAGCGATTCGCCACCATGACATACATGAGGCTGCCTACCACAGATTGGTAGGGCACCTCCGCCATGTCCTCCTTCTCCTCTTTTGTTTGTGGTGTCATCACCGCACTCAACTTATAGCTTGTGGAGACTGGACTATGGTTTGCAGTCCTCCATGCCATATCGCTTCAGGACCTCGGCCACGTACTTGGCTTGCCCTAGTTCAAGCATGTGCGTCCTCTAGTTCCGCACCATGGTCACCCTGAGGTAGTCCTCCAGCCACCCCATGTCTATCATTTTAAATCTGCTGCTCAACTGCTCCTTGAGCTGTTGTAAAGGTCCCAAATATGATGAGCACATGATCAGACCGTTCACATGGAGTGCAAAAATGTGATGGAGCCCCTTCCTACGTTGCACATACACACTGTGATTTACCTCACAGTGCTTGGAACTGAGCTCTACCATGTAGCAGTCCATCTGCTGATACCAACACCTGGGTGCCTGTTTTAGCCCATGCAAGGCCTTCCGCAGCTTGAATACCTTGCCCTCCGCCGCGTCCACTCCAGCACCTTAAGGTAGATCTCCTTGTCGATGATGCCATTCAAGAATGCCGTCTTGACATCCATTTAGTGGACCTCTACATCTTTTGCGGCTATATCTGCGAGGATCGTCCAGATACTTGTAAACTTTGCAATGGGTGCAAACGTCTCATCGTATTGATCACCTCTCTGATGAGCCTATC
Organism: Penium margaritaceum; assembly: GCA_023375785.1. Taxonomy (NCBI): domain Eukaryota; kingdom Viridiplantae; phylum Streptophyta; class Zygnematophyceae; order Desmidiales; family Peniaceae; genus Penium; species Penium margaritaceum. The sequence continues at coordinate 32,227 of SZWC01000282.1, read as the reverse complement.
CCTTTGCCACAAGCCACGCCTTGTACTTCTCTACCTTGCCTTGGTGAGCTTCACCTTGAACACCCACTTGGAGCTGATCAACTTTGCGTCCTTTGGTCGATCCTCTAGCTCTCAAGTGCTGCTCTCAGCAAGGGACAAAAGGCCATACTTTATTGCGACGTCCTTCTGTTGCCTGTCAGGCTATGTAAGCGCCTCTTGCACGGTTTTCGGCTCCGTCGGGAGTGCCACCATGCACCACGCTATGTCGACCCAGCGGCCCCGTGCTTGAGTCGTAACACTTCGCCGCATTCCGCTGCCTCTGGCTATGACACAGTGATCTTCGCGACTCCGGCTACATGTTTTAATACTACTCTACTATAACATTGTCTTCAGTCACGGGCTCCCCCGCGTGAGCTGCTGTGTCTCGCACTCCAGCAAAACCTACGCATGCTGCATTGTCTTGGTGCGCTTCAGCATCGTTGTTCTCCGAAGACCCGTCATTGACCTCTACAGCCGCCAGCTCCTCACGTTCAAGGAGTTGTAACTATTCCCCTTGCTTTGGAGAGTGCACAACGTCCGTGCTATTCCTGCAATAGTAGTAGCTCTGCTTCTCATCAAATGTGACATTGCGGCTGGTGATGATGTCCTATGACCATGGGTCGAAGGGGCGGTACGCCTTGAGATCACTCTTGTATCCAATGAACATACACGCCTTTGCACGCGGGTCCAGTTTGTTGTCCTTTCATGCGGCCTGCACCAACGCGTGCACTTTGCACCCGAACGCCTTTAGGTGTGCCATGCATGGTCTGTGTCCATTCCACCTCTCTTGCAATGTCTTCCAGCGTCTTCAGCACTGCCATTGGGATGAGGTTGGTGATGTAACAAGCCGTGCTTACTACTTCCGTCTAGAGGCTCAATGGTAGTTTAGCGACCACAAGCATTGTCCGTGCCATGGTGAGAATCGTCTGATTTTCATGCTCCGCCGTGCCATTAGACTGCGACATACACGGAGTGGTTGGCTGTCACTCAATTCCCTGCTCCTTGAGACACCCTCTGCAGCCCACGTACTCGCCACCTTTGTCTTTGCGTAACGCTCTGACCTTGGCAAGTCTCCCTCTCCACCGCTGTGGCATGCTTCTTGAGCCGGTCCAATACCTTGTTTTTGCGCTCCACGAAGTAGACGTAGAGTTCTCTGCTGTAATCATCGATGAAGGTGTCAAATCACAGCACGCCTTCAATGGACGACATCTTGATCGGCCTACACACTTCACTGCGGGTGACCTCGAGCAGGTTCTCCGCCCGCCGCTGTCCGTCTTCAAACGGATTGTGCTTTGCCTTACCCACGGTGCTTGCACTTCTACTTCGCGGAATCTACTGCTGCCTTGGCTGCACCGGTGATGTCGAGGTTGCAAAACCATGTCGCGCTTTGCCATCTCCTTCACAAATGCGGGCAATGAGTGTCCCAGCCACCGGTGCCACAGCTACAAGCCTGCTCCTTTGCTTTTGGCAAGGTTGACAGCGCGCACTTGTGGATGTACTACATCTGCTGCCGAGGGGATGTCCTTAGTCTCCACAATGTAGTGGCTTCCCTCAAACTCCGCCTCGAGCACAACCTGGCCACCGCCGTCCATCTGCACAACTGCACCTTTCTTACGGAAGAGCACCTCATACCCCTTGTCTCACACTTAGAATGTCAGCCAGGCCAGGGACATGTTACACGTTGTGAATAACACGCTGCACCCTTTCACCACCAGCCACCTCCACGTCCACATCACCTTGGCTGGCTGCAGGTTTGACCTTGTCATTGGCGACCACCATGAACTTGGCATACTTGGTCTAGCTGATGAACCCTACCTTCTTGACTTGGGTATGCTCCTCTGCACCTAAACCAAGACACCGCTGGTTGGCGCCCTTCAGGTCGTGGTTCGTTGTGCCATTGAGGAGCACCTTCTTGCCCTTGGTGCCTTTGCCGCCGGCCTGCGTCTCCTCTAGATACTCGTTGGCCCAACGGCCCTCCTTGCCACAATTATGGCACACACCATTCTTGACGTCCTTCTTGCCACTACCCTTACCGCCACCTCACTTGCACTGCTGCTGCCACCTTGCGTTTTGGTGACCAGGACCCTTGAGGAAGATGAGGTCTCACCACCGCTGCGACAGTGCACCTTGCTGTAGATATACTTAGCCACTGCTCTGTAGGTGAGTTGATTTCACAAGCTTGTTGAGACTGAGGTCATCCCCTCGGCAATAGATGTAGTAGATCCACAAGTGCGCACTGTCAACATTGTCAAAAGGTGAAGGAGCAGACTTGGGATCATCCCAGTACGCTGACGACACTTACCACATCGAGTACTTGAGTATTGTCACTCGACATGGACACAAGTCGTGCAGCCGACCGCACACCGAGGCAAGAAGGTGCATTCACGGAACCCATTCCGAGGCTTTGCCAGAGCGAGGCATTTATGTTTCATGAATAATGTTATCCCTCCAGTATTCACCTATTCTTTTTGACTCCATTAGGTGATAGTTAAATTCAACAATGCTTTGGTCTTGTTATTCCGGGCATGTTTCATGCAAAGCCCTTGGGTTTCTATGGTGTTTGACTTCGGTCAAACTTCGCTTGTGAAATCCTTCATTTTTGAAATTCGAGAGCGATGTTCCACCTTGGAACTCATTACGCAGCTTCCTCCTGTGCTCACTTCGCTCGTCGCTTCGCTGCTCGCAGCTAGGCACAACACGCGAAAACGTGGATACCTCACGTCCTGCCCGCAGGACCGTGCGAACATGTAACAGAGTGTAGGGGAAAATGTTTTTTGCAACTTAGAGCGTGATTTGTCAACGAGTACAATTATTGAGGTGCTTGACTGGTCAAAGAAAGGCAACAAATTAGGCCAATGTAAGAGACATTAGGATTGTGTTAGAGGTAGGGTTTTGTTCAGATTGATGTGAACATCGATTAGGCTTATCTTGCATTCCTTTTGGAGGTTCGTCTTCAATTGAGGTGCAAGGGGCAGATGGGCTCATGGTTAGGAGGCAGGGTAAACAGGGCTTAATTTTCAGAGGCAGGGGGGATTAGTCTCGTTGCTCCGAGGCGCATTGTTTCGAAGAAGGGGGGTATGGGGCTTCATTGTTCCAAGGTGGAGGTACACGAGGGTCTCAGTTGTGAGACTAGGGGGTAAGGAACATTTTTGTCTGAACTGAAAAGTGGTGAGTGAACTAACCTATGAAAAGCACCTCCATGAAAACATGCGCACATCTGCAATAGGAAGGTTCCAGAACAGATTTTTAGCAAAAGGGCATAGAAGCCCTTGACCTCTTCTACATTTATTGTCTAATGCTGACCTCATGTTTCTTTGAATAGGCAACCCACATCCTTGAAACAAACATGTGTTGAAGCTTTATGTAGGCTTTGGGAGGGGGAGACACCTCACGCTGTGGACTATGCTTGCTTGTGCATCAGCATCCCAATGAAGTCGTCGTGTCTCAGTTTCTCCCACCCTCTCTCAGCCAACAGTCATCGACGGGATTGTCCAGCGTGCTGGCACAAGGCCGTTCCTCACACCGTTGTCGTAGAGAGCGACAGCTGCCATGACTTTGGCATCAGCAGAAGACCGCCACAGCCGCTCATACGGCACCACGTGCACGCGGATGAGCTCGCCGTGGTCCCGCAAGCCCGTCTGCCGCCCCTGTAGCTGTGATATCAGCTGCATTTGCGACGGCGTGCAAGAGGATGAATGGACGGCGGACGGAGATGCAATAAGGCACACCAGACAGAGAGCAAACAGAAGTTAGGAGCAGACAGCAGAGAAAAAAAACAGCCGACGGGATGCACGACGATGCATCGACTAGAAGCTAACTGGAGCAGTGCAGAGCGGCACACGTGTGACAATCTGTGCCAGTGTAGAACAATGGTCCTCCTCCAGTCCAGAAGGGAGCGGTAGAATACGGCTCTGTGCGAAGGAGAGAGCTCTTCTGCTGGCTGATTGGTGTGCAATGCGGTGAAGTGCAACACACTGCGATACTGTGCAGAGTGGTGCAGCGATGCCCTATGGTGTGGCGATGCCCTATGGTGTGGCGAGGTGAAGTGCAGGCTCCGGTGCAGATTGAGGTGAAGTGCAGGCTCCGGTGCAGATTGAGGTACGGTGCAGTACGGTGCAGTACGGTGCAGTGCTGTGCGGGTGCGGTGCAAGTGAAGTTCAGTGCAGTGTGCCACAGAACAGTGTCATGGATGCACGGGGTTGGGACAGGGCAGATCGGAGCGGCGGAGTCGGGACGCGGGCGGGGCTGGGCGGGCTGGTGTACAGCCGACCGGTGCATGCGATGCCGTGCGGCGCATAGAACGCAGTTCGTGACACGGCGGTGTGTGGTGTGGCACGGTGCGGCACGACATGGCTTGATGCAGCACAGCACGCCGCGGTGCGGAGCATTGCAAAGATGATGTGCGGTGTGGTGAAGTGGGATCAGTGCCGTTCCGGCGGAGCCGAGCTTACAAGGGCCCGAGCCCGGGCCGAACCGGGGCGGAAGGGTGGGGCAGGACAGGGCAGTGTGAGGCGAGGATGGGTAGGGCGGGGCGGCACAGGTCTGAGTGGGGTGGGGACGGGCAGGGCTCGTTGGGGTGGGGAACAGGTCAGGTCACGCATGGGCAGGGTGGCCCTGGGCAGGGTGGGACCCCAACGGGGTAGGGCTCTAGGCGGGTGGAAGCGTGGGGGTACGAGGCTAGGGTGGGGGCCCACGTGGGGCGAGGCCAGGTGGTACAGGGCAGGGCTGAACTGAGACTAGTCGGGGTGGAGCCTGGTACGGAGGGACGGCGCAGGGTAGGGCAGGGCAAGACGGGCCAGAATGGGGCAGGATGACGCGTTAGAAGCAGGACAGGGCAGGACCCAGAGGAGCAGGAGTCTAACAGGGTGGAACCCAGGTGGGCAAGGCCTGGACGGGGCATGGCCCCAGCCGGGTCCTGTCCTGTCCGGGG
>SZWC01000281.1:460124-482138 GCA_023375785.1 Penium margaritaceum | reverse complement strand
GTAGGGTTCGAAGTTGGGTTTGAAGTTTGTATGGAAGTTGGGATGGAAGTTGGGTTGGAAGTTGTGTTGGAAGTTGGGCTGGAATTTAGGTTGGAAGTTGTGTTGGAAGTTGAGTTGGAAGTTGGGCTTAAAGTAAGGTTTGATGTTGGGTTGGAAGTTGGGTTGGAAGTTGGGTTCGAACTTAATTTGGTAGTTGGGAAGGAAGTTGGGATGGAAGTTGGGTTAGAAGTTGGGTTGGAAATTGGGTTGGATGTTGGGTTGGATGTTGGTTGGAAGTTGGGTTGGAAGTTGGGTTGGAAGTTGGGTTGGAAGTTGGGATGGAAGTAGGGATGGAAGTTGGGTTGGAAGTAGGGTTGAAAGTTGGATTCGAAGTTGGGTTGGAAGTTTGGCTGGAAGTAGGGATGGACGTTGTGTTGTAAGTTGGGTTGAAAGTTTGGTTCGAAGTTGGGTTGGAAGTTGGGTTAGAAGTTGGGTTGGAAACTGGTTTGGAAGTTGGGATGGAAGTAGGGATGGACGTTGTGTTGTAAGTTGGGTTGAAAGTTTGGTTCGAAGTTGGGTTGGAAGTTGGGTTAGAAGTTGGGTTGGAAACTGGTTTGGAAGTTGGGATGGAAGTTGAGATGGACGTTGGGTTTCGAAATTGGATTGGAAGTTGGGCTAGAAGTTGGGTCGGAAGTTGGGTTGGAAGTTGGGTTGGAAGTTGGGTTGGAAGTTGGGTTGGAAGTTGCGTTGAACGTTTGGTTGGAAGTTGAGTTGGAAGTTGGGTTGGAAGTTGGGTTGGAAGTTAGGCTGGAAGTTGGGTTGGAGTTTGGGTTGAAAGTTGGGTATGATGTTGGGTTTGAAGTTGGGTTGGAAGTTGGGTTTGAAGTTGGGTTGAACGATGGGTTGGAAGCTCGGCTGGAAGTTGGGTTGGAATTTGGGTTGGAAGGTGGGTTGGAAGTTTGGCTTGAAGTTGGGTTTGAAATTGGATTTGAAGTTGGGATGGAAAGTGGGATGGAAGTTGGGTTCAAAGTTAGGTTGGAAGTTGGGTTGGAAGTTGAGCTGGAAGTTGGGGTAGAAGTTGGGTTGGAAGTTGGGTTGAAATCTGGGTTGGGAGTTGGGTTGGAATTTGGGTTGGAAGGTGGGTTGGAAGTTGGGTTGGAAGGTGGATTGGAAATTTGGTTTGAAGTTGGGATGGAAAGTGGGATGGAAGTTGGGCTCGAAGTTGGGTTGGAAGTTGGGTTGGTAGTTGGTTTAATCGTTGGGTTGGAAGTTGGGCTTGAGGTTGGGTTGGAAGTTTGGCTGGAGATTGGCTTGGAATTTGGGTTGGAAGTTGGATTTGTAGTTGGGATGGAAGTTTGGATAGAATTTGGGTTAGAAGTTGGGTTGGAAGTTGGGGTGGAAGTTGGGTTGGAAGATGGGTTGGAAGCTGGGTTGGAAGTTGGGTTGGAAGTTGGGNTTGAAAGTTGGGTTGGAAGTTGTGCTGGAAGATGGGTTGAAAGTTGGGTTGGTAGCTTGGTTGAAAGTTGGGTTGGAAATTAAGTTGGAAGTTGGATTGGAAGTAAGGTTGGAAGTTGGGTTTGAAGTTGGGTGGCTAGTTGGGTTGAAGGTTGGGTTTGAAGCTGGGTTGGAAGTTGGCTTGGAGTTTGGGTTGCATATTGGGTTTTAAGTTGGTATGGAAGGTGGGATGGAAGTTGGATTCGAATTTGGGTTGGAAGTTGGGTTGGAAGTTAGGTTTGATGTTGGGTTGGAAGTTGGGTTGGAAGTTGGGTTTGAAGTTGGGTTTGTAGTTGGGATGGAAGTTGGGATGGAAGTTGGGTTAGAAGTTGGGTTGGAAGTTGGGTTGGAAGTTGGTTTGGACTTTTGGTTGGAAGTTGGGATGGAAGTTGGGATGGAAGTTGGGTTGGAAGTAGGGTTGAAAGTTGGATTGGAAGTTGTGTTGGAAGTTGGGTTGGAAGTTGTGTTGGAAGTTTGGTTGAAAGTAAAGTGTGACATTGGGTTGGAAGTTGGGTTGGAAGTTGGGTTGGAAACTGGGTTGGAAGTTGGGATGGAAGTTGAGATGGAATTTGGGTTCGAAGTTGGATTGGAAGTTGGGTTGGAAGTTGGGTTGGAAGTTGGGTTGGATGTTGGGTTGGAAGTTGGGTTGGAAGTTGGGTCGGAAGTTGCGTTGAACGTTGGGTTGGAAGTTGGGTTGGAAGTTGGGTTGAAAGTTGGGTTGGAAGTTGGGATACAAGTTGGGTTGGAGTTTGGCTTGAAAGTTGGGTTGAAAGTTGGGTTTGAAGCTGGGTTAGAAGTTGGGTTGGAAGTTGGGTTGAACGCTGGGTTGGAAGCTCGGTTGGAAGTTGGGTTGGAATCTAGGTTGGAAGGTGGGTTGGAAGTTTGGCTGGAGGTTGGGTTTGAAATTGGATTTGAAGTTGGGATGGAAGGTGGGATAGAAGTTGGGTTCGATGTTGGGTTGGAAGTTGGGTTGGAAGTTGAGCTGGAAGTTGGGCTGGAAGTTGAGTCGGAAGTTGGGTTGAAAGCTGGGTTGGGAGCTGGGTTGGAATTTGGGTTGGAAGGTGGGTTGGAAGTTGGGTTGGAAGTTGAGCTGGAAGTTGGGCTGGAAGTTGAGTCGGAAGTTGGGTTGAAAGCTGGGTTGGGAGCTGGGTTGGAATTTGGGTTGGAAGGTGGGTTGGAATTTGGACTGGAAATTTGGGTTGAAGTTGGGATGGAAAGTGGGATGGAAGTTGGATTCGAGGTTGGGTTGTAAGTTGGGTTGGTTGTTGGTTTGGAAGTTGGGTTGAAAGTTGGGCTTGTGGTTGGGTTGGAAGTTGGGCTGGAGATTCGGTTAGAAGTTGCGTTGGAAGCTGGGTCTGTAGTTGGGATGGAAATTTTGGTAGAAGTTGGGTTAGAAGTTGGGTTGGAGGCTGTTTTGGAAGTTGGGTTGGAAGTGAGGTTGGAAGTTGGGTTGGAAGTTGGGTTGGAAGTTGGGTTGGAAGTTGGGATGGAAGTTGGGTTGAAAGGTGGGTTGTAAATTGGGTTGGACGTTGGGTTGGAAGTATGGTTGGAAGTTGCGTTGGAAGTTGGGTTGGAAGTTGGGTTGGAATTTGGGTTGAAAGATGGGTTGGAAGTTGGGTTGGACGTTGGGATGGAAGTTGGGTTGGAAGTTGGGTTGGAAGTTGGGATGGAAGTTAGGTTGGAAGTTCGGTTTGAAATTAGGTAGAAAGTTGGGTTGGAAGTTTGGTTGAAAGCTGGGTTGTAAGTTGGGTTGGAAGTTGGGTTGAAAGTTGGGTTGGAAGCTTGGTTGGAAGTTGGGTTGGAAGTTAATTTGGAAGTTGGATTAGAAGTAGGGTTGGAAGTTGGGTTTGAAGTTGGGTGGGATGTTGGGTTGAAGGTTGGGCTTGAAGCTGGGTTGGAAGTTGGCTTGGAATTTGGGTTGGATATTGGGTTTTAAATTGGTATGGAAGGTGGGATGGATGTTGGGTTTGAAGTTGGGTTGGAAGTTGGGTTGGAAGTTAGGTTGGAAGTTGGGTTGGAAGTTTGGCTGGAAGTTGGGTTTGAAGTTAGGTTGGATGTTGGGTTGGAAGTTGGGTTGGAAGTTGGGTTGGATGCTGGGTTGGTAGTTGGGAAGGTAGTTGGGGTGGAATTTGGGTTAGAAGTTGGGTTGGAAGTTGGGTTGGATGTTGGGTTGGAATTTGGGTTGGAAGTTGGATTGGATTTTCGGTTGGAAGTTGGGATGGAAGTTGGGATGGAACTTGGGTTGGAAGTTGGGTAGGAAGTTGGGTTGGAAGTGGGATTGGAAGTTGGGTTGGAAGTTTTGTAAGAACGTTCGTTGGAAGTTGGGTTGGAAGTTGGGTTGGAAGTTGGATTGAAAGCTGGGTTACAAGCTGTGTTGGAAGTTGGGTTGGAAGCTGGGTTAGAAATTGGGTGAAAAGTTGGGTTGGAAGTTGGGTTGGAAGTTGGGTCGAACGTTGGATTGGAAGTTGGGTTGAAAGTTGGGTTGGACGTTAGGCTGGAAGTTCGGTAGGAAGTTGGGTTGGAAGTTATGTTGGACGTTGGGTTGGACACTAAGTTGGAACCAGGGTTGGAAGTTGAGAGGAAGTTGGGATGGAAGTTGGGTTGGATGTTGGGCTCAAAGATGGGATGGAAGTTGGGCTGGAAGCTGGGTTGGATGTTGGGTTGGAAGTTGGGTTGGAAGTTGGGTTGCAAGTTGGGTTAGATGTGGGATTGGAATTTGGGATGGAAGTTGTGTTGTAAGTTGGGTTCGAAGTTGGATGGGAAGTTGGGTTGGAAGTTGGGATGGAAGTTTTGTTGGAAGTTGGGTTGGCGGTTGGGTTGGAAGTTTGGTTGGAAGTTGGGTTGGAAGTTGGGTTGGAAGTGGGGATGGAAGTTGGGTTGGATATAGGGTTGGAAGTTGGGTTGGAAGTTGGGCTAGTAGTTGGGTTAGAAGTTGGGTAGGAAGTTAAGTTGGAAGTTGGTTTTGAAGTTGGGCTGGAAGTTGTGTTGGACGTCGGGTTGGAAGTTGGGATGGAAGTTGGGATGGAAGTTGGGACGGAAGTTGGGTTGGAAGTTGGGTTGGAAGTTGGGCTAAGAGTAGAGTTTGAAGTTGGGTTGGAAATTGAGTTTGAAGTTGGGTGGGAAGTTGGGATGGAAGTTGGGTGGGATGTTGGGCTCAAAGTTGGGATGGAAGTTGGGCTGGAAGTTGGGTTGGATGTTGGGTTGGAAGTTTGGTTGGAAATTGGGTTGGAAGTGGGGATGGAAGTTAGGTTGGAAGTTGGGTTGGAAGTTGGTTTGGAAGTTTGGTTGGGAGTTCGGTTTGAAGTTGCATTGGCAGTTGGGATGGAAGTTGGGTTGGAATTTGGGTTGGATGTTGGGTGGGAAGTTGGGTTGGAAGTTGGATGGGAAGTTGGGTTGGAAGCTGGGATGGAAGTTGGATTGTAAGTTGGGTTGGAAGTTGGATGACACGTTTGGTTGGAAGTTGGGATGGAAGTTGAGTTGGAATTTGGGCTTGAAGCTGGGTTTGAAGTTGGGTTGGAAGTTGTTTGGGAAGTTGGGTTGGAAGTTTGGATGGGCGTTGTGTTGTAAGTTGGGTTGGAAGTTTGATGGGAAGTGTGGTTGGAAGTTGGGATGGAAGTTGGGTCGGAAGTTGGGTTGGAGGTTGGGTTTAAAGTTTGATTGGAAGTTGGGTTGAAAGTTGGGTTGGAACTGGGGCTGGAAGTTGTGTTGGAAGTTGGGCTGGAAGTTGGGATGGAAGTTGGGTCGGAAGTTGGGTTGGAGGTTGGGTTTAAAGTTTGATTGGAAGTTGGGTTGAAAGTTGGGTTGGAACTGGGGCTGGAAGTTGTGTTGGAAGTTGGGCTGGAAGCTGGGATGGAATTTGGGATGGAAGTTGGGATGAAAGTTGGGTTGGAAGTTGGATTGGAAGTTAGCTTGGAAGTTGGGTTGGATGTTGGGATATAAGTTGGGTTGGAATTTGGCTTGGAAGTTGGGTTGGAAGTTGGGATGGAAGTTGGGATGAAAGTTGGGTTGGAAGTTGGATTGGAAGTTAGCTTGGAAGTTGGGTTGGATGTTGGGATATAAGTTGGGTTGGAATTTGGCTTGGAAGTTGGGTTGGAAATTGGGGTGGAAAATGGGATGGAAGTTGGATGGGGAACATGGTTGGAAATTGGATTGAAAGTTGGGTGCGAATTTGAATTGGAAGTTGGGTTGAAAGTTGGGTTGGAAGCTGGGTCGGAAGCTAGGTAGGAAATTGAGTTGGACGTTGGGTTTCAAGTTGAGCTGAAATTTGGGTTGGAAGTTGGGTTGCAAGCTGGGTTTGAAGTTGGGCTGGAAGTTGTGATGAAAGATGGGATGGAAACTGGGTTGGATGTTGGGCTGGAAGTTGGGTTAGAAGTTGGGCTGGAAGTTGGGTATGATGTTGGGTTGGAAGTTGGGTTGGATGTTTGGATGGAAGTTGGGATGGAAGTTGGGATGAAATTTGAGATGGAAATTGGGTAGTAAGTTGGATTGGAAGTTGGGCTAGAATTTGGGTTGGATGTTGGCTTGCAAGTTGTGTTGGAAGTTGGGTCGAAAGCTTGGTTGAGAGTTGGGTTGGAAGTTGTGTTAAAAGTTGGGTTGGAAGTTGGGCTGGAAGTTGGGTTGGAGGTTGGATTGGATGTTGGGTTGGAAGTTGGGTTGGAATTTGGGTTGGAAATTTGGCTGGAAGTTGGGTTGGAAATTGGCTTTGAAGTTCGATTGAAAGATGGGTTAGAAGCTGGGTTGGAAGTTGGGTTGGAAGTTGGGTTGGAAGTTAGGTTGGTAGTTGGGTTGGAAGTTGGGTTGAAAGTTGGGTTGGAATTTGGGTTGGAAGTTGGGTTGGAAGTTAGGCTGAAAGTTGGGTTGATGGCTGGTTTGGAAGCTGGGTTGGAAGTTGGGTTGTAAGTTGGGTTGGCAGTTTGGTTGCAATTTGGGTTGGAAGCTGGGTTGGAAGCTGGGTTGCAAGTTGGGTTTAAAGTTGGGTTGGAAGTTGTGATGGAAGTTGGGATGGAAATTGGGTTGGAAGTTGGGATGGAAGTTGGATTGAAAGTTGGGTTGGAAATTGGGTTGGAAATTGGGTTGGAAGTTGGGTTGGAAGCTGGGCTGGAAGTTGGGTTAGAAGTTGGATTAGAAGTTGGGTTCGAAGTTGAGTTGGAAGTTGGGTTGGAAGTTGGGATGGAAGTTGGGATGAAAGTTGGGATGAAAGTTGGGTTGAAAGTTGTGTTGGAAGTTGGATTGGAAGTTTGGTTGAGGGTTGGGTTGGATTTTGTGTTAGAAGTTGGGTTGGAAGCTGGATTGGAAGTTGCATTGGAAATTGGGATGGAAGATGGGATGGAAGTTGGGTCCGAAGTTGGATTGGAAGTTGGGTTGAAAGTTGGGTCGGGATTTGGGTTGGAAGTTGGGTTGAAAGTTGGGTTGGAGGCTGAGTTGGAAGCTATGGTGGAGTTTGGGTTGGAAGTTGGATTGGAAGTTGGGCTGAAAATTGGGCGTGAAGTTGGGTTGGAAGTTGGGTTGGAAGCTGGGCTGGAAGTTGTGATGGAAGGGATGATGGAAGTTGGGTTGGAATTTGGGCTGGAAGTTGGTTTAGAAGTTGGGTTGGATGTTGGGTTGGAAGTTGGGTTGGGAGTTTGGTTGGAAGTTGGGTTGAAAGTTGGGTCGGAAGTTGGGTTGAAAGTTGGGTTGGAAATTGGGTGGGAAGTTGGGTAAGAAGTTGGGTTGGAAGTTGGGATGGAAGATGGGTTGGGAGATGGGCTGTAAGTTGGGTTGGAAATCGGCTTGGAAGCTGGGTTGGAAGCTGGGCTGGAAGTTGGGTTGGAAGTTGGGATGGAAGTGGGGTTGGATGTTGGGATCAAACTTGGGATGGATGTTGGGCTGGAAGTTGGGTTGGAAGTTGGGTTGGAAGTTGGGTTGAAAGTTGGGTTGGAAGTTGGGCTGGAAATCGGGCTGGAAGTTGTGTTGGAAGTTGGCTTAGAGGTTCGATTGAAAGATGGATTAGACGTTGGGTTGGAAGTTGGGTTGGATGTTTGGTTGGAAGTTGGGTTGGAAGTTGGGCTGAACTTTTGATTGCAAATTGGACTGGAAGTTGGGTTGGATGTTGGGCTGGAAGTTGTGATGGAAGGTGAGATGGAAGTTGGGTTGAAAGTTGGGCTGGAAGTTGGGTTAGGTGTTGGGTTGGATATGGGTTGGAAGTTGGGTTGGAAGTTGGGTTGGATGTTGAGATGGAAGTTGGGATGGAAGTTGGGATGAAATTTGGGTTGGAAATTGGGTTGGAAGTTGGGTTTGAAGTTGAGTTAGAAGTTGGGTTGGAAGTTGGGTTTGAAGTTGGGGTTGGATGTTGGGTTGGAAGTTGGGTTGGAAGTTGGGTTGGAAGTTGGGTTGGAAGTAAAGTTGGAAGTTTGGTTTGAAGTTGGATTGGAAGTTGGGATGGAATGTGGGTTGGAAGTTGGGAAGGAGGTTGGGTTGGAAGTTGGGTTGGAAGTTGGGTTGGAAGTAAAGTTGGAAGTTTGGTTTGAAGTTGGATTGGAAGTTGGGATGGAATGTGGGTTGGAAGTTGGGAAGGAGGTTGGGTTGGAAGTTGGGATGGAGGTTGGGTTAGAAGTTGGGATGGAATATGGATGATAAGTTGGGTTGGAAGTTGAGATGGAAGTTGGGTCGGAAGTTGGGCTGGAAGTTGGGTTGGATGTTGGGTTGGAAGTTGGGATGGAATATGGATGATAAGTTGGGTTGGAAGTTGAGATGGAAGTTGGGTCGGAAGTTGGGCTGGAAGTTGGGTTGGATGTTGGGTTGGAAGTTGGGTGGGAAGTTGGGTTGGAAGTTGGGATGGAAGTTGTGATGGAAGGTTGGATGGAAGTTGGGTTAGAAGTTGGGTTAGAAGTTGGGTTAGAAGTTGGGTTGGACGTTGGGTTAAAAGCTGTGTTAAATGTTGGGTTGGATGTTGGGATGGAAGTTGAGATGAAAGTTGGGTTGGAAATTGGGTTGGAAGTCGGGTTGGTTGTTGGGATGGAAGTTGGGATGGAAGTAAGAATGGAAGTTGGGTTGTAAGTTGGGTTCGAAGTTGGATGATAAGTTGCGTTGGAAGTTGAGATGGAAGTTGGGTTGGAAGCTGGGCTGGAAGTTGGGCTGGAAGTTGGGTTGGAAGTTGGGTGGGAAGTGGGGTTGGAATTTGGGATGGAAGTTGGGCTGTAAGTTGGGTTGGATGTTGGATGGGAACTTTGGTTGGAAGTTGGGATGAAATTTGGGTTGGAAGTTGGGATGGAGGTTGGGTTAAAAGTTGGGTTCGAAGTTGGGTTGGAAGTTGGGATGGAAGTTGGGCTGTAAGTTGGGTTGGATGTTGGATGGGAACTTTGGTTGGAAGTTGGGATGAAATTTGGGTTGGAAGTTGGGATGGAGGTTGGGTTAAAAGTTGGGTTCGAAGTTGGGTTGGAAGTTGGGTTGGAAGTTGGGTTGGATTTGGGGTTGGATGTTGGGTTGGAAGTTGCATTGGAAGATGGGTTGGAAGCTAGGATGGAAGTTGGGATTAAAGTTGGGTTGGAAGTTGGGTTGGAAGTTGGATTGGAAGTTGGGTTGGAAGTTGGGTTGGATTTGGGGTTGGATGTTGGGTTGGAAGTTGCATTGGAAGATGGGTTGGAAGCTAGGATGGAAGTTGGGATTAAAGTTGGGTTGGAAGTTGGGTTGGAAGTTGGATTGGAAGTTAGGTTGGAAGTTGGGTTGGATGTTGGGTTAGAAGTTCGGTTGGAAGTTGGGTTTGAAGTTGGGTTGGAAATTGGGATGGAAGATGGGAAGGAAGTTGGGTTGGAAGTTGGGTTGGAAGTTGGATTGAAAGTTGGGCCGGAAGTTGGGTTGGAAGTTGTGTTGAAATGCGGGTTGGAGTTTGGGTTGGAAGCTAGGTTTGAAGTTGAGTTGGAAGTTGGGCTGGAAGTTGGTTTGGAAGTTTGGTTGGGAGTTGGGTTTGAAGTTGTATTGGAAGTTGGGATGGAAGTTGGGTTGGAATTTGGGTTGGATGTTGGGTGGGAAGTTGAGTTGGAAGTTGGATGGGAAGTTGGGTTGGAAGCTGGGATGGAAGTTGGATTGTAGTTTGGGTTGGAAGTTTGATGATACGTTGGGTTGGAAGTTGGGATGGAAGTTGGGCTGGAAGTTTGGCTTGAAGCTGGGTTTGAAGTTGGGTCGGAAGGTGTGTGGGAAGTTGGGTTGGAAGTTTGGATGGACCTTGGGTTGTAAGTTGGGTTGGAAGTTGGATGGGAAGTTGGGTTGGAAGTTGGGATACAAGTTGGGTTGGAAGTTGGGTTGGAGGTTGGGTTGAAAGTTGGATTGGAAGTTGGGTTGGAAGTTGGGTTGGAACTGGGGCTGGAAGTTGGGTTGGAAGTTGGGTTGGAAGTTGGGATGGAAATTGGGATGGAAGTTGGGATGAAAGTTGGGTTGGAAGTTGGATTGGAAGTTAGCTTGGAAGTTGGGTTGGATGTTGGGATATAAGTTGGGCTGGAATTTGGCTTGGAAGTTGGGTTGGAAATTGGGGTGGAAGATGGGATGGAAGTTGGATGGGAAACTGGGTTGGAAATTGGGTTGAAAGTTGGGTCGGAATTTTGACTGGAAGTTGGGTTGAAAGTTGGGCCGGAAGCTCGGTCGGAAGCTAGGTAGGAAATTGAGTTGGAAGTTGGGTTGCAAGTTGAGCTGAAATTTTGATTGGAAGTTGGGTTGGAAGCTGGGTTTGATGTTGGGCTGGAAGTTGTGATGGAAGATGGGATGGAAGTTCTGTTAGAAGTTGGGCTGGAAGTTGGGTTAGAAGTTGGGCTGGAAGTTGGGTATGAAGTTGGGTTGGAAGTTGGGTTGGATATTTGGATGGAAGTTGGGATGGAAGTTGGGATGAAATTTGAGTTGGAAATTGGGTTGGAAGTTGGATTGGAAGTTGGGCTAGAAATTGTGTTGGATGTTGGCTTGCAAGTTGTGTTGGAAGTTGGGTTGAAAGCTGGGTTGAAAATTGGGTCGGAAGTTGTATTGAAAGTTGGGTTGGAAGTTGGGCTGGAAGTTGGGTTGGAGGTTGGGTTGGATGTTGGATTGGAAGTTGGGTTGGAAGTTGGGTTGGAAAGTGGGCTGCAAGTTGGGTTGGAAATTGGCTTAGAAGTTCAATTGAAAGATGGGTTAGAAGTTGGGTTGGAAGTTGGGTTGGAAGTTCGGTTGGAAGTTAGGTTGGTAGTTGGGTTAGAAGTTGGGCTGAAAGTTGGGTTGGAATTTGGGTTGGAAGTTGGGTTGGAAGTTAGGCTGACAGTTGGGTTGATGGCTGGTTTGGAAGCTGGGTTGGAAGTTGGGTTGTAAGTTGGGTTGGAAGTTTGGTTGCAGTTTTGGTTGGAAGCTGGGTTGGAAGCTGGGTTGCAAGTTGGGTTTAAAGTTGGGTTGGAAGTTGTGATGGAAGTTGGGATGGACGTTGGGTTGGAAGTTGGGATGGAAGTTGGATTGAAAGTTGGGTTGGAAATTGGGTTGGAAATTGGGTTGGAAGTTGGGTTGGAAGCTGGGCTGGAAGTTGGGTTAGAAGTTGGATTGGAAGTTGGGTTGGAAGTTGGGATGGAAGTTGGATTGAAAGTTGGGTTGGAAATTGGGTTGGAAATTGGGTTGGAAGTTGGGTTGGAAGCTGGGCTGGAAGTTGGGTTAGAAGTTGGATTGGAAGTTGGGTTGGAAGTTGGGTTGGAAGTTGGGTTGGAAGTTGGGATGGAAGTTGGGATGAAAGTTGGGATGAGAGTTGGGTTGGAAGTTGGGTTGGAAGTTGGATTGGAAGTTTGGTTGGAAGTTGGGTTGGATGTTGTGTCAGAAGTTGGGTTGGAAGCTGGGTTGGAAGTTGCGTTGGAAATTGGGATGGAAGATGGGATGGAAGTTGGGTTGGAAGTTGGGTTGGAAGTTGGGTTGAAAGTTAGGTTGGGAGTTTGGTTGGAAGTTGGGTTGAAATTTGGGTTGGAGGCTGGGTTGGAAGCTATGGTGGAAGTTGGGTTGGAAGTTGGGTTGGAAGTTGGGTTGCAATTTGGGTTGGAAGTTGGGTTGGAAGTTGGGTTGGAAGCTGGGCTGGAAGCTTTGATGGAAGGGATGATGGAAGTTGGGTTGGAAGTTGGGCTGGAAGTTGGGTTGGAAGTTGGGTTGGATGTTGGGTTGGATGTTGGGTTGGGAGTTTGGTTGGAAGTTGGGTTGAAAGTTGGGTCGGAAGTTGGGTTGAAAGTTGGGTTGGAAGTTTGGTGGGAAGTTGGGTAAGAAGTTGGGTTGGAAGTTGGGATGGAAGATGGGTTGGGAGATGGGTTGTAAGTTGGGTTGGAAATCAGCTTGGAAGCTGGGTTGGAAGCTTGGCTGGAAGTTGGGTTGGAAGTTGGGATGGAAGTAGGGTTGGATGTTGGGATCAAACTTGGGATGGAATTTGGGCTGGAAGTTGGGTTGGAAGTTGGGTTGGAAGTTGGGTTGAAATTTGGGTTGGAAGTTGGGCTGGAAATTGTGCTGGAAGTTGTGTTGGAAGTTGGCTTAGAGGTTCGATTGAAAGATGGATTCGACGTTGGGTTGGAAGTTGGGTTGGATGTTTGGTTAGAAGTTGGGTCGGAAGTTGGGCTGAACGTTTGATTGGAAATTGGGCTGGAAGTTGGGTTGGATGTTGGGCTGGAAGTTGTGATGGAAGGTGAGATGGAAGTTGGGTTGAAAGTTGGGCTGGAAGTTGGGTTAGACGTTGGGTTGGATATGGGTTGGAAGTTGGGTTGGAAGTTGGGTTAGAAGTTGGGTTAGAAGTTGGGTTAGAAGTTGGGTTAGAAGTTGGGTTAGAAGTTGGGTTAGAAGTTGGGTTAGAAGTTGGGTTAGAAGTTGGGTTAGAAGTTGGGTTAGAAGTTGGGTTAGAAGTTGGGTTAGAAGTTGGGTTAGAAGTTGGGTTAGAAGTTGGGTTAGAAGTTGGGTTAGAAGTTGGGTTAGAAGTTGGGTTAGAAGTTGGGTTAGAAGTTGGGTTAGAAGTTGGGTTAGAAGTTGGGTTAGAAGTTGGGTTGGGAGTTGGGTGGGAAATTGAGTTGGAAGTTGGGTTGGAAGTTGTGATGGAAGGTTGGATGGAAGTTGGGTTAGAAGTTGGGTTAGAAGTTGGGTTAGAAGTTAGGTTGGAAGTTGGGTTGGAAGTTGGGTTGGATGCTGGGTTGGATGTTGGGATGAAAGTTGAGATGAAAGTTGGGTTGGAAATTGGGTTGGAAGTCGGGTTGGAAGTTGGGATGGAAGTTGGGTTGTAAGTTGGGTTGGAAGTTGGATGATAAGTTGCGTTGGAAGTTGAAAGGGAAGTTGGGTTGGAAGTTGGGCTGGAAGTTGGGCTGGAAGTTGGGTTGGAAGTTGGGTGGGAAGTTGGTTTGGAAGTTGGGATGGAAGTTGGGTTGTAAGTTGGGTTGCATGTTGGATGGGAACTTTTGTTGGAAGTTGGGATGGAAGTTGGGTTGGAAGTTGGGTTGGAGGTTGGGTTAAAAGTTGGGTTGGAAGTTGGGTTGGAAGTTGGGTTGGATGTTGGGTTGGATTTGGGGTTGGAAGTTGGGTTGGAAGTTGCGTTGATAGATGGGTTGGAAGTTGGGATGGAAGTTGGGATTAAAGTTGGGTTGGAAGATGGGTTGGAAGTTGGATTGGAAGTTAGGTTGGAAGTTGGGTTGGATGTTGGGTAAGAAGTTCGGTTGGAAGTTGGGTTGGAAGTTGGGATGGAAATTGGGATAAAAGATGGGATGGAAGTTGGGTTGGAAGTTGGGTTGAAAGCTGGATTGAAAGTTGGGCCGGAAGCTGGGTTGGAAGTTGGGTTGAAATTTTGGTTGGAGGCTGGGTTGGAAGCAAGGTTTGGAGTTCGGTTGGAAGTTGGGTTGGAAGTGGGGTTGGAAGTTGGGTTGGAATTTGTGTTGGAAGATGGGTTGGGATATGGGTTGTAAGTTGGATTGGAAGCTGAGTTGGAAGCTGGGTTGGAAGCTAGGTTGGAAGTTGGGTTAGAAGTTGGGTTGGGAGTTGGGTGGGAAATTGAGTTGGAAGTTGGGTTGGAAGTAGTGATGGAAGTTGGGTTGGATGTTGGGTTCAAAGTTGGGATGGATGTTGGGCTGGAAGTTGGGTTGGAAGTTGGGATGGAAGTTGGGTTTGAAGTTGGGTTGGAAGTTGGGTTGGATGTTGAGTTGGAAAATGGGCTGGAAGTTGGGTCGGAAGTTGGCTTAGAAGTTGGATCGAAAGATGGGTTAGACGTTGGGTTGGAAGTTGGGTTGGAAGTTGTGTTGGAAGTTGGGTTGGAATTTGGGCTAAACTTTGGGTTTGAAGTTGGGTTGGAAATTGGGTTGGAAGTTGGGTTGGAAGTTGTGATGGAAGTTGGGTTGGAAATTGGGTTGGAAGTTGGGTTGGAAGTTGTGATGGAAGGTGGGATGGAGATTGGGTTGGAGGTTGGGCTGGAAGTTTGGTTAGAAGTTGGGTTGGAAGTTGGGTTGGAAGTTGGGTTGGTAGTTGGGTTGGATGTGGGGATGGAAGTTGGGATGGAAGTTGGGATGAAAGTTTGGTTGGAAAGTGGGTTGGAATTTGGAGTGGGAGTTGGGTTGGAAGTTGGGTTGGATGTTGGGCTGGGATTTGGGTTTGAAGTTGGGTTGAAAGTTGGGTTGAAAGTTGGGTTGGATGTTGGGTTGAAAGTTTGGCTGGAAGTTGTGTGGGAAGTTGGGTTAGAAGTTGGGTTGGAAGTTGGGTTGGAAGATGGGTTGGGAGTTAGGTTGTAAGTTGGGTTGGAAGTTGGGTTGGAAGCTGAGTTGGAAGCTGGGTTGGATGTTGGGTTGGAAGTTGGGTTGGGATTTGGGTGGGAAGTTGGGTTGGACGCGGAGTTGGAAGTTGGGTTGGAAGTTCAGTTTGAAGTTGGGATGGAAGTTGGGTTGGATGTTGGGTTCAATGTTGGGATGGAAGTTTTGCTGGAAGTTGGGTTGGAAGTTGGGTTGGAATTTGGGTTGGAATTTGGGCACGAAGTTGGGTTGGAAGTTGGCTTAGAAGTTGGATTAAAACATGCGTTAGACGTTGGGTTGGAAGTTGGGTTGGAAGTTGGGCTGAAATTTGGGTTGGAAGTTGGGTTGGAAGTTGGCTTAGAAGTTGGATTAAAACATGCGTTAGACGTTGGGTTGGAAGTTGGGTTGGAAGTTGGGCTGAAATTTGGGTTGGAAGTTGGGTTGGAAGTTGGGTTGGAAGTTGTGATGGAACGTGGGATGGAAGTTGGATTGGAAGTTGGGCTGGAAGTGGGGATGGAAATTGTGTTTGAAGTTGGGTTCAAAGTTCGGCTGGAAGTTGGGTTGGAAGTTGGCTTAGAAGTTGGATTGAAAGATGAGTTAGGAGTTGGGTTGACAGATGGGTTGGAAGTTGGATTGGGAGTTGAATTGGAAGTTGGTCTGGAAGTTGGGCTGGAAGTTGGGTTGGAGGTTGGGTTGGAAATTGGACTGGAAGTTGGGGTGTAATTTTGTGTTAAATTTGGTTGGAAGTTGGCATGGTAATTTGGCCAGAAGTTGGGTTGAAAGTTGGGTTGGAAGTTGGGTTGGAAGTTGAGCTGGAAATTGGGTTGGAAGTTGAGTTGGAAGCTAAGTTGGAAGTTGGGTTGGAAGTTTGGTTGGAAGTTTCGTTGGAAGTTGGGTTGTAAGATGGGTGGGAAGTTGGGTTGGAAGTTGGGTAAGAAGTTGGGTTGGAAGTTGGGATGGAAGTTGGGATGGAAGTTGGGTTGGAAGTTGGGTTGGAAGTTGGGTTGGAAGCTGGGCTAGAAGTTGGGTTGGAAGTTGGGTTGGAATTTGAGTTAATAGTTAGGATGGAAGTTAGGATGGAAATTGGGTTAAAAGTTGGGTTGGTAGTTGGGTTGCAAGTTGGGTTGGATGTTGGGTTGAAAGTTTGGTTGGAAGATGGGTTGGAAGCTGGGTTGGAAGCTGGGCTAGAAGTTGGGTTGAAAATTGGGTTGGAAGTTGGGTTGGGTGCTGGATTGGAAGTTGGGTAGGAAGTTGGATTGGAAGATGGGTTGGAAGTTGCGTTGGAAGATGAGTTGGAAGTTGGGTTGGAAGTTGGGCAGAGATGGGTTAGAAGTTGGGTTGGAAGTTGGGCTTGATGCTGGGTTGAACATTGGGTAGGAAGTTTGGTTGGAAGTGGGGTTGGAAGTTTGGTCGGAAGTTTGGTTGGAAGTTTCTTTGGAAGTTGGGTTGGAAGATGGGTTGGAGGTTTCTTTGGATTTTGGGTTGGAAGTTGGGTTGAAAGTTGTGTTGGAAGCTGGGTTGGAAGTTGGGTTGAAAGTTGGGTTGAAAGTTGGGTTGGAAGCTGGGTTGGAAGTTTGGTTGGGATTTGGGTTGGAAGTTGGGTTGGAAGTTGGGTTGGAACATGGGTTGGAAGTTGGGTTTGAAGTTGGGATGGAAGTTTGGATAAAAGTTGGGTTGGAAATTGGGTTGGAGGTTGGGATGGAAGTTGAGTTGGAAGTTGGGTTGGAAGTTGGGTTGGAGGTTGGGTTTGAAATAGGGTTGGAAGTTGGGCTGGAAGTTGGGTTGGGAGCTGGAAGCTGGGTTAGAAGTGGGGCTAGAAGCCGGGTTGGAAGTTCGGTTGGAAGTTCTGTTGGAAGTTGGGTTGGAGGATGGGTGGAAAGTTGGGTTGCAAGTTGGGTTGGAAGCTGGGTTGGAAGTTGGATTGGAAGTTGGGTTTGAAATAGGGATGGACGTTGGGATGAACGTTGGGTTGGAAGTTGGGTTTGAAGTTGGGTTAGAGGTTGTGTTGGAAGTAGGGATGGAAGTTGGGTTGGACGTTAGGTTGGAAGTTGGATAGGAATTTGGGTTGGAAGTTGGGCTGTAAGTTGGTTTGGAAGCTTGGTTGGACGTTTGGTTAAAAGTTGGATTGGAATCTGGACTGGAAAGTGGGTAAGAAGTTGGGTTCGAAGTTGGGTTGGAAGATGGGTTGAATGTTGGTTTGAATGTTGGGTTGGTAGTTGGGTTGGAAGTTGGGTTGGAAGCTGGGATGGAAGTTGGGATGGAAGTTAGGTTGGAGTTTGGGTTGAACGTTGGGTTGAAAGTTGGGTTGGAAGCTGGGTTGGAAGTTGGGTTGGAAGTTGGCTTGAAAGTTGGGTTGGAAGCTGGGTTGGAAGTTGGGTTGGAAATTGGGTTCGAATTTGGGTTGGAAGTTGGGTTGAAAGTTGTGTTGGAAATTGGGTTTGAAGTTGGGATGGAATGTGGGATGGAAGATGGGTTCCAAGTTGGGTTGGAAGTTGGGTTGGAAGTTGGATTGGAAGTTGGGTTGGAAGTTGAGTTGGAAGTTGGGCTTGAAGTTGGGTTGGAAGTTGGGTTTGTAGTTGGGTTGGTATTTGAGTTAGTTGTTTGGATGGAAGTTGGGATGGAAGCTGGGTTACACGTTGGGTTGGACGTTGGGTTGAAGGTTGGGTTGGAAGTTGGGTTGAAAGTTGGGTTGGAAGTTGGGTTGGAAGTTGGGTTGGAAGTTGGGCTAGAAGTTGGATTGAAAGTTGGGTTGGAAGTTGGGTTGGATGTTGGGTTGGAAGTTAGGTAGGAAGTTGGGTTGGAAGATGGGTTGGAATTTGGATTGGAAGTTGGGTTGGATGTTGGGTTGGAAGTTGCGTTGGAGGCTGGGTGGGTAGTTGGAATGGAAGTTGGGATGGAAGCTGGGTTAGAAGTTGGGTTGGAAGTTGGGTTGGAAGTTGGGTTGGAAGTTGGGTTGGAAGTTGGGTTGGAAGCTCGGTTGGAAGTTGGGTTGGAAGTTGGGCTGAGATGGGTTGAAAATTGGGTTGGAAGTTGGGTTTGACGTTGGGTTGGAAATTGGGTAGGAAGTTGGATTGGAAGTGGGGCTGGAAGCTAGGTTGGAAGTTTGGTTGGAAGTTTGGTTGGAAGTTTCTTTGGAAGTTGGGTTGGAAGATGGGTTGGAAGTTGGGTTGGAAGTTCGGTTGGAAGTTGGGTTGGAAGTTGGGTTGAAAGTTGGGTTGGAAGCTGGGTTGGAAGTTGGGTTGGAAGTTGGGTTGAAAGGTGGGTTGGAAGCTGGGTTGGAAGTTGGATTGGAAGTTGGGTTGGAAGTTGGGTTGGAAGTTGGGTTGAAAGTTGGGTTGGAAGCTGGGTTGGAAGTTGGGTTGGAAGTTGGGTTGAAAGGTGGGTTGGAAGCTGGGTTGGAAGTTGGATTGGAATTTGGGTTGGAAGTTGGGTTGGAAGTTGGGTTGGAAACTGGGTTTGAAGTTGGGATGGAAGTTGGGATGGATGTTGGGTTTGAAGTTTGGTTGGAAGTTAGGATGGAAGTTGGGTTGGAAGTTGGGTTGGAAGTTGGGTTGGAGGTTGGGTTGGAGGTTGGGTTGGAAGTTGGGTTGGAAGTTGGGTTGGGAGTTTGAAGTTGGGTTAGAAGTGGGGTTGGAAGTTGGGCTGGAAGTATGGTTGGAAGTTCCGTTGGAAATTGGGTTGGAAGATGGGTGGGAAGTTGGGTTGGAAGTTGGGTCGGAAGTTGGGTTGAAAGTTGGGTTGCAAGTCGGTTTGAAGTTGGGATGGAAGTTGGGACAAAAGTTGGGTTGGAAGTTGGGTTTAAAGTTGGGTTGGAGGTTGTGTTGGAAGTAGGATTGGAAGTTGGATTGGACGTTAGGTTGGAAGTTGGATTGGAAGTTGGGTTGGAAGCTGGGCTGGAAATTGGGTTCGAAGTTGGGTTGGAAGCTGGGCTGGAAATTGGGTTCGAAGTTGGGTTGGAAGCTGGGCTGGAAATTGGGTTCGAAGTTGGGTTGGAAGCTGGGCTGGAAATTGGGTTCGAAGTTGGGTTGGAAGCTGGGCTGGAAATTGGGTTCGAAGTTGGGTTGGAAGCTGGGCTGGAAATTGGGTTCGAAGTTGGGTTGGAAGCTGGGCTGGAAATTGGGTTCGAAGTTGGGTTGGAAGCTGGGCTGGAAATTGGGTTCGAAGTTGGGTTGGAAGCTGGGCTGGAAATTGGGTTCGAAGTTGGGTTGGAAGCTGGGCTGGAAATTGGGTTCGAAGTTGGGTTGGAAGCTGGGCTGGAAATTGGGTTCGAAGTTGGGTTGGAAGCTGGGCTGGAAATTGGGTTCGAAGTTGGGTTGGAAGCTGGGCTGGAAATTGGGTTCGAAGTTGGGTTGGAAGCTGGGCTGGAAATTGGGTTCGAAGTTGGGTTGGAATTTGAGTTGGAAAGTGGGCTGGAGTTTGGGTTGGAAGTTTGGTTGCAAGCTGGGCTGGAAGTTGGGTTGTTCAATGGCATGGAAGGGCCTCGTCCTTGGAGGCCAAGAAGGAACAGACCCCCTTCGTCTGAAATGCTACACCGACGCTGACTGGGGCGGAAATCTCGACGACAGGAAATCCACCTTTGGATACGCGTGTATCTTGAATGGCGCTGCCATCTCATGGGCCAGCAGGAAGCAGGATTGTGTTTCCGTGTCCACGGCTGAGGCAGAGTACGTTGCTTAGTCTGAGGTGTGCAAGGAGACTCAATGGCTCCGCAGCCTGCTTGGCGAAATGACAGTGCCACAGAAAGACGCCACGATCGTACACGTGGACAACATGAGCACCATCTCGATGGCTGAAGACGAGATCATCTCCCGGCGAACGAAGCAGATCGACATACGTTACCACTACTCATGTGACCTGGTCATGAAGAACGTGGTGGACTTACAGCACTGCGGAACAAAGAGCATGCTTGCTGACTGCATGACCAAGCCGCTAGACAGTGACTTGCATTATGCAGGCATTCGTGTATTCTGCATGAGGAGTGCGGCAGAGGAAGGGTGAGCTCCAAGGCATTGATGGAGCCAAGCAAGGGACAGATGGACAGAGGTGCAAGGGAGAGATTTGTTGAAATAGTGTGCACCTTGTCCAATGCCTAGCTGGCTAGCTACACATACAGACAAGGCATGCACTGCTCTATGGAGTATGTCCCCTTGGTCTGTTCTGAGATGGGCCAGGAATGCACTGCCCATAATGGGTATGTCCCCTGTGGCTCATCATAGGATCCATACCTTTTTGGCTTGGTTGATTAGGCACCGGAGTCTCAAACCAGAGGTCGCGGGTTCAAACCCCGCGACGGCTGCAATTTTCTTTGTGGCCAAAACTGGGACATGAAGCTTCTAGGAAGCTTACTAGAGCCTGCCTTGAGAATGACACTTGGCGGTCTAAGGACGCGCCAAGTAGGAATGTAGGATGAGGTTGGCTCCAGTGGAGCCACTACAAGAAGAAGCTTTAGCAAAGCTTTGCAAGTATAAAAGCCTATACCTTGCATGCATCCATTTACAGTTCTTGCCTTTGAGACTCCTCACAGAGTGTCCAACCAAAGGTAGACACTAAAGACCAACATGCGGACTTCGTGAGGTTGCAAACCAAACGAACCTAAAGTGTGGATCCCTCGTTCGAGGGTGATATGTTATCTTGGTTGCAATACCAAGAGCGGTTGGCGGCCTCCAATGTCGGGACCCGTTTTCTAGACCATTGCTATCCAGCTCATTGACACCTCCAACCCAAATTTCAACCCAACTTCCAATCCATCTTCCAACCCACTTTCCAACCCATCTTGCAACCCAACTTCCAACCCAACTTCCAACCCAACTTCCATCCCAACTTCCATCCCAACTTCCAACCCAACTTCCAATCCAACTTCCAGCCCAATGTCCAGCCCAAATTCGAACCCAACTTCCATCCCAACTTCCAACCCAACTTCCAACCCAACTTCCAACCCAACTTTCAATCGCAGTTCCAACCTAACTTCCAACGTAGCCTCCAACCCAACTTTCAACCCAACTTCCAACCCAAATTCCAACCAAAATTCCAGCCCAACTTCCAACCCAACTTCCATCCCAACTTCCAACCCAACTTCCAACCCAACTTCCAACCCAACTTCCAGCCCAACTTCCATCAATACTTCTATCCCAACTTCCAACCCAGCTTCCAACCCAACTTCCATCCCAGCTTCCAACCCAACTTCCAACCCAACTTCCAACCCAACTTCCAACCCAACTTCCAGCCCAGCTTGCAACCAAACTTCCAACCCAAATTCCAGCCCACTTTCCAACTCAAATTCCAACCCAAGTACCAAGCCAACTTCCAACCCAACGTCCAACCGAACTTCCACACCAACTTCCATTCCAACTTTGAACTCAATTTCCAATCCAACTGCCAGCGAAACTTCCAACCCAACTTTTAACCCAACGTCCAATCCAACTTCCAACACAACTTCCAACCCAACTTTCAACCCAATTTTCCTCCCAACTTTCAACCCAACTTCCAAACCAACTTCGAACCCCACTTCCAACCCAGCTTCCAACGCAACTTCCATTCCAACTTCCAACCCAACATTCAACCCAACCTAAATCCCAAGTTTCAACCCAACTTCCAAGCCAACTTCCAGCTCAACTTCCAACCCAACTCCCAACCCAAATTCCAGCCCAACTTCCATCCCATCTTCCACTCTAACTTTGAAGCCGGCTTTCTATCCAGCTTCCAACCCAACTTCCAACCTAATTTCCAATCCAACTTCCAACCCAAAATTTCAACCCAACTTCCAACCCAACGTCCAACCCAACCTCAATCCCATCTTCCATCCCAACTTCCAACCCAACCTCCTATCCAACTTCCAACCCAACTTCCAACCCAAATTCCAACCCAACTTCCAGTCCAACTTCCATTCCAACTTCCAACCCAACTTCCAACCCAACTTCCAACCCAACTTCCAACCCAACTTCCAACCCAACCTCCAACTGAACTTCCAACCTAACATTGAACCAAACTTAAAACCCAAATTTCAACCAAACATCCAACCCAACTTCCAACCCAACTTCCAACCCAACTCCCAACCCAACTTCCAGCCCACCTTCAATCCCACCTTCCAATCCAACTTCCAATGCAGCTTCCAACACAGCTTCCAACCTAACTTTCAACCCAACTTCCAAGCCAACTTCCAACCCAAAAAACAAGCCAACTTCCAACCCAACTTCCAACCCAACTTCCATCCCAACTTCCATCCCAACATCCAACCCAACTTCCAACCCAACTTCAAACCCAACTTCCAAACCAACTTCCAACCCAACTTCCAGCATAATATCCCACCCACCTTCAAACCCAACTTCCAACCCAACTTCCAACCCAGCTCTTAACCTGACGTTAAACCCATTTTCCAACTCAACTTCCATCCCAACTTCCAACCCAACCTCCACCCCAACTTCCAACCCAACCTCCACCCCAACTTCCAACCCAACTTTCAATCCAACGTCCAACCCAACTTCCAACCCAACTTGCAACCACCCTCCAACACATCTTTGAACCCAACTTCCAACCCAACTTCCAACCCAACTTCCAACCCAACCTCCAACCGAACTTCCAGCCCAACTTCCAACCCAACTTCCCGCCCAACTTCCATTCCAACTTCCATTCCAACTTTCAACCCGACTTCCAACCCAACTTCTCACCCAACTTCCGACCCAACTTCCACCCCATTTTCCAACCAAGCTTCCAACCGAAAATCCTACCCAACTTCCAACGCAACATCCAACCCAACTTCCAACCCAACTTCCAACTCAACATCCAACCCAACATCCAGCCCAGATTTCAACCCAAGTTCAAACCCAACTCTCAGCCA
>SZWC01000281.1:441963-455406 GCA_023375785.1 Penium margaritaceum | reverse complement strand
AGTTTCAGTCTCTCCAAAAACAGTTGGTGGTGTGAACCAGCCACTGCTAGGGACCCTCCAGGGTGCACACTCACCCTCAGGCCAACAAAGGGTTATGGGCCCACGCCTCTAAGGGGTTCAAAGCCAGCTTGATTCCACGCTTCCAACAGCAAGACATGGCAACCAGCGAGCAAGAGATCAGCTGCACTGTCCTTAAGTTTGATGGGACAGGATTCGCCTTGTGGAGGTGGCAGTTTGAGGTCTTCCTCGACAACAAGGGACTGCTTGAGCTTGTAAAAGGTGATGAGACTGCTCCGCCGGAGACTGCAACGGCTGAGGTGAAGGAGGCATACAAGAAGCGCAACAAAAAGGCGTTGGCGCTCCTTGTGTCCGCGTTATGCCCACCACAACTTGGGCACATCCAAGGATGCACCCTGGCCGCGGACGCATGGTCAAAACTCTGCTCCATCTACCAGTCAAGCAATCTTGCCAACCAGCTCTTCATCTTCAAACGGCTCGTCACCCTCCGAGCCAGCGAAGGTGACAACATCATGGAGATCATGCAGCAGATTGAGTCCCTCACAGCGGAGTGCGTGGCCACGGGTTGGGAGGTCGACTCTCTGTTGCAAGCTATGATCCTCCTTTTGGCCTTGCCAGACAGTTGGAGTCCCATGATCACAGTCCTTAGTGGCTGGCCTTCCGACGAGCTGAAGTACCCCAAGGTTGCTGAGTACGTACGCAATGAGTGGATGCAACGTGGCGGTCGAGAGAGTGCAGCGGCATCAAGTTAAGCTTACACAGTTCATCCTCAAAGTGGAGGCCGAGGCGACAAGTGGAAGGGTGCCAAACAGGGCACTAAGAAGGGTGACAAGAAGGGGGAGTGCTTCAACTGCGGCAAGGAGGACCACTACGCGCGCAACTGTCCTAAGAAAAATACAGATCGGTTGCAGCAGGGCGGGAAGAAAGATGAACACGCCCTTATGGCGTACAACTCCACCAACTTGAAGGATCCGGGAGTTGCCGTCATCGACTCCGGATGAGGCCGCCACACGCAATGCAGCAGGGCGGCATTTGTCACCTACGGCGCCTCGGAGAGACGCATGACGGTGGCCAATGGAAAAACAGAGGTGGCAGACGGTGAGGGTAACGTCCGCATTGAGTCAATTGTGGATGGAAAACCTGTCACGAGCACAATCTACGATGTGCTGCATATGCCTAAATTTGGGGCAAACCTGCTCTCCGTCAGCTGCCTTACCGACAAGGGACTTGAGGTGCTCTTGACAAAGAAGGAGGCCGTCATCCGCAAAGAGGGCAAAGGTGAGGTGATTGCACGTGCCAAGAGGGAGGACGACTTGTACTTGTTACGCGCAAAGATCCTCAGCAGCCGGGTGGGGTCCAACGCCGCCAACCTTGCAACGAAGGATGGAGGAGATTTGGACCTATGGCACCGCCGACTCTGCCACATTTTTCCATCAACAGTGAAAGAGATGGCTAACAGGGAAGTGGTGCGGGATCTCCAAATCAGCGGCCTTGATGGAACCAAGGAGACCGTGCGTGAGCCATGCATCATTGGCAAATGAACTCGACAGCCGTTTGTCGCCAAGGGGACGCGTGCATCGGCAAAACTGGCCGTGGTACACACAGATGTGTGTGGACCGCTTGAGAGCTCCATCGGCGGAGCTCGCTACTTCCTCACCTTCATCGATGACCACAGCTGGAAACTCTACCTCTACCCAATGAAGCGGAAGAGTGAGGTCCTTGCGTGCATGCAAGAGTTTGTGGCTGATGTGGAGCGGCAAACAGAGTTGAAGGTGAAGGCATTCCGGAGTGACAACGGCGGTGAATATGCGGGGTGCCTTGGGTGGATGAAGAGTAAGGGGATTGAGTGGCAGAAAACAATTCCTCACTCCCCACAACAGAATGGCGTCGCAGAGAGAGCAAATCGCACAATCCTTAACATGGTGCGATCCATGTTGAGCGACGGTGGCCTTACACAACGGTATTGGGCGGAGGCGGCAAGGACAGCAGCGTACATCATGAATCTCATGCCGACCAAGCCGCTGAAGGACAAGGAGAGCAATGCGTGGAAGACGCCACAAGAAGTGTGGAACGGGAGGAAGCCGGCGGTGGGTCACCTCCGCACGTTTGGTTATGTTGCACATGCAATGGTGCAGGCACGTGAGGGACGGAGCAAGCTGGACCCTCGTACCCGTCGGTGTATTTTCCTTGGATATGAGAGCGGAAGCAAGGCGTATCGGCTCTTTGACCCAAGGAGGCAGCAGATTGTGCGGAGTCGTGACATCACATTCGACGAGAAAAGCCGGTGGACAGACAAGGAGGCAGGTCTCTCCAAGAGGGGGGAGTGGATGCCACTCCTTGAGGGGGAGACGCCGGAGGACGTGAATGAGGGTGACGTCCTCGCAGCAGCACCAGCCGGAGAGGATCGCCCGAGGGATGTGCAACCGGCAGAATATGTTCCGGCAAGTTCGGACGAAGAATCCGAAGCACCGGAGAGGGACGTGGAGGCGGGGAGTCGATCGATGTCTCCAAGGTCTCCAAGAGAGGGGGATCAGGCGCTTGGAGCGGATGGCGCCAAAAGGGGACAGCAACAAGAACAACCGCCTCAAGAGCCCCGCACGAGCAGCCGTGTGCGAAGAAGGACAAAAAGATATGATGCCGACAAGGGCATTTGGACAGGGTTCGCGCAAGAGGAGCCTCAAGGAGGCACTGCACAAGAAGGATGGGGCTGAGTGGGAGGAAGAAGTAAAATGTAAGCTTGCCTCCCATAAGGAGAAAGTCTCCTCAGTAATAGGTTGAGCATGGACGACTGCCATGGGTGATGCGCAAGGGGGAGATTGTTGGAATGATGCTCCTCACCATGGCAGGAGTGACTCCAAAAAGGAACACTAAAAAGACAAGCCAAGGTGGCTTAGTGGTTAATGGTGTCCACTTATAGAGGCAGGGGCCCGGNTCCCAACTTCCAACCCAACTTCCAACCCAACTTCCAACCCAACTTTCCATCCAACTTCCAACCCAACTTCCAACCCAGCCTCCAACCCAACTTTCAACCCAACTTCCAACCCAACTTCCAACCCAACTTCCAACCCAACTTCCAGCCCAACTTCCATCAATACTTCTATCCAAAATTCAAACCCAGCTTCCGACCCAACTTCCATCCCAGCTTCCAACCCAACTTCCAACCCAACTTCCAACCCAACTTCCAACCCAACTTCCAGCCCAGCTTGCAACCAAACTTCCAACCCAAATTCCAGCCCACTTCCCAACTCAAATTCCAACCCAAGTACCAAGCCAACTTCCAACCCAACGTCCAACCGAAATTCCACACCAACTTCCATTCCAACTTCGAACTCAATTTCCAATCCAACTGCTAGCGCAACTTCCAACCCAACTTTTAACCCAACGTCCAATCCAACTTCCAACACAACTTCCAACCCAATTTTCAACCCAATTTCCCTCCCAACTTCCAACCCAACTTCCAACCAAAATTCCAGCCCAACTGTCAACCCAACTCCCAACCCAACTTCGAACCCCACTTCCAACCCAGCTTCCAACGCAACTTCCATTTCAACTTCCAACCCAACATTCAACCCAACCTAAATCCCAAGTTTCAACCCAACTTCCAAGCCAACTTCCAGCTCAACTTCCAACCCAACTCCCAACCCAACTTCCAGCCCAACTTCCATCCCATCTTCCACTCTAACTTTGAAGCCGACTTTCTATCCAGCTTCCAACCCAACTTCCAACATGATTTCCAATCCAATTTCCAACCCAAAATTTCAACCCAACTTCCAACCCAACGTCCAACCCAACTTCAATCCCATCTTCCATCCCAACTTCCAAACCAACCTCCTATCCAACTTCCAACCCAACTTCCAACCCAACTTCCAACCCAACTTCCAGTCCAACTTCCATTCCAACTTCCAACCCAACTTCCAACCCAACTTCCAACCCAACTTCCAACCCAACTCTCAACCCAACTTCCAACCCAACCTCCAACTCAACTTCCAGCCTAACATTGAACCAAACTTAAAACCCAAATTTCAACCAAACATCCAACCAAACTTCCAACCCTACTTCCAACCCAACTCCCAACCCAACTTCCAGCCAACCTTCAATCCCACCTTCCAATCCAACTTCCAACGCAGCTTCCAACACAGCTTCCAACCTAACTTTCAACCCAACTTCCAAGCCAACTTCCGACCCAAAAAACAAGCCAGCTTCCAACCCAACTTCCAACCCAACTTCCAACCCAATGTCCAACCCAACTTCCAACCCAACTTCCAACCCAATGTCCAACCCAACTTCCAACCCAACTTCCAACCCAATGTCCAACCCAACTTCCAACCCAACTTCCAACCCAATGTCCAACCCAACTTCCAACCCAACTTCCAACCCAATGTCCAACCCAACTTCCAACCCAACTTCCAACCCAATGTCCAACCCAACTTCCAACCCAACTTCCAACCCAATGTCCAACCCAACTTCCAACCCAACTTCCAACCCAATGTCCAACCCAACTTCCAACCCAACTTCCAACCCAATGTCCAACCCAACTTCCAACCCAACTTCCAACCCAATGTCCAACCCAACTTCCAACCCAACTTCCAACCCAATGTCCAACCCAACTTCCAACCCAACTTCCAACCCAATGTCCAACCCAACTTCCAACCCAACTTCCAACCCAATGTCCAACCCAACTTCCAACCCAACTTCCAACCCAATGTCCAACCCAACTTCCAACCCAACTTCCAACCCAATGTCCAACCCAACTTCCAACCCAACTTCCAACCCAATGTCCAACCCAACTTCCAACCCAACTTCCAACCCAATGTCCAACCCAACTTCCAACCCAACTTCCAACCCAATGTCCAACCCAACTTCCAACCCAACTTCCAACCCAATGTCCAACCCAACTTCCAACCCAACTTCCAACCCAATGTCCAACCCAACTTCCAACCCAACTTCCAACCCAATGTCCAACCCAACTTCCAACCCAACTTCCAACCCAATGTCCAACCCAACTTCCAACCCAACTTCCAACCCAATTTCCAACCCAACTTCCAACCCAACTTCCAACCCAACTTCCAACCCAACTTCCATCCCAACTTCCAACCCAACTTCCAACCCAACTTCCAGCGCAATGTCCAACCCGAATTCCAACCCAACTTCCAGCCGAACTTCCTGCCCAATTTCCAGCCCAACGTCCAACCCAACTTCCAAACCAACTCCCAACCCAACTTCAAACCCTACTTCCAACCCAACTTCCAAGCAAGCTTCCCACCCAGTTTCCAATCCAACTTTCAGCCCACCTTTGATCCCCACTTCCAACCTGACTTCCAACCCAACTTTCAACCCAACATGCATCCCAACTTCCAACCCAACTTCCAACCCAACTTCCAACCCAACATCCAACCCAGCTTCCAACACAATTTCCAACCCAACTTTCAACCCAACTTCCAACCCAAATTCCAACCCCAATTCAAACTCAACTTCCAACCCAACTTCTAACCCATCTTTCAACCCAAATTTAAACCGAGCTTCCAACCCAACTTCCAACCCAACTTTCAAGCCAACTCCCAACCCAACTTCCAACCAAACTTCCATCCCACCTGCCAATCCAACTTCCAACCCAGCTTCCAACCCAGCTTCCAACCCAATTTCCAACCCAACTTCCAACCCAACTTCCAATACCAATTCCAATCCAACTTCCAACCCAACTTCCAATCCAGCTTCCGTCTCAACTTCCATCCCAACATCCATCCCAACTTCCAACCCAACTTCCAACCAAACTTCAAACCCAACTTCCAGCCCAACTTCCAACCCAACTTCAAACCAAACTTCCAACCCAACTTCCAATCCACCTTCCAACCCTAGTTTCAACCCAATTTCCAACCCAACTTCCAACCCAACTTCCAACCCAACTTCCAACCCAACTTCCAACTCAACATGCAACCCAATTTCCAGCCCAGATTTCAACCCAAATTCAAACCCAACTCTCAGCCAAACTTCCAACCCGACTTCCAACCCAACTTCCAGCCCAACATCCAACCCAACTTTCAACCCAACCTCCAACCCAACGTCCAACCCAACTACAAACCCATCTTCCAACCCAGCTTGCAACCCAACTTCCAACCCAAATTTCAACCCAACTTCCAAACGAACTTCCAACCCAACTTCCAACCAAACTTCCAGCCCAACTTCAATCCCAACTTCCATCCCAACTTTCAACCCAACTTCCAACCCAACTTCCAGCCCAACATCCCACCCAACTTCCAACCCAACGTCCAATCCAACTTCCAACCCAACTTCCAACCCAACTTCCAACCCATCCTCCAACCCAACTTCCAACCCAATTTCCAACCCAACTTCCAACCCAACTCCCAACCCAACTTCCATCCTAACTTTCATCCCAACTTCCAACCCGACTTTCAACCCAACTTCCAACCCGGGTTCCAACCCAAGTTCCAACCCAACTTCCAACCCAACTTCCAACCCAACTTCCAACCCAACTTCCAACCCAACTTCCAACCAAACTTCCAACCCAAATTCCAACCCACTTTCCAACCCAACTTCCAACCCAAGTACCAAGCTTACGTCCAACCCAACGTCCAACCGAACTTCCACCCCAACTTCCAACCCAAGTACCAAGCTTACGTCCAACCCAACGTCCAACCGAACTTCCACCCCAACTTCCATTCCATCTTCCAACTCAAATTCCAATCCAACTTCCAGCCAAACTTCCAAGCCAACTTTTAACCCAACGTCCAATCCAACTTCCAACACAACCTCCAACCCAATATCCAACCCAACTTTCAACCCAACTTCCATTCCAACTTCCAACCCAACTTTCAGCCCAACTTCCAACCCAACTTCCAACACAACTTCCAACCTAACTTCGAACCCTACTTCCAACCCAACTTCCAACCAAGCTTCCAACCCAGCTTCCAACCCAACTTTCAGCCCAATTTCGAACCCCACTTCCAACCCGGCTTCCAACCGAACTTTCAACCCAACTTGCATCCCAACTTCCAATGCAAATTGCAACCCAACTTCCAACCCAACTTCTATCCCAACTTCCAACCAAACTTCCAATCCAAATTCCAACCCACTTTCCAACCCAACGTCCAACCCAAGTACCAAGCTTACTTCCAACCCAACGTCCAACCGAACTTCCAACCCAACTTCCATTCCATCCTCCAACTCAAATTCCAATTCAACTTCTAACAAAACTTCCAACCCAACTCTTAACCCAACGTCCAATCCAACTTCCAACACAACCTCCAACCCAACCCAACTTCCAACCCAACTTTCAACCCAACTTCCATTCAAAATTCCAACCCAATTTTCAATCTAACGTCCAACCCAACTTCCATCCCAACTTCCAACCCAACTTCGAACACTACTTCCAGCCCAACTTCCAACCAAGCTTCCAACCCAGCTTCCAACCCAACTTTCAGCACAACTTGGAACCCCACTTCCAACCCGACTTCCAACCCAACTTTCAACCCAATTTGCATCCCAACTTCCAACCCAACTTCCAACCCAACTTCCCACCCAAATTCTAACCCAACTTTCAACCCAGCTTCCAACCCAATTTCCAACACATCTTTAAACCCAAATTCACACCCAAATTCCAACCCAACTTCGAACTCAACTTCCAACACAACTTCCAACCCATCTTTCAACCCAACTTAAAACCCAATTTCCAACCCAACATCCAACCCAACATTCAAGCCAACTCCCAACCCAACTTCCAACCAAACTTCCATCCCACCTTTCAATCCACCTTCCAAACCTGCTTCCAACCTGTCTTCCAACCCAAATTCCAGACCAAATTCTAACCCAACTTTCAATAGAACTTCCAATCCAACTTCCAACCCAATTTCCAACCCAAAACTCCAGCCCAACTTCCATCCCAACTTCCATCCCAACTTCCAGCCCAACTTCCAACCCATCTTCCAACTTCATTTCCAACCCAACATTCAATCCAACTTCCATCCAAACATCCAAACCAGCCTCCAACCCAACTTTCAACCCAACTTCCAACCCATCTTCCAACTTCATTTCCAACCCAACATTCAATCCAACTTCCATCCAAACATCCAAACCAGCCTCCAACCCAACTTTCAACCCAACTTCATACCAAACTTCCAACCCAACTTCCAACCCAACTTCCAACCCAACTTCCAACCCAACTTCCAACCCAACTTCCAACCAAACATCCAACCAAACTTCCAACCCAAAATCCAACCCAGATTCAAACCTAACTTCCAACCCAAGTACCAAGCCAACTTCCAACCCAACTTCCAACCGAACTTCCACCCAACTACCAAGCAAACTTCCAACCGAACGTCCACCCGAACGTCCACCCCAACTTTCAGCCCAACTTCCAACCCAAATTCAAACCCAGATTCCAGCCCAACCTACAACCCAAATGTTAACCCAACGTCCATTCCACCTCCCAACCCAACTTCCAACCAAACTTCCAACCAAACGTCCACCCGAACGTCCACCCCAACTTTCAGCCCAACTTCCAACCCAAATTCAAACCCAGATTCCAGCCCAACCTACAACCCAAATGTTAACCCAACGTCCATTCCACCTCCCAACCCAACTTCCAACCGAACTTCCAACCCAACTTCCAACCCTACTTCCAACCCAACTTCCAACCCAGCTTCCAGCCCAGCTTCCATACCAACTTTCAGTCCAACTTCCAACCCAACTTCCAACCCAACTTCCAACAGAACTTTCAACCCCACTTCCATCCCAACTTCCAACCCAACTTCCAACCCAACTTCCAACCCAACTTCCAACGCAACTTCCAGCCCAACATCCAACCCTATCCAACCCAAGTTCCAACGCAACTTCTAGCCCAACTTCAAACCCAACTTCCAACCCAACTTCCAACCCAACTTTCAACCCAACTTCCAATCCAACTTCCATCCCAAATTCCAGCCCAGCTTCCAACCCAACTTCAAACCCAACTTCCAGTGCAACTTCCAAGCCAACTTCCAACCCAACTTCCAACCCAACTTTCAACCAAACTTCCAGCCCAACTTCTGACGCAACTTCCAACCCAACTCCCAACCAAACTTCCAACCAAACGTCCATCCCACCTTCCAATCCAACTTCCAACCCAGCTTCCAACACAGCTTCCAACCCAACTTCCAACCCAACGTCCAACCCAACCTCCAACCCAACCTCCAACCCAACTTCCAACCCCATGTCCAACCCAACTACCATCCCAACTTCCATCCCAACTTCCAACCCAAATTCCAACCCAAATTCCAACCCAAATTCCAACCCAACTTCCAACCCTAATTCCAAACCAACTTCCAACCCAACTTCTAACCCAACTTCCAACCCAAAATCCAACCCAGCCTCCATTCCAACTTCCTACCCAACTTCGAACCCAACTTCCAACCTGACTTCCAACCCAACTTCCAACACAATTTCCAACCCAACGTCTATCCCAACGTCCATCCCAACTTCCAACCCAACTTCCATCCCAACTTCCTACCCAACTTCGAACCCAACTTCCAACCTGACTTCCAACCCAACTTCCAACACAATTTCCAACCCAACGTCTATCCCAACGTCCATCCCAACTTCCAACCCAACTTCCAATCCATCTTCCAACCCAACTTCCAACCCAGTTTCGAACCCAAATTCCAGCCCAACATCCAGCCTAACTTCAAACCCAACTTCCGACCCAACTTCCAACCCAATTCCAACCCAACTTCCAGCCCAACTTCCAATCCACCCTCCATCCCAACTTCCAACCCAACTTCCAACCCAGTTTCGAACCCAAATTCCAGCCCAACATCCAGCCTAACTTCAAACCCAACTTCCGACCCAACTTCCAACCCAATTCCAACCCAACTTCCAGCCCAACTTCCAATCCACCCTCCATCCCAACTTCAAACCCAACATCCAATCCAACTTCCAACCCAACTTCCATCCCAACTTCCAACGCAACTTCCAACCCAACTTCCAACCTTACTTCCAACCCAACTTCCAGCCCAACTTCCAATCCACCCTCCATCCCAACTTCAAACCCAACATCCAATCCAACTTCCAACCCAACTTCCATCCCAACTTCCAACGCAACTTCCAACCCAACTTCCAACCTTACTTCCAACCCAACTTCCAGTCCAACTTCCAACCCAGCTTTAAACCAAACTTCCTACCCAAATTCCAATCCAACTTCCAACCCAAATTCCAATCCAACTTCCAACCCAACTTCCAACCCAACTTCCAACCCAACATCAAACCCAACATCCAACCCAACTTCCAACCCAACTTCCAACCCAGCTTTAAACCAAACTTCCTACCCAAATTCCAATCCAACTTCCAACCCAAATTCCAATCCAACTTCCAACCCAACTTCCAACCCAACTTCCAACCCAACATCAAACCCAACATCCAACCCAACTTCCAGCCCAGATTTCAACCCAACTTACAACCGAACTCTCAACCAAACTTCCAACCCAACTTCCAACCCAGTTCTTAACCTGACGTTAAACCCATTTTCCAATCCAACCTCCATCCCAACTGCCAACCCAACCTCCACCCCAACTTCCAACCCAACTTCCAATCCAACGTCCAACCCAACTTCCAACCCAACTTGCAACCACCCTCCAACACATCTTTGAACCCAACTTTCAACCCAACTTCCAACCCAACTTCCAACCCAACTTCCAGCCCAACTTCCAACCCAACTTTCAACCCAACTTCCAACCCAACAACCAAGCCAAATTTCAACCCAACGTCCAACCAAACGTCCACCCCAACTTCCAGCCCAACTTCCCACCCAAATTCCAACCCACATGCCAGCCCAACTTCCAACCCAAGTGTTAACCCAACGTCCATTCCACCTTCCAACCCAACTTCCAACCCAATTTCCAACCCAACTTCCATCCCTACTTCCAACCCAGCTTCCAACTCAGCTTCCAGCCCAGCGTCCATCCCAACTTTCAGCCTGACTTCCAACGCAACTTCCAACCCAACTTCCAACCCAACTTTCAACCCAACTTCCATCCCAACTTCGAACCCAACATCCAACCCAACTTCCAAGGTACCTTCCAATACAGCTTCCATCCAAACTTCCAACCCAAATTTCAACCCAACTTCCAGCCCAATGGCCAACCCAAGTTCCAACCCAACTTCCAACCCAAATTTCAGCCCAACTTCCAGCCCAGCTTCCAACCCAACTTCCAACGCAACTTCCAACCCAGCCTCCAACCCAACTTTCAACCCAACTTCCAACCCATCTTCCAACCCACTTTCCAACCCAACTTCCAAGCCAACTTCCAACCCAACTTCCAACCCTACTTCCATCCCAACTTCCATCCCATCTTCCAACCCAACTTCCAGCACAATGTCCAACCCAAATTCCAACCCAACTTCCAGCCCAACTTCTAGCCCAACTTCCAGCCCAACGTCCAACTCAACTTCCAAACCAACTTCCAACCCAACTTCGAACCCTACTTCCAACCCAACTTCCAAGCAAGCTTCCAACCCAGTTTCCAACCCAACTTTCAGCCCACCTTCGAACCCCACTTCCAACCTGACTTCTAACCTAACATTCAACCCAACTTGCATCCCAACTTCCAACCCAACTTCCTACCCAACTTCCAACACAACTTCCAATCCAACATCCAACCCAGCTTCCAACACAATTTCCAAACCAACTTTCAACCCAACTTCCAACCCAGATTCCAACCCCGATTAAAACCCAACTTCCAACCCAACTTCCAACCCATCTTTCAACCCAACTTAAAACCCAGCTTCCAACCCAACTTCCAACCGAACTTTCAAGCCAACTCCCAACCCCACTTCCAACGAAACTTCCATCACACCTGCCAATCCAACTTCAAACCCAGCTTCCAACCCAGCTTCAAACCCAATTTCCAACCCAACTTCCAACCGAACTTCCAATACCACTTCCAATCCAACTTCCAGCCCAACATCCAATCCAACTTCCATCCCAACTTCCAGCCCAGCTTCCAACCCAACTTCCAACGCAACTTCCAACCCAACTTCCAACCCAACTTCCAGCTTAACTTCCAACCCAACTTCAAACCAAACTTCCAGCCCAACTTCCAATCCAACTTCCAACCCAAGTTTCAACCCAACTTCCAACCCAACTTCCAACCCAACTTCCAACCCAACTTCCAACCCAACTTCCAACTCAATATCCAACCCAACTTCCAGCCCAGATTTCAAACCAAGTTCAAACCCAACTCTCAGCCAAACTTCCAACCCAACTTCCAACCCAACTTCCAACCCAACTTCCAGCCCAACTTCCAACCCAACTTCCAACCGAACTTCCAATACCACTTCCAATCCAACTTCCAGCCCAACATCCAATCCAACTTCCATCCCAACTTCCAGCCCAGCTTCCAACCCAACTTCCAACGCAACTTCCAACCCACCTTCCAACCCAACTTCCAGCCCAACTTCCAATCCAACTTCCAACCCAAGTTTCAACCCAACTTCCAACCCAACTTCCAACCCAACTTCCAACCCAACTTCCAACCCAACTTCCAACTCAATATCCAACCCAACTTCCAGCCCAGATTTCAAACCAAGTTCAAACCCAACTCTCAGCCAAACTTCCAACCCAACTTCCAACCCAACTTCCTGCCCAACATCCAACCCAACATCCAACCCAACCTCCAACCCAACATCCAACCCAACTTCAAACCCATCTTCCAAACCATCTTGCAACCCAACTTCCAACCCAACTTCCAGCCCAACTTCCAACCCAACTTCCAAACGAACTTCCTGTTGAATATTTATGCCCCTTGTTCAGTGTTGTAGGACGGATCAGGAATGCTCTGCCCCTTGTGGAGGTATGACCCCTAGATCCGTTGTAGTGTGACTCAACTATGCTCTGTCTCTTGTGAGATATGACCTGTGAGTACACCATGTGGGTGAGTGGTTACCTTGGCCATTTTGTTGATTTGGCCAAGTGAGAGGTCATGAGGTCGATCCTGGCCCCATGCATATCTTGTTTGCTGTGGAAGCTTCCAAGAAATAAAGTCCGTAGCTTCTTGGACGCTACATGGTTGGTCTGTCACCTTGACACTAGGATGCTTATGTGTCAAGCCCACAGTGCAAGTCTATTGGTGACGTGGCTGGTTCAGGCCACTTCCCAGGAATGTGCTTTTGAGTTCTAGGACTGGACAGACAGCTATAAAAGGACTTGTCTTGCATGCTGATCAATCAACCCTTGCTTGATGCTCTCTTGCGTATTGACGACTTGAGCTCTTCTTGAGATGTAATGCTAAGGCGTTAGTACTCTTGAAGGTGAAGTGTATGCCTGATTAAGTTTGGGGTGCATGACACATACCTGCAAAGGAAGAAGGTGTAAGAACCTTTGTGAGCTTTTCGGTTTCGCGGCTTCTCTGCCGGAGGTGGTTAGCTCAGTAGCTAACA
>SZWC01000281.1:384676-422528 GCA_023375785.1 Penium margaritaceum | reverse complement strand
TTGGATTGGAGGTTGGGCTGGAATTTGGGATGGAAGTTGCGATGGAAGTTGGGTTGGAAGTTGGGTTGGAAGCTGGGTTGGAACTTGGGTTGGAGTTGGGTTGGAAGTTGGGTTTAAAGTTGGGATGAAAACTCGGATGGAAGTTGGGTTGGATGTTGGGTTGGATGTTGGGTTGGAAGATGGGTTAGAAGTTGGGTTTTAAGGCGGGTTCAAAGTTGGGTCGGAATATTTGTTGAAAGTTGGGTTGGAAGCTGGGCTGGAGGCTGGGTTGGAAGTTGGGTTGAAAGTTGGGTTGGAAGTTGGATTGGAAGTTGGGTTGGAAGTTGGGTTGGAAGTTGGGTTCCAACCCGACTTGGAAGTTGGGATGGAAGTTGGGTTGGATGTTGGGCTGGAAGTTGGGTTGGAAGTTGGGTTGGAAAAAGGGCTAGAAATTGAATTGGAATTTGGGTTGGATGTTGGGTTGGTTGTTGAGTTGGAAGTAAGGTTGAACATTGGGTTGGATGTTGGGCTGAAAGTAGGGTTGGATACTGGGTTGGAAGTTGGATTGGAATTTTGGTTGGAAGTTGGGATGGAAATCGGGAGGGAAGTGGGGTTGGAAGTTGGGTTTGAAGTTGGATTGGAAGTTGGGTTGAAATTTGGGTTGGAAGTTGGGATGGAAGTTGTGATGGAAGTTGGGTTTGACGTTGGGATGGAAGTTGGGATGAAATTTGGGTTGGAAGTTGGGCTGGAATTTGGGTTGGAATATGGGTTGGAAGTTGGGTTGGAAGTTGGGTTGGCAGTTTGGATGGAAGCTGGGTTGGAAGTTGGGTTGGAAGTTAAGTTGGACGTTGGGTTGGAAGTTGGGTTGAAATTTGGGGTGGAATGTGGGATGGAAATTGGGATGGAAGTTGGGATGGAAGTTGGGTTGGAAGTTTGGTTGGATGCTGGGTTGGATGCTGGGTTGGATGTTGGGTTGGAAGTTTGGTTGAAAGTTGGATTGGAAGCTAAGTTGGTAGTTGGGTTGGAAGTTGGATTGGGATTTAAGTTGGGGGCTGGGTTGGAAGTTGGGATGGATGTTGGGATGAAACTTGGGTTGGAATTTGTACTGGAAGTTGGGTTGGAAGTTGGGTAGGATGTTGGGTTGGAAGTTGGATTGGAACTGATGTTACACGTTGGGTTGGAAGTTGAGTTGGAAGCTGGCTTGGAGGTTTGGTTGGAGGTTGGGTTGGAAGTTGGGATGGAAGTTCGGATGGAATTTGGGTTGGACGTTGGGCTGGAAGTTGGGTTGGAAGTTGGGTTGGAGATGGGTTGGAAGTTGGGTTGGAAGTTGGATTGGAAGTTGGGTTGGAAGTTGGGATGGAAATTGGGACGGAAGTTGGGATAGAAGTTGGGTTGGAATTTGGGATGGAAACTGGGATGGAAATTGGGATGGAAGTTGGGATGGAAGTTGGGTTGGAAATTTGCTTGAAAGCTGGGCTGGAAGCCGGGTTGGAGGCTGGGGTGGAAGTTGGGTTGGAAGTTGGGTTGG
The DNA here is from genome assembly GCA_023375785.1 of Penium margaritaceum. Taxonomy (NCBI): domain Eukaryota; kingdom Viridiplantae; phylum Streptophyta; class Zygnematophyceae; order Desmidiales; family Peniaceae; genus Penium; species Penium margaritaceum. The sequence goes on along the minus strand of SZWC01000281.1, from coordinate 421,021 downwards.
AAGTTGGGTTGCAACTTGGATTGGAAGTTGTGTTGGACGTTGGGTTGGAAGTCGGATTGGAAGCTGGGTTGGAGGTTGAGTCGGAAATTGAGCTGGAATCTAGGATGGAAGTTGGGATGGAAGTTGGACTGGAAGTTGGGCTGGATCTTGGATTGGAAGTTGGGTTGGAGTTGGGATGGAAATTGGGATGGAAGTTGGGATGGAAGTTGGGTTGGATGTTGGGTTGGAAGATGGGTTGAAAGTTTGGTTGAAAGTTGGGTTGGAAGCTGGGTTGGAGGCTGGGTTGGAAGTTGGGTTGGAAGTAGGGTTGGAAGCTGGGTTGGAAGTTGGGTTGGAAGTTGGGTTGGAAGTTGGGTTGGAAGTTGGGTTGGAAGTTGGGTTGGAAGTTGGGTTGGAAGTTAGGTTGGAAGTTGGGTTGGAAGTAGGGTTGGAAGCTGGGTTGGAAGTTGGGTTGGAAGTTGGGTTGGAAGTTGGGTTGGAAGTTGGGTTGGAAGTTGGGTTGGAAGTTGGGTTGGAAGTTAGGTTGGAAGTTGGATTGGAAGTTGTGTTGGAAGTTGGGTTGGAAGTTGGGTTGGGAGTTGGGTTGGAAGTGGGATTGGAAGTTGGTTTGGAATTTGGGATGGAAGTTGGGATGGAAGTTGGGCTGGAACCGGGGTTGGACGTTGGGTTGGAAGGTGGGTTGGAGTTGGGTTGGATGTTAGGCTGGAAGTTGGATTGGAAGTTGGGTTGGAAGTTGGGATGGAAATTGGGATGGAAGTTGGGATGGAGGTTGGGTTGGAAGTTGGGTTGGAAGCTGAATTGGAAGTTGGGTTTGAAGTCACATTCGAAGTTGGGTTGGAAGTTAGCTTGAATGTTGGGTTGGATGCTGGGTTTGAGGCTGGGTTGGAAGTTGGGTTGGATGTTGGGTTGAAAGTTGGGTTGAAAGTTGGGATGGAAATTGGGATGGGAGTTGGGTTGGAAGTTGGGTTGGAAGTTGGATTGGAAGTTGGGTTGGAAGTTGGGTTGGATGTTGGGTTGAAAGTTGGGTTGAAAGTTGGGATGGAAATTGGGATGGGAGTTGGGTTGGAAGTTGGGTTGGAAGTTGGATTGGAATTTGGGCTGGAAGTTCGGAAGGAAGTTGGGATGCAAGTTGGGTTGGAAGTTGGGATGGAAGTTGGAATGGAAGTTGGGTTGGAAGTCGGGCTCAAATTTTGGCTGGAATATGGTTTGAAACTTGGGTTATATGTTGGGTTCGATGTTGAGTTGGAAGATGGGTTGAAAGTTGGGTTGGAAGCTGGGTTGGAAGCTGGGTTGGAAGTTGGGTTGGAAGTTGGGTTTGATGTTGGGTTGGAAGTTGGGATGGAAATTGGCATGGAAGTTGTGCTGGAAGTTGGGCTAGAGATTTGGTTGAAAGTTGGGTTGGAAGCTTTCTTGGAGGCTGGGTTGGAAGTTGGGCTAGAAGTTCGGTTGGAAGTTGGGTTGGAAGTTGGGTTGGAAGTTGGGATGCAAGTTGGGATGAAGGTTGGGATGAAATTTGGGCTGGAATTTGGGTTGGAAGTTGGGTTGGAGGCTTGGTTGGATGCTTGTTTGGAAGTTGAATTAGAAGTTGGATTAGACGTTAAGTTGGAAGTTTGGTTGGAAGTTGGGTTGGAAGTTGGGTTGGAAGTTGGGTTGAAAGTTGGGTTGGACGTTGGGATGGAGGTTGGGATGGGTTGGGTTGGATGTTGGATTGGAAGTTGGGTTGAAAGGTCGGTTGGAAGTTGGGTTGGAAGTTAGATTGGAAGTTGGGTTGGAAGTTGGGTCGGACGTTGGGCTGGAAGTTGGGATGGAAGTTGAGCTGGACGTTGGGTTGGAAGTTGGGTTGAAAGGTCGGTTGGAAGTTGGGTTGGAAGTTAGATTGGAAGTTGGGTTGGAAGTTGGGTCGGACGTTGGGCTGGAAGTTGGGATGGAAGTTGAGCTGGACATTGGGTTGAAAGTTGGATTGGAAGCTGGGTTGGAGGCTGGTTTGGAAGTTGGGTCGGAAGTTGGGTTGGAAGTTGGGTTGGACGTTGGGCTGGAAGTTAGGTTGAAAGGTGGGTTGGAAGTTGGGTTGGAAGATGGGTTGGAAGTTGGGTTGGACGTTGGGTTGGAAGTTTGGTTGGAAGTTTTGTTGGAAGTTGGGAAGGAAGTTGGGATGGAAGTTGGGTTGGACGTTGGGTTTGAAGTTGAGTTGGACGTTGGGCTGGAAGTTGTGTTGGATGTTGGGTTGGAAGTCGGGTTGGAAGTTGGGTTGGAAGCTGGGTTGGACACTGGAAGTTTGGTTGGAAGCTGGGTTTGCAGTTGCGTTTGAAGTTGGGTTGGAAGTTGGGTTGGAAGGTCGGTTGGAAGTTGGGATGGATGTTGGGATGGAAGTTGGGTTTGAAGTTTGGATGGAAGTTGGGATGGAAGTTAAGATGGAAGTTGGGTTGGAATTATGGTTGGAGTATGGGTTGAAAGTTGGGCTGGATGTTGGGTTCGATGTTGAGTTGGAGGTTGGGTTTAAAGTTGGGTTGGAAGCTGGGTTGGAAGCTGGGTTGGAAGTTGGGTTGGAAGTTGGGTTTGAAATTGGGTTGGAAGCTGGGATGGAAGTTGGGTTGACTGTTTGGTTGGACGTCGGGTTGAACGTTGGGATGAAATGTTGGTTGGAATTTAGGGTGGAAGCTGGGTTGGAAGTTGGGTTGGAAGTTGGGTTTGAAATTGGGTTGGAAGCTGGGATGGAAGTTGGGTTGACTGTTTGGTTGGACGTCGGGTTGAACGTTGGGATGAAATGTTGGTTGGAATTTAGGGTGGAAGCTGGGTTGGAAGTTGGGTTGTAACTTTGATTGGAAGTTGGGTTGGAAGTTGGGTTGGAAGTTGAGTTAAAAGTTGGACTAGAAGTTGGGTTGGAAGTTGGGTTGGAAGTTGGGTTGTAACTTTGATTGGAAGTTGGGTTGGAAGTTGGGTTGGAAGTTGAGTTAAAAGTTGGACTAGAAGTTGGGTTGGAAGTTGGGTTGGAAGTTGAATCGGAAGTTGGGATGGAAGTTGAGATGAAGGTTGGGATGAAGCTTGGGTTGGAATTTGGGTTGGAAGTTGGGTTGGAAGCTAGTTTGGATGCTTATTTGGATGTTGGGCTGGACGTTGGGTTGGAAGTTGGGTTGGAAGTTGTGTTGAACGTTGGGATGAAATTTGGGTTGGAATTGGGGTTGGTATTTGAATTGGAAGCTAGGTTGGATGCTGTGTTGGATGTTGGGTTGGAAATTGGGTTGGACGCTATGTTGGAAGTTGGATTGGAAGTTGGGTTGGAAGTTCGGATGACATTTGGGTTGGAAGTTGAGTTGGAAGTTGGGTTGAAAGGTGGGTTGGAAGTTGGGTTGGAAGTTAGATTGAAGTTGGGTTGGATATTGGGTTGGATGTTCGAATGGAAGTTGAGTTGGAAGTTGGGTTGAAAGTTTGGTTGGAAGCTGGATTCGAGGCTGGTTTGGAAGTTGGGTTGGAAGTTGGGTTGAAAGTTGGGTTGTACGTTGGGCTGGAAGTTGGGTTGACAGTTGGGTTGGAAGGTTGTTTGGAGGCTGGGATAGAAATTGGGTTGGAAGTTTGGTTGGAAGTTGGGTTGGAAATTGGGTTGGAAGCTGAATTGGATTTCGGGTTGGAAGTTGGGTTTGAAGCTGGCTTTGAAGTTGGGATGCAATTTTGGGTTGGAAGTTGGGTTGGAAGTTTGGCTGGATGTTGGGTTGGAAGTTGAGTTGGAAGTTGGGTTGGAAGTTTGGTTGGAAACAAGGTTGGAAGTTGGGCTTGAAGTTGGTCTGAAAGTTGGGTTGGAAGTTGGGTTGGATGTTGGCAAGGAAGTTGGGTTGGAAGTTGTGTTGGAAGTTTGGTTGGAACTTGGGTTTGAAGTAGGGTTGAAAGTGTGGTTGGAAGTTGGGAAGGTCCTTGGGATGGAAGTTGGATTGGACGTTGGGTTGGAAGTTGGGTTGGAAGGTTGGTTGGCAGTCGGATTGGAGGTTGGGTCGGAAGTTGGGTTGAATGTTGGGTTGGAAGCTGGGTTGGAGGCTGGGCTGGAAGTTGTGTTGGAAGTTGGATTGGAAGGTGGGTTGGCAGTTGGGTTGGAATTTGGGCTGGAAGTTGGGTTTGAAGTTGGGATGGAAGTTGGGACGGAAGTTGGGTTTGAATTTGTGATGGAACTTAGGATGGAAGTTGGGTTGGATGTTGGGTTGGAGTTTTGGTTTGAATATGGCTTGGAAGTTGGGTTGGATGTTGGGTTTGATGTTGAGTCGGAAGATTGGTTGAAAGTTGGGTTGGAAGCTGGGTTGGAATCTGGGTTGGAAGATGGGTTGAAAGTTGGGTTTGAAGTAAAGTTGGAAGTTGGATTGGAAGTTGGGATGGAAATTGGGATGGAAGTTGGGCTTGAAGTTGGGCTTGAATTTGTATTGGAAGTTGGGTTGGAAGGTGGGTTGGATGTTGGGTTGACAGTTGGGTTGGAAGGTGGGTTGAATGTTGGGATGATGTTTTGGTTGGAACTTGGGTTGGAAGCTTCGTTGGAATTTGGGTTGGAAGTTGGATTGGAAGTGGGGTGGAAAGTTGGGTTGGAAGTTGGGTTGGACGTTGGGCTGGAAGTTGGGTTTGAAGTTGGGTTGGAAGTTGGGTTGGAAGTTGGATTGGAAGTGGGGTGGAAAGTTGGGTTGGAAGTTGGGTTGGACGTTGGGCTGGAAGTTGGGTTTGAAGTTGGGTTGGAAGTTGGGTTGGAAGTTGGGATGGAAGTTGTGATGAAGGTTAACATGAAATTTGGGTTGGAATTTGGGTTGGAAGTTGGGCTGGAAGCTAGGTGAAATGCTGGGTTGGATGTTGGGCTCGAAGTTGGGTTGGAAGTTGGATTGGAAGTTGGGTTGAACGTTGGGATTAAATTTGGGTTGGAATTTGGGTTGGAAGTTGGGTTGGAAGCCAGGTTGGATTCTGGGTTAGAAGTTGGGTTGGAAGTTGGGTTAGAAGGCAAGTTGGAAGTTGGATTGGAAGTTGGGCCTGAAGTTGGATTGGAAGTTGAGTTAAACATTGGTTTAAGCTGGGATGGGATTTGGGAGGAGAGTTGGGTCGGATGTTGGGTTGGAAGTTGGGTCAAAAGGTGGGTTGGAAGTTGGATTGGAAGTTAGTGTCTGGGCTCAGCCTAGAAAAGCGAATTGGGGTGCGGAAAACTCTGGGCTGCATACTGCGGAGACGGATGTATGGGGATTGTCACAGGGACAGCATGTCACTGTGAGCACTGCGGAGGATGGGCCCATGCGTAGTGTGCCACGGAGGTGGGAAGGAATGAGGAGGGGCAGATGGTGTACCGCTGCACCAGTTGCAGGACGTATGAACGGATTCTGCATTGCGCCACCTGCAAAAGGAGACTGGGTGCGGAGGACATCATTGCAGGAGCCAAGGGCGAGGGATGCTTGCTGTATGTACATCAGGAGTGCTCCGCAAGATATCAACGGGAAGGCGGAGAAGTGGAGACGTACTGCCGCCCTTGCCAGCGACGGCAATGGCCGGGTTTCCAAGGAAAGTTCACACGCCTGTAGCACTAAGGAGACTATGGGACAGAGTCTTGAAAAAGGGGGGTTTGGGGGCATTAGTGTCAGGCGGGGATTCACCGCACCTCTGCTGAGGAGAAGATGGATCCGCGGAGGGAAAATCGCCGCAACCCACAAATCCGCGGAACGTGGCGTCCGCGGTTAGAGATCCACGGAGGAGGTATGAAGGGAAGCCGCGGAGCACTGGAGAATGCGCAAGATATGCTGGCTCCCACAACAAGACTGTGGTAGAGCGTGGGGTGGCGCAGAAACTAGTAGTGGTGAAAGAAAAGAGGAGGGGAAAGATGCCGACCAATGAGAACTCAGGGTGGGCAGCGGTAATCAAGGAGGAGGACCGGGAGGACGCACCGCGCAAAGACGAAGATTCAAGGAAAGACACAAGACCACGAGCACCCAAGCCGCGGAGTAGAGGAAGAAGCGGTAGTAGAACAGGGAAATGTAGAAGTAGTCGAGTGTGTGTGAGATCAAGGACGAGACCCCGGTGCGTGTTACGCACCGTGCGGAGTCCAACATAGGGGAAGAGTGTGGTAGGAGGAGTCTTCGAGAGCTAGATTTGGCAAATATAAGGTAGTAGTGTAGCGGAGGAACTAGTGTGACCAAAGATGCCTACCCTTTGTCTGATCTTGTGCAATTTGAGTTAATGTAAGCCTACTTCCCACTTAAGAGCCTAAGAGTCCTGACTTGTTCAGAACCAGATTGCCACATTCTATCTCATCAATCCGCACAAGTGATAGTCTGATTCACACTCCCGCTTGGCCCTTCCAACATCCGCAGCTATTAAAGGAGCTTTTGGGTTGCTCTCCGCGGAGGCCTTCCGGGGAGGACAAAATACCTCCTTTCCGAGTGTGTGTGGGGTGAACTGCTCGACCCGCTCCCAGTCCTGGACCCGACAAGGACTCTGCTGAGAATCATCACCACCAGGGTACACAAATTGGGTGAAAGGTGCGGCCGGCGACTCCGCGTCCTTGCGCACAGCCACGGAACAAGGTTCCGTGGGCGTAGGAGTCAGGGGCCACAAGGTGGCGGACTCTTGTGCCGGCAAGGAGCGAGCCGTGGAGCACTACCCACGGGCGGGACCCAGAGGATATGAAGCATCCGCGGAAGACTAGGAGAGGTAGCGGAGGAGCAGCAAAGCGGGTGCTGTTTGACCACCGCGGAACAGCAGGGTCGCGAAGCAGACCAGACGCGGAAGTGAAAGCGCGGAAGCAGAACAGTGCGCGGCAAAAATGGGGGCATCAAGCTGGATTAGAAACAGGGTTGGAAATTGGGTTGGAAGTTGGGTTGGATTATGGGTTGAATGTTGGGTTGGAAGTTGGGTCGGAAGTTGGGTTGGAAGTTAGGATGGAGGTTGAGATCGAAGTTGGGATGGAACTTGGGTTGAAAATTGGGTTGGAAGTTGGGTTGGAGGTTGGGTTGCAAGTTGGGCTGGAAGTTGGGTTGCAGTAGGGTTGGAAGCTGGGTTGGATGCTCAATTGGGAGTTGGGTTGGAAGTTGTGTTGGAAGCTGTGTTGGAGTTTGGGTTGGAAGGTGGGTTGAAAGATGGGATGGAAACTGGTTGGACGTTGGGATGGAATTTGAGATGGAAGTTGGGTTGGAAGTTGGGTTGGAAGTTGGGTTGGGAGTTGGGTTGGAAGTTGTGGTGGATGATGGGTTGGAAGCTGGGTTGGAAGCTGGGTTGGAAGTTGGGTTGGAAGTTGGGTTGGAAGTTGCGTTGGAAGTTGGTTTGGAAGTTGACGTGGAAGTTGGGTTAGAAGTTGGATTGAAAGTTGGGATGGAAGTTGGGATGGAAGATGGGTTTGAAGTTGGGATAGAAGTTGGGATGGAATTTGGGTTGGAAATTAGGTTGGACGTTGGGCTGGAAGTTGGGTTTGATGTTGGGTTGGAAGTTGAGTTGGAAGTTGGGTTGGATGTTGGGTTGGACGTTCGGTTGGAAGTTGGATTGGAAGTTGGGTTGGAAGTTGGGTTGCAAGTTGGGTTGGAAGTTGGGATGGAAGTTGGAATGGATGTTGGGTTGCAAGTTGGGTTAAACGCTGGGTTGGAAGTTGGGTTGGACGTTGGGTTGGAAGTTGGGTTGGATGTTGGGTTGGAAGTTGAGTTGGAAGTTGGGTTGGATGTTGGGTTGGACGTTCGGTTGGAAGTTGGATTGGAAGTTGGGTTGGAAGTTGGGTTGCAAGTTGGGTTGGAAGTTGGGATGGAAGTTGGAATGGATGTTGGGTTGCAAGTTGGGTTAAACGCTGGGTTGGAAGTTGTGTTGGACGTTGGGTTGGAAGATGGGTTGGAAGTTGGGTTGGAAGCTGGGTTGGAAGTTGGGCTGGAAAATGTGTTGAAAGTTGGGCTGGAAGTTGGGTTGCAAGTTGGGTTAAACGCTGGGTTGGAAGTTGTGTTGGACGTTGGGTTGGAAGATGGGTTGGAAGTTGGGTTGGAAGCTGGGTTGGAAGTTGGGCTGGAAAATGTGTTGAAAGTTGGGCTGGAAGTTGGGTCGAAAGCTATGTTGGAAGTTGGGTTGGAAGTTGTATTTGAAGTTGGGTTGGACGTTGGGTTGAAGGTTGGGTTGGATGTTGTGTTGGATGTCAGGATGGAAGTTGGGATGGAAGCTGGGATGGAAGCTGGGTTGGAAGTTGGGCTTAAAGTTGGGTTGGGAGTTAGGCTGAAAGTTGGGCTGGAAGTTTGGTTGGAAGTTGTGTTGGAAGTTGGGTTGAAAGTTTGGTTGAAAGCTGGGTTGGATGCTGGGGTGGAAGTTTGGTTGGAAGGTAGGTTGGAAGATGGGTTGGAAGTTGGGTTGGAAGTTGGGTTGGAAGTTGGGATGGGAGTTGGGATGGAAGTTGGGAGAAACGTTGTCTGCGAGATTAGACTGTAAGTTGGGTTGGAAGTTGGGTTGGAATTTGATTGGAAATGGACTGGAAGTTGGGTCGGAAGTTAGGTTGGAAGTTGGGTTTGAAGTTGTGTTGGAGGTTGGGTTGGACGTTGTGTTGGAACCTGGGAATGAAATCAGGTTAGAAGTTGGGTTGTAAGTTGGGTTGGACGTTGGGTTGGAAGTTGGGGTTGAAGTCTGGATGAAGGATGGGAGGGAAGCTGGCTTGAAAGTTGAGTTGGAAGTTGGGTTGGAAGTTGGGTCGGAAGTTGGGTTGGAAATTGGGTTGGATGTTGGGTTGGAAGTTGAGTTGGAATTTGCGTTGGAAGTTGGGTTGGAAGTTGGGTTGGAAGTTGGGTGGGAAGTTGGGTTGGAAGTTGGGTTGGATGTTGGGTTGGAAGTTGGGATGGAAGTTGGAATGAAAGTTGGGTTGGAAGTTGGGTTGGAAGTTGAGTTGGAAGTTAGGTTGGAAGTTGGGTTGGAAGTTGGGTTGGAAGTTGGATTGGAAGTTTGGTTGGAAGTTGGACTTAAAGTTGGGTTCGGAGTTGAGTTGAAAGTGAAGGTAGAAGTTGGGTTTGAAGTTGGGTTGGAAGTTGGGTTTGAAGTTGGGTTGGAATTTGGGTTAGAAGTTGGTTTGGAAGTTGGGCTGAGAGTTGGGCTGGAAGTTGTGTTTGAAGTTGGGTTGGAAGTTGGAATGGAAGATCGGTTGGAAGTTGGGTTTGCAGTTGGGTTGGAAGGTGGGTTCAAGGTTGGATTGGAAGTTGGGTTGGATGTTGGGATGGAATTTGGGATGGAAGTTGGGATGGATGTTGGGTTGGAAGTTGGGTTGATAGTTGGGTTGAAAGTTGAGTTGGAAGCTGGGTTGGAAGTTGGGTTGAAAGTTTGGTTGGAAGCTGGGTTGGATGCTGGCTTGGAAGTTGGGCTGGAATTGGGGTTGGAAGATGGGTTGGAAGCTGGATTGGAAGTTGGGTTGGAAGCTGTGTTAGAAGTTGGGATGGAAGTTGGGATAAAAGTTGGGTTGGAAGTTGGGTTGGAAGTTGGATTGGAAGTTGGGTCGGAAGTTGGGTTGGAAGTTGGGTTACAATTTGGGATGGAAATTAGGTTGGAAATTGGGTTGGAAGTTGGGTTGGAAGTTGGGTAAGGAGTTGGGTTGGAAGTTGGGTTGAAAGTTAGGTTGGAAGCTGGATTAGAAGCAGGGATGGAAGTTGGGTTGGTAGTTGGGTTGGATTATTGGTTGGAAATTGGGTTTGAAATTGGGTTGGAAGATTGTATGGAAGTTGGGATGGATGTTTGGATGGAAGTGTCAACCGGCCTTAGGCAAACGGACTAGAAAACAGGGCCGACACAATAGCACCTGCCGTCTGCTCTTAGTATTCAGCTAGGAGAAGATATCACCCTCAGGATCACGGTTCCACACTGAGCAGTTCCTAGGGAATCACTTGCTAGCAATTGTGTCCACTTAACGAGTAATTTTGCCCGAGGTGCTAGTCAAAGACTAACTCCTCGGGCTTAGACCAACCAGTGTCTTCTTTATACTGTTCCTTAGTTGGACAACTATGTGAGGAGCATCTAAGGCCAGATTGTGTAATTAGAATGAAGAATGAGCCTGGTACATATAGTCCTAGGCCTGGCTTCTAAGGTGTGTGGGTAGTGACATTTTTGGGGTGGTCACTCCACACCACCTCACCAGTCCGCCAATTGGCGCATCCACTGACCGCCAAGTGGTGCAGTGCACTCTCCTCATGCATGGAGAAATGTCTAAGAAACTTCCCCTGTGCTAGAAGGTCAAAAAACCTCCTCCCCACATCAAGGCTCGATCGCAGGACCTGTTGTTCCTCAGTCCAACATGCTTTCCGTTGCGCTACACGTCTGGTGTCTCGCTTGGATTTGCACCACAAACAAGGTCTGGGGGAATTACTCCAAGGGAGCAGTGCATGCTCAACTTGTCTTTCAAGCCATAGTAGTGGCCATGGGGCATAGAAGAATGACAATCTCTCCCTTGTACCTTTGGCCACCTACTGTTGTAGTTTTTTCTTCGGCATGAACCTGTAGCTCTAGGTTGTGTATGTGCATGTCAGTTTTCTTGGTCTTTATTTCTCATCTCTTGCATCCACCATGCCGACTCCTCGCGCACCCGCAACATGCAAGTCTCCATCTAGCGGCTTTGTCAGGAAGTCGGCAAGCATTTTCTTGGTTGCGACGTGCTCTTGTTCCACGACACCCTTGGCGATAAGGTCACGTGAGTAGTGGTACCAAATATTGATGTGCTTTGTACGCCAGGAGATCATGTCGTCCTCTGCCATAGCCATGGCACTTTGGTTGCCGATGCGTATGACCGTTGCTTCCTCTTGTGGTGCCTTGATATCATCAAGCAAACTGCAAAGCCACTGTGTTTCCTTGCACACTTCGGAGAGTGCAATGTACTCCGCCTCAGCAGTAGAAAGCAAGACACACTCCCCTGCTTCCTCCTTGCCCACGAGACGGCACCACCATTGCGAGGACAGACAAACCCCGAGGTGGACTTCCTGTCGTCAATCCGTCCTCCCCAGTCCGCGTCAGTGTAGCATGTCAGTCGCTGCAAGTCTGGTCCTTCTAGACCTCCAAACTGGAGTCCAACGTGCCAAGTCTTTTTGAGGTAGCGAAAAATCCACTTCATGAGTTGCCAATGTTCTGGCCCAGTGTTCGCCACAAACCTACTCACCTGACCCACTGCATAAGCAATGTCAGGTCGTGTTCCCACCATTGCATACATGAGGCTTCCAACGGCGGACTGGTATGGAATGTTTTGCATCTCCCGCCGGTCTGCCTTGTTGCTTGGTGACATGCAGGTGGAGAGCTTGCAGTTGGAGGGCATGGGGGTGCTGACGGGCTTGCAGTTCTCCATGTTGTAGCGCTTCAAGATGTCCATAATGAACTTGGTCTGGTTGAGCTCAATGATGCCTGCTTTGCGGTTGCGATGAACAGAAATCCCGAGGTAGTACTCGAGAGGTCCCATGTCCTTCATCTTAAATCTGCCGGCCAGATTTTTCTTGAGGTCCGTGAGGGCCTCCTGCAAGGAAGAACACATGATAAGATTATCCACGTACAATGCCACAAGTAGCAAGCCACGTGCGTCCTCCCGCACATAGACGCTAGGGTCATTCTTGCAATGTGCAAATGAGATCTCAGTCATGAAGCTTTCCATCTCCCTGTACCAGATCCGTGGGGCCTGTTTCAGCTCGTACAACGCCTTCACCAGCTTGCACACCTTACCCTCGGGTTCTTTGACACCTTCCGGTACCTCCATTAGCACCTCCTTGTCGAGCTTCCCATAAAGGAAGGCTGTCTTGACATCCATCTGGTGGATCTCAAGGTCTTTGGCGGCAGCGACAGCAAGCAGGGACCTGATGGAGGCAAACGTGATGACCAGTGTGAAGGTCTCATCGTACTCAGACCCTGCGCGCTGTGAGAACCCTTTCGCCATGACCCTTGCCTTTTACTTGTTGATGCTATCGTCTTGCTGCTGCTTCAACCTCAGCACCCACTTTGAGCCTGCCACGTGAGCGTTAGCGGGTCTGTCCATCAGCACCCATGTGCCATTTTCTTCGATGGACGCGAGCTCGCTGTCCACCGCCTCCTTCCACTTGGCCGCATCGGGCCTTGCCAGCACCTCAGCCACAGTGAGCAGCTCTCCCTGAGCCAAACAGGACCAGCTCAGTCCAGTCCAGCGTCCAGTGTCAGCGTCATACTTTGGAGTTTGTTTTCTTTGTCGTGTGCTGCTACGTTGCATTGCTGGTGGATGTTTTCCATGCTGTTGCTCCTTTGGTGTCGGCTGCCCTGGAGTTAAGTTTTCCTCTTTTGAAGAGCCACTGGCCTCCGAGCTGGTCTCAAAGGCCTCGTACGTCTCCGACTCTGTGTCGGAGCTCGCCGCTGCGTCAACCTGCGCAGCCGCTGCCCCTGGCACACCACTCTTCTTCACGGCCTGCCGCACTGGCACCACTTGAAACTTTTCAGGAGCTCGATCTCTTGACTATAGCAAGACCAACCACTCTCCCTGTTTTGGAGTTTCCGTGGGATCAAGCATCTCTTCCTTGCCTGGTTTCCTCTCGTTAAAGGTTACATCCCGGCTGGAGATGAGTCTTCTTCCTGCCAGGTCCCACAAGCGATGTGTCTCGTGGGCCGCCTCATAGCCCACCATAACGCACTTTCGTGCTATTGAACCCTGCTTGCCGGCACCCTCACCCGCCTGGACCCTTGCCCATGCGGTGCAGCCGAATTCTTTCAGGTGTGATGCGACTGGCTTCTTCCCTGACCAAATATCTTGTGGCGTCATCTGTTGCTTGCCCTTCTTCTTTCCGCGCCTGTCCAGAGCAGCCGCAGGAGTCAGGTTGACAAGATAGCATGCCTTTCTTGCCGCTTCCGCCCAAAACCGCGGTGGAACCCTTGCATCAAAGGGCATGATACGCACCAATCCGCAACCAGTTTACACCACTCCACAACCAGTTCGCACCACTCCGCAAGCAGTTCGCACCACTCCGCAACCAGTTGGCACAACTCCACAACCCGTTCGCACCACTCCGCAACCAGTTCGTACCACTCCTCAGCCCATTCGCAGCACTCTGCGAACAGTTTGCACCACTCTGCAACCAGTCTGCACCACACTGCAACCGATAAGCACCACTCGGCAACCAGTTTGCACCGCTCCGCAACCAGTTTGCACCACATCGCAACCAGTTGGCACTACTCCGCAACCAGTGCGAAATGCTCCGCAAGCAGTTCGCACCACTCCGCAACCAGTTTGCACCGCTCCGCAACCAGTTTGCACCACATCGCAACCAGTTGGCACTACTCCGCAACCAGTGCGAAATGCTCCGCAAGCAGTTCGCACCACTCCGCAACCAGTTTGCACCACTCCGCAACCAGTTCGCACCACTCCGCAACCAGTTCGCACCGCTCCGCAAGCAGTTCGCACCACTCCGCAACCAGTTCGCACCACCCCGCAACCTGTCGGCACCACACCGCAACCAGTTGGCACCACTCCGAAACCAGTTGGCACCACTCTGCAACCTGTTGGCACCACTCCGCAACCAGTTTGCACCACTCCCCAACTAGTTTGACACCACTCCGCAACCAGTTCGCACCACTCTGCAACCAGTTCGCACCACTCCGAAACCAGGTCCCACCACTCCGCAACCAGTTTGCACCACTCCGCAACCGGTTCGCACCAGTCCGCAACCAGTTCCCACCACTCCGCAACCAGTTTGCACCACTCCGCAACCAGTTTGCACCACTCCGCAACCGGTTCGCACCAGTCCGCAACCAGTTCCCACCACTCCGCAACCAGTTTGCACCACTCCGCAACCGGTTCGCATCAGTCCGCAACCAGTTCGCACCACTCCGCAACCAGTTCGCACCACTCCAAAACCAGTTCGCACCACTCCGAACCAGTTTGCACCGCTCCGAAACCAGTTCGCACCACTCCGAAACCAGTTCGCACCAGTCGCAACCAGTTCGCACCACTCCGCAACCAGTTCACAGCACTCTGCAACTAGTGTGTACCACTCCACAGCCAGTTTGCACCACTCCGCAATTAGTTCCCACCACTCTGCAACCAGTTCGCATCACTCCGAAACCAGATCGCACCACTCCGCTCCCAGTTCGCACCACTCCAAAACCAGTTCGCACAATCGGAACCAGTTCGCACCAATCCGCAACCAGTTTGCACCACTCCGCAACCAGTTTGCACCACTCCGCAACCAGTTCGCACCAATCCGCAACACGTTTGCACCAACCCGCAACCAGCTTGCACCACTCCACAACTAGTTTGCACCACTCCGCAACCAGTTCGCAACACTCCGTAACCAGTTCGCACCACACCGCAACCAGTTCGCATAGCTCCGCAACCAGTTCGCACAACTCCGCAACCAGTTCACACCACTCCGCAACCAGTTCACACCACTCCTCAACCAGCTCGCACCAATCCGCAACCAGTTCGCACCATTCGTAACAAGTTTGCACCACTCCGCAACCAGTTTGCACCACTCCGCAACCATTTCCCACCACTCGGCAACCAGGTTGCACCACTCTGCAACCTGTTGGCACCAGTCCGCAACCAGTTCGCACCAGTCCACAACCATTTTGCACCACTCCGCAACCAGTGCGCACCACTCCGCAACCAGTTCGCACCACTCTGCAACCAGTTCGCACCACTGCGCAACCAGCTTGCACCACACCGCAACCAGTTCGCACCATCCCGCAACCAGTTCGCACCACTCCACAACCAGCTTGCACCACTCCAAAACCAGTTCGCACAACTCCGCAACCAGTTTGCACAACTCCGCAACCAGTTTGCACCAGTCCGCAAACAGGTCGTACCACTCCTCAGCCAATTTGCAGCACTCCGCAACCCGTTTGCACCACTTTGCAACCAGTTTGCACCACGCAGCAACTGATTTGCACCACTCCGCAAACAGGTCGTACCACTCCTCAGCCAATTTGCAGCACTCCGCAACCCGTTTGCACCACTTTGCAACCAGTTTGCACCACGCAGCAACTGATTTGCACCACTCCGCAACCAGTTCGCACCATTCCGCAACCAGTTCGCACCACTTTGCAACCAGTTGGCACCACTCCGCAGCCAGTTCGCACCGCCCCGCAACCAGTTTGCACCACTCCTCAACCAGTTTGCACCAATCTGCAATTAGTTTACACCACTCCGCAACCAGTTCGCACCACTTCGCAACCAGTTGGCACCACTCCGCAGCCAGTTCGCACCGCCCCGCAACCAGTTTGCACCACTCCTCAACCAGTTTGCACCAATCTGCAATTAGTTTAAACCACTCCGCAACCAGTTCGCACCACTTCACAACCAGTTCGCACCACTCTGCAACCAGTTCGCACCACTCCACAGCCAGTTCACACGACTCCACAACCAGTTCGCACCACCCTGCAACCAGTTGGCACCATACCGCAACCAGTTGGCACCACTCCGCAACCAGTTCGCACCACTCTGCAACCAGTTCGCACCACTCCACAGCCAGTTCACACGACTCCACAACCAGTTCGCACCACCCTGCAACCAGTTGGCACCATACCGCAACCAGTTGGCACCACTCCGCAACCAGTTGGCACCACTCCGCAAGCAGTTTGCACCACTCCGCAACTGGTTCGCACCACTTTGCAACCAGTTCGCACCACTCCGCAGCCAGTTTGCACCACTCTCAAACCAGTTCTTTCCACTCCACAACCAGTTCGCACCACTCCGCAACCGGATCACACCACTTTGTAACCAGTTCGCACCACTCGGCAACCTGTTCGCACCACTCCAAAACCAGTTCGCACCACTCCGAACCAGTTCGCACCACTCCAAAAGCAGTTCGCACCACTCCGAAACCAGTTTGCACCAGTCCGTAACCATTTCCCACCACTCCGCAACCAGTTCACACCACTCCGCAACCAGTTCGCACCACTCCAAAACCAGTTCGCACTACCCCGGAACCAGTTCGCACCTCTCCGCAACCTGTTTGCACCACTCCGCAACCAGTTCCCACCACTCCGCAACCAGTTCACACCACTCCGCAACCAGTTCGCACCACTCCAAAACCAGTTCGCACTACCCCGGAACCAGTTCGCACCTCTCCGCAACCTGTTTGCACCACTCCACAACCAGTTTGCACCACTCCGCAACCAGTTTGCACCACTCCATAACTTGTTTGCACCAACCCGCAACCAGTTTGCACCACTCCGCAAACAGTTTGCACCACTCCGCAACCAGTTGGCAACACTCTGCAACCAGTTTGCACCACTCCGCAACCAGTTTGCACCACTCCATAACTTGTTTGCACCAACCCGCAACCAGTTTGCACCACTCCGCAAACAGTTTGCACCACTCCGCAACCAGTTGGCAACACTCTGCAACCAGTTTGCACCACACCGCAACCAGTTCGCACAGGTCCGCAACCAGTTCGCAGCACTCCGCAACGAGTTCGCACCACTCCTCAACCAGTTCGCACCACTCCGCAACAAGTTTGCACCACTCCGCAACCAGTTCGCACCACTCCGCAACCAGTTCGCACCAATCCGCCACCATGTCCCACCACTCTGCAACCAGGTCGCACCACTCCACAACCAGTTGGCACCACTCCGCAAGCAGTTCGCACCACTCTGCAACCAGTTTGCACCACTCCGCAACCAGTTTGCACCACTCTGCAACCAGCTTGCACCATTCTGCAACCAGTTCGCACCATTCCGCAACCAGTTCAAACCACTCCGCAACCAGCTCGCACCACTCCAAAACCAGTTCACACCACTCCGTAACCAGTTCGCACCACTCCGCAACCAGTTCGTACCACTCCGCAACCAGTTTGAACCACTCCGCAACCATTTTGCACCACTCCGCAACCGGTTCGCACCACTCCACAAGCAGTTTGCACCACTTTGTAACCAGTTTGCACCACCCAGCAACCAGTTCGCACATCTCTGCAACCACTTTGCACCAGTCTGCAACTAGTTCGTACCACTCCTCAGCCAATTTGCAGCACTCCGCAACCGGTTTGCACCACTCTGCAACCAGTTTGCACCACATTGCAACTGATTTGCACCACTCCGTAATCAGTCTGCACCACTCCGCAACCAGTTCGCACCGCTCCGCAACCAGTTTGCACCACTCCGCAACCAATTTGCACCAATCCGCAACCAGTTCGCACCACTCCGCAACCAGTTCGCACCACTTCGCAACCAGTACGCACCGCTCTGCAACCGATTCGCACCACTCCACAGCCAGTTCGTACCACTCCGCAACGAGTTCGCACCACCCCGCAACCACTTGGCACCACACCGCAAGCAGTTGGCACCACTCCGCAACCAGTTGGCACCACTCTGCAACCAGTTGGCACCACTCCGCAACCATTTTGCACCACTCCGCAACTAGTTTGCACCACTTCGCAACCAGTTTGCACCACTCCGCAACCGGTTCGCACCACTCCAAAACCAGTTCGCACCACTCCGAAACCAGTTTGCACCACTCCGCAACCGGTTCGCACCACTCCACAACCAGTTGGCACCACTCTGCAACCAGTTCACACCGCGCCAAAACCAGTTCGGAGCACTCCGCAACCAGGTCATACCACTCCTCAGCCAATTTGCAGCACTCCGCAACCGATTTGCGACACTCTGCAACCAGTTTGCACCACACTGCAACTGATTTGCACCACTCCGCAACCAGTTTGCACCACTCCGCAACCAGTTCGCACCACTCCGCAACCAGTTGGCACCACTCTGCAGCCAGTTCGCACCGCCCTGCAACCAGGTCGCACCACTCCGCAACCAGTTTACACCAATCCGCAACCAGTTTGCACCACTCCGCAACCAGTTCGCACCACTTCGCAACCAGTTCGCACCACTCTACAACCAGTTCGCACCACTCCGCAACCAGTTTACACCAATCCGCAACCAGTTTGCACCACTCCGCAACCAGTTCGCACCACTTCGCAACCAGTTCGCACCACTCTACAACCAGTTCGCACCACTCCGCAGCCAGTTCACACGACTCCGCAACTAGTTCGCACCACCCTCCAACCAGTTGGCACCATACCGCAACCAGCTGGCACCACTCCGCAACCAGTTGGCACCACTCCGCAAGCAGTTTGCACCACTCCGCAACTAGTTCGCACCACCCTCCAACCAGTTGGCACCATACCGCAACCAGCTGGCACCACTCCGCAACCAGTTGGCACCACTCCGCAAGCAGTTTGCACCACTCCGCAACTGGTTTGCTCCACTTTGCAACCAGTTCCCACCACTCCGCAACCAGATCACACCACTTTGCAACCAGTTCACACCACTCGGCAACCAGTTTGCACCACTCGAAAATCAGTTCGCACCACTCCGCAACAAGTTCGCACCACTTGAAAACCAGCTCGCACCACTCTGAAACCAGTTTGCACCAGTCCGCAACCAGTTCCCACGACTCCGCAACCAGTTCACACCACTCCCCAACCAGTTTGTACCACTCCACAGCCAGTTCGCACCACTCCACAACCAGTTCCCACCATTCCGCAACCAGTTTGCACCACTCCGCAACCAGTTCGTACCACTCCGCAACCAGTTCACACTACTCCACAACCAGTTCGCACTACTCCGGAACCAGTTTGCACCACTCCGCAACCGGTTCGCACCACTCCGCAACCAGTTTGCACCACTCCGCAACCCGCTTGCACCAATCTGCAACTAGTTTGCACCAACCCGCAACAAGTTGGCACCACTCCGCAACCAGTTTGCACCACTCAGCAACCAGTTTGCAACACTCCGCAACCAGTTTGCACCACACCGCAACCAGTTCGCACAGCTCCACAACCAGTTTGCACCACTCCGAACCAGTTCGCACCACTCCGCAACCAGTTCACACCACTCCTCAAACAGTTTTTACCACTCCGCAACCAGTTCGCACCACTCCGCAACCGGTTCGCACCTCTCCGCAACCAGTTCGCACCACTCCGCCACCATTTCCCACCACTCCGCAACCAGGTCGCACCAATCCACAACCAGTTGGCACCACTCCGCAAGCAGTTTGCACCACTCTGCAACCAGTTCGCACCACTCCGCAACCAGTTCGCACCACTCCGCAACCAGCTTGCACCATTCTGCAACCAGCTCGAGCCATTCCGCATCCAGTTTGCACCACTCTGAAACCAGGTCCCACCACTCCAAAACCAGTTCGCACCACTCCGCAACCAGTTCGCACCACTCCGCAACCAGTTCGTACTACTCCTCAACCAGTTTGCACCACTCCGCAACCAGTTCGCACCATTCCGCAACCAGTTTGTACCACTCTGCAGGCAGTTCGCACCACTCCGCAACCAGTTCGCACCACTCCGCAACCAGTTTGCACCACTTTGCAACCCGTTTGCACCACTCCACAACCAGTTTGCACAACTCTGCAACCAGTTCGCACCAGTCCGCAACCAGTTCGTACCACTCCTCATCCAATTTAAAGCACTCCGCAACCAGCTTGGACCACTCTGCAACCAGTTTGCACCACACTGCAACTGATTTGCACCACGACGCAACCAGTTCGCACCACTCCGCAACCAGTTCTCACCGCCCCGCAACCAGTTCGCACCACTCCGCAACCAGCTTGGACCACTCTGCAACCAGTTTGCACCACACTGCAACTGATTTGCACCACGACGCAACCAGTTCGCACCACTCCGCAACCAGTTCTCACCGCCCCGCAACCAGTTCGCATCACTCCGCAACCGATTTGCACCAATCCACAACCAGTTCGCACCACCCCGCAACCAGTTCGCACCACTTCGCAACCAGTACGCACCACTCTGCAACAAATTTGCAACACTCCGCAGCCAGTTCATACCACTCCGCAACCAGTTCGCACCACTCCACAACCAGTTCGCACCACCCCGCAACCAGTTCGCACCACTTCGCAACCAGTACGCACCACTCTGCAACAAATTTGCAACACTCCGCAGCCAGTTCATACCACTCCGCAACCAGTTCGCACCACCCCGCATCCATTTGGCACCACACCGCAAGCAGTTGGCACCACTCCACAACCAGTTGGCACCACTCTGCAGCCAATTGGCACCACTCCGCGACCAGTTTGCACCACTCCGCAACTAGTTCGCACCACTTCCTAACCAGTTTGCACCACTCCGCAACCAGTTCACACCACTCCGAAACCAGCTCGCACCACTCCGCAACCAGTTCGCACCAGTCTGCAACCAGTTCGCACCACTCCGCAACCAGTTCACACCACTCCGCAACCAGTTGGTACCACTCCGCATCCAGTTCGCACCACTCCACCACCATTTCCCACCACTCCGCAACCAGTTTGCACCACTCCGCAACCAGTTCGCACCACTCCGCAACCAGTTCGCACCACTCCACAACCAGTTCGCGCTACTCCGGAACCAGTTCGCATCACTATGCAACCAGTTTGCACCACTGTGCAACAAGTTTCCACTTCTCGGCAACCGGTTCGCACCACTCTGCAACTAGATTGCACCAACTCGCAACCAGTTTGCACCACTCGGCAACCAGTTCGCAGCACTCCGCAACCAGTTCGCAGCACTCCCCAACCAGTTCGCACCACTCTCCAACCAGTTCGCACCACTCCTCAACCAGTTCGCACCACTCGGCAACCAGTTCACACCACTCCGCAACCAGTTCGCACCACTCCGCAACCAGTTTGCACCGCTCCGCAACCATGTCCCACCACTCCGCACCCAGGTCGCACCACTCCTTAACCAGTTTGCACCACTGCGCAACCAGCTGGCACCACTGCAAAACCAGTTCCCACCACTCCGCAACCAGTTCGCACCTTTCCACAACCAATTTGCACCACTCCGCAACCAGTTCACACCACTCCGCAACCAGCCTACATCATTCCGCAACCAATTTGCACCATTACGCAACCAGTTCCCACCACTCCGCAACCAGCTCGCACCACTCAGAAACCAGTTCGCACCACTCCGCAACCAGTTCGCACCACTCCCAAACCAGTTCGTACCACTCCGCAACCAATTTGCAACACTCCCCAACTAGTACGCACCACTCAGCAACCAGTTCGTACCACTCCGCAGGCAGTTCGCACCACTCCGCAACGAGTTTGCACCACTCTACAACCAGTCCGCACCACTTTGCTACCAGTTCGCATCACTTCGCAACCAGTTCACAAAACTCCGCAACCAGTTCACACCACTCCGCAACGATTTCGCACCATTCTCCAACACGTTTGCACCACTCCTCAACCGGTTCGCACCACTCCGCAACCACTTCGCACCACTCCACAACCAGTTCGCAACACTCCGAAACCAGTTCGCACCACTCCGCAACCAGTTGGCACCACTCCGAAACCAGTTCGCACCACTCCGAAACCAGTTTGCACCAGTCCGGACCCAGTTTGCACCACTCCGCAACCAGTTCACATCACTCCACAACCTGTTTGTACCACTCCGCAGCCAGTTCGCACCACTCTACAACCAGTTCCCACCACTCCGCAACCAGTTCGGACCACTCCGCAACCAGTTCCCACTACTCCGCAACCAGTTCACACCACTCCACAACCAGTTTGCACTACTCTGGAATCAGTTTGGACCACTTTGCAACCAGTTTGCACCACTCCTCAACTAGTTTGTACCACTGCGCAACCAGTTCGCACCACTCCACAACTAGTTTGCACCAACCTGCAACCAGTTTGCAGCACTCCGCAACCAGTTTGCACCACTCCGCAACCAGTTGGCAACACTCCGCAACCAGTTCGCACCACACCGCAACCAGGTTGCATCACTCCGCAACCAGTTGGCACCACTCCGCAACCAGTTTGCACCACTCCACAACCAGTTCGCACCACTCCGCAACAAGTTCGCACCACTCGACAACCAGCTTGCACCATTCCGCAACCAGTTTGCACCATTCCGCAACCAGTTCGCACCACTCCGCAACCAGCTCTCACCACTCCAAAACCAGTTTGCACAACTCCGCAACCAGTTCGCACAACTCCGCAACCAGTTCGTACCACTCCGCAACCAGTTTGCACCACTCAGCAACCAGTTCCCACCACTCCGCAACCAGTTCCTACCACTCGGCAGGCAGTTCGACCACTCCGCAACCACTTCGCACCACTCTGCAACCAGTTCGTACCACTTTGCAACCAATTTGCACCACTCCCCAGCCAATTCGCACAACTCTGCAACCATTTTGCACCAATCCGCAACCAGTTGGTACCACTCCTCAACCAATTTGCAGCACTCTGCAACCAGTTTTCACTACTCTGCAACCAGTTTGCACGACACTGCAACTGATTTGCACCACTCCGCAACCAGTTCGGGACACTCCGCAACCAGTTGTCACCACTCCGCAACCAGTTGGCACCACTCCGTAGCCACTTCACACTGCTCTGCAACCAGTTCACGCTACACCGCAACCAGTTGGCACCACCCCGCAACCAGTTGGCACCACACCGCAACCAGTTAGCACCACTCCGCAACCAGTTTGCACCACTCAGCAACTAGTTCGCACCACTTTGCAACCAGTTCGCACCACTCCGCAACCAGTTCGCACCACTTCGAAACCAGTTTGTACCACTCCGCGACCAGTTTGCACCTCTCTGCAACCGGTTTGCACCATTCCGCAACCAGTTCGCACCACTCCGCAACCAGTTCGCACCACTCCAAAACCAGTTCACCCCACTTCGCAACCAGTTCGCACCACTCGGAAACCAGTTTGCACCACTCCGAAACTAGTTCACACCAGTCCGCAACAAGTTCGCACCACTCCGCAGCCAGTTCACACCCCTTCGCAACCACTTTGTACAACTCCGCAGCCAGTTCGCACCACTCCACAACCAGTTCCCACCACTCCGCAACCAGTTCGCACCATTCCACAACCAGTTCGCACTACTCCGGAACCAGTTTGCACCAAGCCGCAACCAGTTGGCACCACTCTGCCACCAGTTTGCACCACGCCGCAACCGGTTTGCACCACTCCGCAACTAGTTTGCACCAACCCGCAACAAGTTTGCACCACTCTGCAAAATGTTTGCACCACTCCACAACCAGTTTGCAACAATCCGCAACAAGTTGGCACCACACCGCAACCAGTTCGCACAGCTCCGCAACCAGTTCTCAGCACTCCGCAACCAGTTCGCACCACTCCGCAACCAGTTCGCACAACTCCTCAACCAGTTTGCACCACTCCGCAACCAGTTTGCACCACTCTGCAACCAGTTTGCACCACTCTGCAACCAGTTCGCACCACTCGGCAACCATTTCTCACCACTCCGCAACCAGGTCGCACCACTCCGCAACCAGTTGGGACCACTCCGAAACCAGTTGGCACCACTCCACAACCAGTTCGCACCACTCCGCAACCAGTTCGCACAACTTCGCAACCAGTTCGCACCACTCCGCAACCAGTTCGCACCACTCCGCAACCAGCTTGCACCATTCCGCAACCAGTTCACACCATTCCGCAACCAGTTTGCACCACTCCGCAACCAGTTCGCACCACTCCGCAACCAGTTGGCACCACTCCGCAACCAGTTCGCACCACTCCGCATCCAGTTCGCACCACTCCGCAACCAGTTTGCACCACTCGCCAACCAGCTTGCACCACTCCGCAACCAGGTCGCACCACTCCGCAACCAGTTGGCACCACTCCGCAACCAGTTCGCACCACTCCGCATCCAGTTCGCACCACTCCGCAACCAGTTTGCACCATTCCGCAACCAGTTCGCACCACTCCGCAACCAGCTCGCACCACTCCAAAACCAGTTCGCACCACTGCGCAACCAGTTCGCACCACTCCGCAGCCAGTTCACACCTCTTCACAACCAGTTTGTACCACTCCGCAGCCAGTTCGCACCACTCCGCAACCAGTTCCCACCACTCCGCAACCAGTTTGCACCAATCCACAACCAGTTAGCACTACTCCGGAACCAGTTCGCACCACGCCGCAACCAGTTTGCACCTCTCCACAACCAGTTTGCACCACTCCGCAACCAGTTTGCACTACTCTGCAACTAGTTTGCACCAATCCGCAACCAGTTTGCACCACTCCGCAAAACGTTTGCTACACTCTGCAACCAGTTCGCAAAAGTTTGCAACAAGTTGGCACCACACCACAACCAGTTTGCACAGCTCCGCAACCAGTTATCAGCACTCCGCAACCAGTTCGCACCACTCCGCAACCAGTTCGCATCACTCCTCATCCAGTTCGCACCACTCCGCAACCAGTTCATACCACTCCGCAACGAGTTTGCACCACTCGGCAACCAGTTCGCACCACTCCGCAACCATTTCCCACCACTCCGCAACCAGGTCGCACCACTCCGCAACCAGTTGGGATCACTCCGCAACCAGTTGGCACCACTCCACAACCAGTTTGCACCACTCCGCAACCAGTTCGCACCACTCCGCAACCAATTCGCACCACTCCGCACCCAGTTCGCACCACTCCGTAACCAGCTTGCACCATTCCGCAACCAGTTTGCACCATTCTGCAACTAGTTTGCACCACTCCGCAACCAGCTCGCACCACTCTGAAACCAGTTCGCACCACTCCCCAACTTGTTCGCACCACTCCCCAACCAGTTTGTACCACTCCGCAACCAGTTTGCACCACTCCGCAACCAGTTTGCACCACTCCGTAACCAGTGTGCACCTCTCTGCAAGCAGTTCACACCACACCGCAACCACTTCCCACCACTCCGCAACCAGTTCGCACCACTTTGCAACCAGTTCGCACCACTCTGAAACCAGTTCGCACAACTTTGCAACCATTTTGCACCACTCCGCAAGACGTTCGCACCATTCTACAACCAATGTGCACCACTCTGCAACCAGTTTGCACCACTCAGCACCCAGTTCGCACCACTCCGCAACCAGTTCGCACCACTCCGGAGCCAGTTCGCACCAGCTTGCGACCAGTTCGCACAACTCCGCAACTAGTTCACACCACTCTGTCGCCTGTTTGCACCACTCTGCAACCAGTTTGCACCACCCGGTAACCAGTTTGCACCACTATGCAACCAGTTCGCACCACTCCACATCCATTTTGCACCACTCCGCAACCAGTTTGCACCTCTGTGCAACCCGTTTGCACCAATCCACAACCAGTTGGCTCCACTCCGCAACCTGTTCGCACCACTCCGCAACCAGTTCGCACCACTCTGCGACCAGTTTGCACCACTCCGCAGCCAGTTCACACCACTCCGCAACCCGTTTGCACCACTCCGCAACCAGTACGCACCTATCCGCAACCAGTTCATACCACTCCACAACCAGTTCGCACAACTCTGCAAAGTTGGCACCATTCCGCAACCAGTTCGCACCACTCCGCAACCAGTTCGCAACACCCCGCAGCCTGTCTGCACCACCCCGCAGCCAGTTCGCAGCACTTCATAACCAGTTTGCACCACTCCACAACCAGGTCGCACCACTCCGCAACCAGTTTGCACCAATCCGCATTCAATTAGCACCACTCCCCAACCAGTTCACACCACTCCTCACGCACTTCGCACCGCTCCGCAACAAGTTTGCACCGCTCCGCAACCAGCTCACACCACTTCGCAACCAGTCCGCACCACTCCACAGCAAGCTCTCACCACCCCGCGACCAGTTCCCAACAGTCCGCAACCAGTTTGCACCACTCCACAACCAGTTCGCACCACTCCCCAACCAGTTCACACCACTCAAAAACCAGTTTGCACCACTCCACAACCAGTTTGCACCACTCCGCAACCGGTTCGCACCACTCTGCAACCGGTTTGCACCACTCAGCAACCAGTTCGTACCACTCCGCAACCAGTTCGCACCACTCCGAAACCAGTTCCCACCACTTCGCAACCAGTTCGCACCACTCCGCAACCAGTTCGCACCACTCCGAAACCAGTTCGCACCACTCCCAAACCAGTTCGCACCAGTCCGGAACCAGTTTACACCACTCCGCAGCCAGTTCACACCACTCTACAACCTGTTTGTACCACTCCGCAGCTAGTTCGCACCACTCCACAACCAGTTCCAACCACTCCGCAACCATTTCGCACCACTCTGCAACCAGTTCCCAGCACTCCGCAACCAGTTCCCACCACTCCACGACCAGTTCGCACTACTCCGGAACCAGTTCAGACCACTCCGCAACCAGTTTGCACCACTCCACAACCGGTTTGCACCACTGCGCAACCGGTTCGCACCACTCCACAACTAGTTTGCACCAACCTGCAACCAGTTTGCACCACTCCGCAACCAGTTAACACCACTGCGCAACCAGTTCGCAACACTCCGCAACCAGTTCGCACCACACCGCAACCAGTTTGCACCACTCCGCAACCAGTTCGCACCACTCCACAACCAGTTCGCACCACTCCACAACCAGTTCGCACCACTCCACAACCAGTTCGCACCACTCCACAACCAGTTCGCACCACTCCACAACCAGTTCGCACCACTCCACAACCAGTTCGCACCACTCCACAACCAGTTCGCACCACTCCACAACCAGTTCGCACCACTCCACAACCAGTTCGCACCACTCCACAACCAGTTCGCACCACTCCACAACCAGTTCGCACCACTCCACAACCAGTTCGCACCACTCCACAACCAGTTCGCACCACTCCACAACCAGTTCGCACCACTCCACAACCAGTTCGCACCACTCCACAACCAGTTCGCACCACTCCACAACCAGTTCGCACCACTCCACAACCAGTTCGCACCACTCCACAACCAGTTCGCACCACTCCACAACCAGTTTGCACCACTCCGCAACCGGTTCCCACCACTCCGTTACCAGTTCGCACCACTCTGCAACCAGTTCAAACCACTCCGTAACCAGTTCGCACCACTCCGCAACCAGTTGGCACCACTCCGCAGCCACATCACACCGCTCCGCAACCAGTTCGCGCCACTCCACAACCAGTTCGCACCACCCGGCAACCAGTTGGCACCACACCGCAACCAGTTGGCACCACTCCGCAACCAGTTTGCACCACTCGGCAACTAGTTCGCACCACTTTGCAACCAGTTTGCTCTACTCCGCAACCCGTTTGCACCACTTCGAAACCAGTTCGCACCACTCCGCGACCAGTTTGCACCCCTCCGCAACCGGTTTGCACCATTCTGCAACCAGTTTGCACCACTCCGCAACCAGTTCGCACCACTCCAAAACCAGTTCGCCCCACTCCGCAACCAGTTCGCACCACTCGGAAACCAGTTTGCACCACTCCGAAACCAGTTAACACCAGTCCGCAACCAGTTCGCACCACTCCGCAGCCAGTTCACACCCCTTCGCAACCACTTTGTACCACTCCGCAGCCAGTTTGCACCACTCCACATCCAGTTCCCACCACTCCGCAACCAGTTCGCACTGCTGCGGAACCAGTTCGCACCAAGCCGAAACCAGTTCGCACCACTCCGCAACCAGTTTGCACCACTCCGCAACCAGTTTGCACCACTCCGCAACTAGTTTGCACCAACCCGCAACCAGTTTGCACCACTCTGCAAAACATTTGCACCACTCCGCAAGCAGTTTGCAACACTCTGCAACAAGTTGGCACCACACCGCAACCAGTTCGCACAGCTCCGCAACCAGTTCTCAGCACTCTGCGTCCAGTTCGCACCACTCCGCAACCAGTTTGCACCACTCCGCATCCAGTTCGCACCACTCCGCAACCAGTTTGCACCACTCTGCAACCAGTTCGCACCACTCGGCAACCATTTCCCACCACTCCGCAACCAGGTCGCACCACTCCGCAACCAGTTGGGACCACTCCGCAACCCGTTGGCACCACTCCACTACCAGTTCGCACCAATCCGCAACTAGTTTGCACCACTCCGCAACCAATTCGCACCACTCCGCAACCAGTTCGCACCACTCCACCACCAGCTTGCACCATTCCGCAACCATTTTGCACCATTCCGCAACCAGTTTCCACCACTCCGCAACCAGCTCGCACCACTCCGAAACCAGTTCGCACCAGTCCGCAACCAGTTTGCACCACTCCGCAGCCAGTTCACACCCCTTTGCAACCAGTTTGTACCACTCCGCACCAAGTTCACACCACTCCACAACCAGTTCCAACCACTCCGCAACCAGTTCGCACCAATCCACAACCAGTTAGCACTACTCCGGAACCAGTTCGCACCACGCCGCAACCAGTTCGCACCACTTCGCAACCAGTTCGCACCACTTCGCAACCAGTTCGCACCACTCCGCAACCAGTTTGCACCACTCCGAAACCAGTTCGCACCACTCCGAAACCAGTTCGCACCAGTCGGAACCAGTTTGCTCCACTCCGCAGCCAGTTCACACCACTCCACAACCTGTCTGTACCACTCCGCAGCCAGTTCGCACCACTCCACAACCAGTTCCCACCACTCCGCAACCAGTTCACACCACTCCGCAACCAGTTCGCACCACTCCACAACCAGTTCGCACTACTCCGGAACCAGTTCGGACCACTCCGCAACCAGTTTGCACCACTCCACAACCAGTTTGCACCACTGCGCAACCAGTTCGCACCACTCCACAACTAGTTTGCACCAACATGCATCGAGTTTGCACCACTCCGCAACCAGTTTGCACCACTCCGCAACCAGTTTGCAACACACCGCAACCAGTTCGCACCTCACCCCAACCCGTTCGCACCACTCCGCAACAGGTTCGCACCACTCCGCAACCAGTTTGCACCACTCCGCAACCATTTCCCACCACTCCGCAACCAGGTCGCACCACTCTGTAACCAGTTGGCACCACTCCGCAACCAGTTTTCACCACTCCGCAACCAGTTTGCACCACTCCGCAACAAGTTTGCACCACTCGACAACCAGCTTGCACCATTCGGCAACCAGTTCGCACCATTCCGCAACCAGTTTGCACCACTCCGCAGCCAGCTCTCATCACTCCAAAACCAGTTCGCACAACTCCGCAACCAGTTTGCACAACTCCCCAACCAGTCCATACCACTCCGCAACCAGTTTGCACCACTCGGCAACCAGTTCGCACCAATCCGCAACCAGTTCGTACCACTCGGCAGGCAGTTCGCACCACTCCACAACCAGTTTGGACCACTCTGCAACCAGTTCGCACCACTTTGCAACTAGTTTGCACCATTCCCCAACCAGTTCGCACAACTCCGCAACCAGTTTGCACCAGCCGGCAAGCAGTTGGTACCACTCCTCAACCAATTTGCAGCACTCTGCAACCAGTTTTCACTACTCTGCAACCAGTTTGCTCCACACTGGAACTGATTTGCACCTCTCTGCAACCAGTTCGCAACACTTCGCAACCAGTTGTCACCACTCCGTAACCAGTTGGCACCACTCTGCAACCAGTTTTCACTACTCTGCAACCAGTTTGCTCCACACTGGAACTGATTTGCACCTCTCTGCAACCAGTTCGCAACACTTCGCAACCAGTTGTCACCACTCCGTAACCAGGTGGCACCACTCCACAGCCACTTCACACCGCTCCGCAACCAGTTCGTGCCACTCTGCAACCAGTTCGAAACACCCCGCAACCAATTGGCACCACACCGCAACCAGTTGGCACCACTCCACAGCCACTTCACACCGCTCCGCAACCAGTTCGTGCCACTCTGCAACCAGTTCGAAACACCCCGCAACCAATTGGCACCACACCGCAACCAGTTGGCACCACTCTGCAACCAGATTGCACCACTCGGCAACTAGTTCGCACCACTTTGCAACCAGTTCGCACCATTCCGCAACCAGTTCGCACCACTTCGAAACCAGTTCGCACCACTCCGCGACCAGTTTGCACCGCTCCGCAACCGGTTTGCACCATTCCGCAACCAGTTCGCACCACTCCATAACCAGTTCGCACCACTCCAAAACCAGTTCGCCCCACTCCGCAACAAGTTCGCACCACTCGGAAACCAGTTTGCACCACTCAGAAACCAGTTGGAACCAGTCCACAACCAGTTCCCACCACTCCGCAACAAGTTTGCACTTCTCCACAACCAGCTGGCACAACTCCAGAACCAGTTCGCACCACGCCGCGACCAGTTCGCACCACTCCGCAACCAGTTTGCACCACTCCGCAACCAGTTTGTACCACTCCGCAACTGGTTTGCACCAACCCACAACCAGTTTGCACCACTCTGCAAAACGTTTGCACCACTCCGCAACAAGTTGGCACCACACCGCAACCAGTTCGCACAGGTCCGCAACCAGTTCTCAGCACTCTGCATCCAGTTCGCACCACTCCGCAACCAGTTCACCCCAATCCTCAACCAGTTTGCACCACTCCGCATCCTGTTCGCACCACTCCGCAACCAGTTTGCACCACTCTGCAACCAGTTCGCACCACTCGGCAACCATTTCCCACCACTCCGCAACCAGGTCGCACCACTCCGCAACCAGTTGGGACCACTCCCTAACCAGTTGGCACCACTCCACAACCAGTCCGCACCACTCCGCAACCAGTTCGCACCACTCCGCAACCAATTCACACCACTCCGCAACCATTTTGCACCACTCCGCGACCAGCTTGCACCATTCCGCAACCAGTTCGCACCATTCCGCAACCAGTTTGCACCACTCCACAACCAGCTCGCACCACTCCGAAACCAGTTCGCACCAGTCCGCAACCAGTTTGCACCACTCTGCAGCCAGTTCACACCCCTTTGCAACCAGTTTGTACCACTCCGCACCCAGCTCGCACCACTCCACATCCAGTTCCCACCAATCCGCAACCAGTTCGCACCAATCCACAACCAGTTAGCACTACTCCGGAACCAGTTCGCACCACGCCGCAATCAGTTCGCACCATCCCGCAACCAGTTTGCACCACTCCGCAGCCAGTTTGCACCACTCTGCAACTCGTTTGCACCATTTGCAACCAGTTTGCACCACTCCGCAAAACGTATGCAACACTCCGCAACCAGTTCGCAACACTCCGCAACAAGTTGGCACCACACCACAACCAGTTCGCACAGCTCCGCAACCAGTTCTTAGCATTCCGCAACCAGTTCGCACCACTCAACAACCAGTTCGAACCACTCCTCAACCAATTCGCATAACTCCTCAACCAGTTTGCACCACTCCGCAACCAGGTCGCACCACTCCGCAACAAGTTTGTACCACTCTGCAACCAGTTCGCACCACTCCGCAACCATTTACCACCACTCCGCATCCAGGTCGCACGACTGCGCAACCAGTTGGGACCACTCCGCGACCAGTTGGCACCACTCCACAACCAGTTTGCACCACTCCACAACCAGTTTGCACCACTCCGCAACCAATTTGCACCACTCCGCAACCAGTTCGCACCACTCCGCAACCAGCTTCCACCATTCCGCAACCAGTTCGCACCATTGTGCAACCAGTTTTCAACACTCCGCAACCAGCTCGCACCACTCCGAAACCAGTTCGCACCACTCCCCAACTAGTTCGCACGACTCCCCAACCAGTTTGTACCACTCCGCAACCAGTTTGCACCACTCCGCAACCAGTTTGCACCACTCCTCAACCAGTTCGCACCAAACCGCAACCAGTTCGCACCACTCTCCAACCAGTTCGCAGCACTCCGCAACCAGTTCGGACCACTCTGCAACCATTTCGCACCACTCCGGAACCAGGTCGCACCACTATGCAACCAGTTGGCACCACTCTGCAACCAGTTCGCACTACTTCAAAACCAGTTCGCACCACTCCCGAACCAGTTCGCACCACTCCGCAACCAGTTCGTACCACTCCGCATCCAGTTTGCACCACTCCGCAACCAGTTTGCACCACTCCTCAACCAGCTCGCACCACTCCCAAACCAGTTCGCACTACTTGGCAGGCAGTTCACTCCACTCCACAAGCCGTTCTTACCACTCCGCAACCAGTTTGCACCACTCCACAACCAGTTCGCACCACTCCCCAACCAGTTCGCACCACTCCCCAACCAGTTCGCACCACTCCCCAACCAGTTCGCACCACTCCCCAACCAGTTCGTACCACTCCGCAACCAGTTCGCACCACTCCGCAGCCAGTTGGCACCACTCCGGAGCCAGTTCGCACCACTCCGCAACCAGTTCGTACCACTCCGCATCCAGTTTGCACCACTCCGCAACCAGTTTGCACCACTCCTCAACCAGCTCGCACCACTCCCAAACCAGTTCGCACTACTTGGCAGGCAGTTCACTCCACTCCACAAGCCGTTCTTACCACTCCGCAACCAGTTTGCACCACTCCACAACCAGTTTGCACCACTCCGCAACCAGTTTGTACCACTCCACAGCCAGTTCGCACCACTCAGTAACCAGTTCGCACCACTCCGCAACCAGTTTGCACCACTTTGCAACCAGTTCGCACCAGTCCGCAACCAGTTTGCACAACTCCGCAACCAGTTCGCACCAGTGCGCATTCAGTTCGCACCAAGCTTCAGCCAGTTCGCACCACTCCGCATCCAGTTCGCACCACTCTGCACCCAGTTCACACCACTCCCCAACCAGTTTGCACCACTCCGCACCCAGTTTGCACCACTCCGCGACTAGTTGGCACCACTCCGTAACTAGCTCGCACCACTCCGTAACCAGTTCGCACCACTCTCCGACCACTTTGCCCCACTCCGCAACCAGTTCGCACCACTCCGCAACCAGTTCGCACCACTCCGCAACCAGTTTGCACCCCTGTGCAACCCGTTTGCACCACTCAACAACCAGTTCGTACCACTCCGCAGCCAGCTTGCACCACTCCGCAACCAGTTGGCACCAATTTGCAACCAGTTCTAACTACTCTGCAACCAGTTCGCAATACTCCAAAACCAGTTCACTACACTCCACAACCAGATCGCACCACTTCGCAACCAGTTTGCAACACTCCGCAGCCCGTCTAGACCACTCCGCAACCAGTTTGCACCACTCCGTAACCAGTTTGCACCACTGCGCAATCAGTTTGAACCACTTTGCAACCAGTTCCCACCACTCCGCAAGCAGTTCGCACCACTCCGCAACCAGTCTGCACCACTCCACAACCAATTCGCACCACACCGCAACCAGTTCGCACCACTCTGCACCCACTTCGTACCACTCCGCAACAAGTTCGCATCAATCCGCAACCAGCGCGCACCACTCCGCAACCAGTCCGCACCACTCTACAGCCAGTTCTCACCACTCCGCAACCAGTTCGCACCACTCCGCGACTTCTTCGCACCACTCCGCAACCAGTTCGCACCACTCCGCAACCAGTTCGCACAACATCGCAACCAGTTCAAACCACTCCGCAACCAGTTCGCACCACTCCGCAACCAGTTTGCACCACTCTGCAACCAGTTCGCACCACTCTGCAGCCCGTTTGCACCACTCCGCAACCAGTTTGCACCACTCCACAACCAGTAGTCACCACTCCACAACGAGTTCGGACCACTCCGCAACCAGTTCGCACAACTCCACAACCAGTTCACACCACTCCGCAACCAGTTTGCACCATTCCGCAACCAGTTTGCACCACTCTGCAACCAGTTCGCATCACTCTGCAACCAGTTCGTACCACTGTGCAACCAGTTCGCACCACTCAACAACCAATTCGCACCACTCGGCAACTAGTTCGCACCTCTGTGCAACCAGTTGGCACCACTACGAAACCAGTCCGCACTATTCCGCAACCAGTTCGCACCACTCCGCAACCAGTTCCCACCACTCCGCAACCCGTTCGCAACACTCTGCAACTTGTCCGCACCACTCCGTAACCAGCTTAGACCACTCCGCAACCAGTCGCACCACTTTGCAACCAGTTCACACTACTCCGCAACCAGTTTGTGCCAGTCCGCAACCAGTTTGCACCACTCCGCAGCCAGTTCGCACCACTATGCAACACGTTTGGAACACGACATAACAAGTGTCAGAAGAATGCAGTGAGAGGAGACGAAATTGGTAGAAGCAGACAGAACCAAGGCAAACCGTGCAAGTATGTCAGCAATGCAATGGAAACAGGATCACGGGAATACGTACCGAGGAGTTCGTCGCAGGAGTGTGAAGAGCGGTGCTGTCTTATACAGAAGGGCAAGGTAAACAGGCAGCCGGCGAGAGAAAGAACCGAGGCGGAGCAATTTTGATGAACTGATGAGTGTTGGACGAAGGATCAGAGGTGACGAAGCAAAACGATGAGAGCCGATATTGGAGGACGAGAGCAGAATGAGCAAAAGGCAAGCAGAGCAAAGACACATTGGCGAAGCCGTGGAACCAAAGGCGAACATGATGAGAAAGATTGTTTTGGGTTAACTTGGGAGGGAATGATCATCCTCCATATATGCAACAGATTGGGACAAAGACACATCAGCAAGGGCTTCTTCTGGGCTAGCCGGACAAGCTTGCGGGACAACTGCTTATTATGGGATCACTTTATAGAAGGTCCGTTGGTCGGTCGATGGCCGTCAACGGCTAGTGGGAATTATCACCGAGGTGGTTATTGGCCGGAGCTGAACCGTTATTGAGAGTGCGTGGAATGTCCAAGCAAGAAGAGTTGATGTGGCTGTCTTCTGAATTCCGACAGCACCCGTGAAGATGACCACCATTTAAGGATTTCATCATTTGGTCCTAGTGGAGGAGGGGCCAGGTAGGCCGATGGCAAAGGCAGTACAGTAAAGGGAGGCCGAGTTGGCATGGGAGGGACTTGAGCCACGGCCAACCGTTGTCGACTGCTGGTGAAGAGATGCTGGTGTAGGTGGCCCTGGCGGCAGCATTGCTCAATGCTTGTAGGAACTTGATGCAACGTGTCTTCACCGGGATGGTAAGCATCCAGGATGTAATGGAATGTAGTGTCAGTGGAGAGGTACAGAATTTCAAGTATCAACTCCTCCGCTTGGAGCCAAACATCCTAGTATGGGTGCAAGGAGTCGGTAGTTGGGAAATCATTCTCGATGATTCCAACAAAGGGGCAAAAGTGCGGGATATCTTCCATAGAGCTGTGACCGGAGATGGTGCAGCAAAGCACGCTTTGCCATAAATGGTTCCAGCTTCTGTAGCTGTGTTTCCTTGGTTGTTGAGGCAAAGGACAAATGAGGTGGGAAAGTGATGTATGATGAGAGAGAGGGCCTCAGAAACTCTGAGTGTCATGTTGGATGTGGGCAGTATTGGTTGAGGAGGAGTCCAAGATTTGGGCAGGTAGATCACTTGTGATGCGTGAATGATTGAGATAAATGATGGCAGGAGGCAGATGTGATGGTTGGCGAGATGAACTCAGTGGTGGAACCACGTGCGTGCAGAGAAATCGGCATGGGCGTAGGTTGCTGCAAGATTGATAGTTCAACCGGGCGGATCCGTGTACCGAGCGGACGGGCGAAGCTTAAGGCAGATGATAAAATATGTTTGCTGGAGTGGATGCAGGGGCAACACCACGTGCGCTGTGAGGTAGATGGATAGAATGCGACAAGGGGGAGGCAGAACGCCAACGTTCCACGATAAATTTGCTACGGGTGTGGATGCAGGCTGCTGCAAAGCGGGCAGCTAGCTTGTGCAGATCCTCGTGCTGGTAGCAGATGCTGATGGCTGCTGACAAGGAGGCGGGAGCTGACGAGGAACGATGGGCAAAGAGGCAGGCTGCGTGCGCTGCGGAAGGTTTGGCATGGGTGCGAGTCATCGCGGAACAGGCGATGTGACTGGGCAGATCATTGTGCTGAGCGGAGAACGATGCTGGAGACAGAGGAACAGCTGATGATGAAGTGGGTCCAGGGGCGGAACCGCGTGCGCTACGAAGCAATGAGAATGATGTTGGAAGAAACGAGGAACCTGAGAACGATGAGGAAGGTGATGCTGCTGGAGATGTTGAGGCTGATGCTGAGGCAGAAAGGAGGAAATAGAGGATGTTTGGGCAGAGAGAACGAGTGTGTCAAGGATGAGGCTGATGGAGCGGTGGTAGAAGGATGATGCTACTCACAAGGATGATGTCGCGGAGAGGGAGGAGGAAGCAGAGAATGTTGACGTTGCTGGGGTAGGTACGTGGTGAACGAAGAGGAAGAGGAATCTAGGACTTGAGGCTACAGAGCGGAGAAGCTGTTGAGTGAAAAGGTGCAGCTGATGGGGATGAGACAGGTAGAGACAAAGGCTGATGTGGCAGACAAGGTCCTCTGATGTTTTGAGAGTGATAGCTTGTGCCCCCAGTTGGCCCGAGACATGGGCAGGAAGGCTGGTGGTGTTTGATATCCTGACAGCGAGAAGAGGATTGCTGCAGCAAGAACGGCCCAAGGGAAGCAGCGACGCCCGCGGATGTAAGGATAGTGACGGCTTGTGTCAGAATAATGGGGTGAGAAGAAATTTTCACGGCAGAAGCAAGCAGAAGCAATGCGATAGTGGGAAGTACGGCAGATGGTTGACGACAGTAATGAGATGAGAGAGGTTGCTGAAAGTTAGCTGCGGTAGCTCGAAGGGAAGTGATGTGCCAGAAAGAGTTGGACATGTAGTCAATTGAGAGAGAGAGAGGGAGAGAGAAAGAGAGAGAGAGAGAGAGA
>SZWC01000281.1:360962-384375 GCA_023375785.1 Penium margaritaceum | reverse complement strand
GAGACGTTTTGGCGATGAGAGTCATGGTCTTTCAACGAGGCAGGGAGTTGTTGAGATGAAATAATGTCGAGGACTGATAATTGCGGAGGAAAGGATCCGGGCGCAGGGATGAAACATCGTGCGCAGTTGTGTGGTTTGGCTTGGGCGCATGTCGTTGCAAGGCTGGCGATGCGACCGGGTGGATCCTTTTGCCGAGCTTGATGATGATAACGATGAAGGAAGGGCAGAAGAAGGAGTAGACACAGGGGCAAAACCTCGTGTGCTTTTACTGCAAAGGGATAGAATGCGGGAAGAGGAATGCAAATGCCAGTGCGCTGCGAGAAATCTGTTGCTGACGTGGGTGCAGGATGTTGCAAAGGAGGCAGCTAGCTCGTGCAGAACCTTGTTCTAGTCACAGATGCTGAATAGTACTGATGATGAAGACGAAAGCAGTAACCGTATGTTGGGCACAGGGGCAAGCCGCATGCGCTGATGATGGTTAGGCGTGGGCGCATTTCCTTGCAAGCGTGGCAATGGGACCGGGCGGGTCCTTGTGCCGAGTAGAAGAGGATAACGATGTCGATGATCTGCTGATATATTGGGCGCAGGGGCGGAACCTCATGTGCTGCAGAAGACAACTCGGGACCGAGAACAAGGTGGGAAGCAGCGGATTTCAAGGAAGAGGAAATGGGCGCAGGGGTGAAACCATGTGTGTTGCAAAAGATAAGAAATATGAGGATGATGAAGGTGGAGGTAGTGGAGGAGCGGAGGGTGATGATGAAGCTGATGAGACCAAGGAGGATGTAGAGAATGCTGATGTTACCGAAATAGGTGTGTGTCAATGCATTGAAGAAGGAGAATGCATGCTTGAGGTTGCTGAACGAAGGAGCGGCAGAGTTTGAAGGTGTAGCTGATGAACCCAAATGGTGGAGAACATGAGGGGCAATGAGGCAGAAAAGGGTACTTTGAAGTCAGGAGAGTGACGGCATGTGCCCCTAGTTAGCCCGAGATATGGGCAGGAAGACTGGCGGTGTCGGGTATTGTGATTGTGAGGGGAAGATTGCTGCGGTGAGAGTGTTCCAAGGGAAGCATAGATGCACACAGACGTCAGGAGAGTGATGGCTTGTGCCCCTTGTTGGCATGAGACAAGGGCAGGAATACTGGTGGTATGTGATATCCTGACTGCGGACAGAGCTCTACTACTGGTGGAGCCGTTGAGGGGCGGTTGAAGAGGGCGGCTTGAGTTAATGATGCAAGCAGCAGTCGTAGATGCTAGTAGATGATGAGAATGGTGCTGAGGAGGTTGGCGAAGCTTATTAGCAGTGAATACAGCGGTCGGAAACTCAAAAAAAGAGAAGAGGCTGCGGCAGGTGGAGGAGGAAGCGACTTACCGGGTGACGTTGTCGCACAGTTCCTTCAAGGCATCAGGAGTACTTTGGGGGAATGCAGGCAGGCTGGGATTGCAGAGAAGTCAGAGGATAGCAGTGCAAGGCGAGGAGTGAAAAGTTCAAAGACGGTGAGAAGATGTCGCCAGAGGGGGACTCAAGAAGTTCCTTTTTACTCTTGGCGGGGACAAGTGCCAGATGTTGTCACGGGCTTGTAATCAGACGCAGGACGTAGTCCGTGCAATCAAACCCGCCAAGGCGTCCACGAACGATTGAAGGTCGGTTGCAGATGTCAGTAGTGGCGGACGCTGAGAGATGGCAGGAGTGTGGCAATTGGAGGTAACAATACAAGGACTTCATTTGGAGGTCACAGGCAATGTTTCTTTAAGCTCTGATACCATGTAAGAAGAATGGGGTGAGAAGTGATGGTCATGGCAGAAGCTGGCAGAAGTAATGCAATAGCGGGAAGTACTGCAGATGGTTGATGACAGCAATGAGATTAGAGAGTTTGGTGAAAGCAAGTTGCGGTAGCTCGAAGGGAACTGATGCGCTAGAAAGAGTTAGACATGTAGTCGACTGAGAGAGAGAGATATTTGAGCTAGAGAAAAAGTGATGGGTTGATGGGGGACTTGAGCGTATCAAAGTGACAAGAAGATAGGTGATGATATCAGGTGGAAGGAGAGCGAGGGCTCAGATTGATGGAGGCGAGGAATGAGCTGAGTAGAGAGCAGAGCACGAGACACGATGGCAAAGCTGTGGAACCNAGCAAAAGTGATGGGTTGATGGGGGACTTGAGCGTATCAAAGTGACAAGAAGATAGGTGATGATATCAGGTGGAAGGAGAGCGAGGGCTCAGATTGATGGAGGCGAGGAATGAGCTGAGTAGAGAGCAGAGCACGAGACACGATGGCAAAGCTGTGGAACCCAAGATGAACGGATGAGAAGTACCTCTTCTGGCTATATTTTGGAGGGAATGAACATCCTACATATATACAAGGGAACATGACAAAATACGCAAAGCAATAGCTTCTTCGCTAGCCCGACGCGAGTGACTCTTTACGACTTTGGTCGGTAACGGTTCGCAGGGGATCGTTGGGCTGTTCATTTGGTCTCTCTTACAAGAGATGTTTTGGACCTCTTCTCGAATTATCCGAGGCCCTTCCGCAACAAGACTCGAGGTGAGAGAACAAATATTTATGACAGCTTGTTCTCTAGTTGGTCTGAGACAATGGCAGGAAGACTGGTGGTGTCCCATGTCCAGACGGCGGGCATGACTTAGCATCTGATGGATCTCTTGAGGGGTAGTGCAAGTGGACGGCTTGAGAGGATGGGGGCAATGAGGCTGATGTAGAGGAGGTAGATGGAGCAGATGAAGCAGATGAGGAAGATGAAGACGCAGATATGGCGGCTGGGACATGAAGGACGACAAGTTGCGGGCGGCAAGAAGGAGGACCGCGCACGGAACGCTTGCTCCTGCGGAGGCGGTCGGGCGTCAG
The DNA here is from genome assembly GCA_023375785.1 of Penium margaritaceum. Taxonomy (NCBI): domain Eukaryota; kingdom Viridiplantae; phylum Streptophyta; class Zygnematophyceae; order Desmidiales; family Peniaceae; genus Penium; species Penium margaritaceum. The sequence continues at coordinate 381,515 of SZWC01000281.1, read as the reverse complement.
AATGGCACAGACCCCAGTGGTGCTGGAGAAGGCAGGACGCAACGGCAAAGAGAGACGCAGTGAGAAGGGAACAGGGAACGAGCCGTGAGGGGAATATGTAGTTTCTGAGAGAGGGGCAGGCAGGTCAGTGGACAAGTGGGCGGTCAGGAGAGCAACAGCCAATCCGCATGAAAATCTGTCGCATCAGTCACGGAGGAATTACTGGACACGCACCGCAGAAGACAAAGATTCAAGGAAGGACACGAAGACCGCATGCACAAGCCGCGGATGAAGAAGATGAACAGCAGAGAATGTGTTGTATGGATTCAAGGACGAGACCCGCGGTGCATAGCCGCACCGCGTGGAGTCCTAGTAGGAAGAAGAAGGGATGAGACCCATGGCGGGGAGACACCGTGCGGAGTCTCAGATAGATAAGAACCTAGGTGGCAGTAGCACAAGTATGGCTCAGTCTTGCTTGCTTGCTCGAGCATTACTCCACATTCCATGGATTCCGACCACTTGATAAAAGACATTCACCCGCTCTTACCTGTATTCTCAGTCCACCGCCCCTAGCCACCCATCATTTTGTGGCATCTGGTCTGCGGTCTCTGGGACTAAGTGCGTGAAGAACGAATAGCCCGGGTGAAGTGAGCTACCGGCGGTGCCCCGTTTGCGCACATCCGCGGAATAAGGATTCCGCGGAAAGGAGCTGGACGCCACGAGGTGGCGGGCTCACGTGTGGAAACAGAAGGGACTACGGAGTGTCAATCACCGGTGAGGTTTATGCATAGAGGTCTAGACCTGCAGTCCGCGCAACTGTCAAGCGGTTTAGAATTGTTGCATGCCTTGCTAGATACGTGGTAAAAGTGCATACTCCGCACACGGCGTGGAGCAAGATCCGCGCGGAGAGAATCAGGGGCGCGGAAAATTGGGGGTATCAGTGTCATGGTGCAATGAGCGTGGAAAGTTCCTTGCTCTTTGTTTAGCAGAACTGCACGTAACCTTAAGATCAGTCATTGATGTTGGCAGCAAGCTTTGTGTATCAGGATTGCAAGCGATAACAGCAGCACTCATCAGTGCGGTGCTTCTTGCCGCTCCGGGCTACAGCCTACACAGGCGGCCGGGATTCCTCGCCAGTGCTGTCCCGCACCCTAGTTAGCTCCTCACCCGGCGCTGATCCACAGGTCCAACAACAAAGGGTGAACGACTGGCTGGAGCAGTTACACTGGCGTCGCATCATGGACGCTCTTGGTGAGCTTGCGGAGGTGGAAACAATCTCCGACCATGGGAGCCGCGGACCCAGCCAGTCCCAGCACAAGTTGGAGGGATGGGAGGCTGTGGTTGCGGCACCACCGTGGTTTTCCGATCTCCCACCATCATCATAGCAGCAATCCGCTGGTGGGGAGCTTGAAGCCTATCGCGGATTGGTCTACTAGTGTTGTGGCGGGCAGCAATCATTGGTGGCTGGCAGAACAGCTGTACAGCACGCACCTCCAATAGCGCATCCACAAACTCTACCGCATAACCCTGAGGAATCAGGAACCATCGGGATCCAAGCAACGGACGACAAGCAGTTTATGATGAACCTGCAGCAGACAAGACCACCGGCTCCCGCGCTCGGGATGCCCCTGGACTCGAACCTGCCGCGGCAGCTCGCAGGGATGGTTCTGGAGGGTACATCAGCGGGATCACCTGTGACTGGACTACAGCAACAACAGGTGGTCCCAGCAGCACCCCACTCCAGAGACATGCTACTGGGGATGCTGGTATCCTCACAAGCACCAAGATCCGCAGAGTTTCCGGTGAATCAACCTCCAGTGAATCACCCTTCCCTACCTGCGGGAGGGACGGTGGTGGAACCCGCCGCACCCTCTCAGACAATGAGATTGCCACATCTGCCGATGCATTAGTTGCAGCAGCCTCTGGGAGTCGGACAAGCAGGGATGCCGCCGTAGTTCTCTGCGTCCGGACCAGGGCCATAGCAGATGCCTCTCCAGCTGAGTATGGGCATACCGTTGGTGGGAATACCCTCACATCATACCGTACCAAGGGCACCACCGCAGCAGCAGGTGTACCCATCCCAAGAAGCAACAAATGCGACACAAGCGGGAGCGCTGCCACATCCACCGGCATCGGGACTACCGATCTAGCAACATTGGCAGCCCGCATTGCAAGCAGGATTGGCGGCTCAGTCCCCTACGGGGATGACGCAGCCAGGGAATCATGGCGGGGGCATTACTCACCAAGGAGCCCCAGCTCAACCGCCACCGACGGTGACTCAACCATTGACCCATCAGCAGAAAACGCTTGGGGGTGTGGCACAGATGAGAACCATGATTCAACCTTCCGCTACCACTCCCTCCCCATGGATAACGCAGCACCAGCAACCTATGGGCATGACACAGGTGGGAGCGATACCGCGAGTACTCGTACACAACGCGCCACTGCTGTCACCTGTGATTGCTCATCGGTAATTTCCCTCCCAGCAGCTGGTTGGAACAGTGCCTGCCGGAGCATCGCCGCTAATGCCACAACCACCACTGATGATGCAGAACCACTTGCACTGCCACCACAGCAGACACATGGGGCTCAACACTCTACGGGGACAATGGCGGCCCTGACTGCCAATATAGGAGCAGCGGCTCAACACTGCTCTGCACCTGCGATCCCTGCCAGCCAGGCGTATTGGGTGCCCCAGGTGATAGCACCATCGGCACCCGGGACCCAGGTTCCGCCCCCCGGGATGGCATTCTTCTCCACACCTTACACTGCTACTGCACCAGTACCTTCTTGGTACACGCTTCCCCCACCTATGCAGCCACGTTTTCCCATTACCGCGGGGCAGCCTCAGATGCTGAACCCTCCAACAGGATACTTCGCAGCCCCATCTATAACCATTCATCCGCCACATGCTGTGACTGCATTGACGACTAACCGCAGCACCATCCCACAGCTACAATACATCCATTCTAGGCTAGTAAACATTCAGCGGCTAGACTCCTTCAAGGGTTCCCCGGAGGAGGACCCCTGAGTTTGGCTCAACCAGATCACTCTCTACGCTAGCATTGGTCGGATTCCGCCTTACCTCTGCCTCGCCACTGCGGAGCTTCACCTCCAGGGAGCGGTAGCTGATTGGTACAACGCGCGGGCACTTTTCCCATATTTTGAGGAGTTTGGCAACGCCCTCATCAAACGCTTCAAAAATTTGACAAAGGAAGAAGTCCTGCAATAGATCGAGAAGGAGGTCATGTGCAAGGATGAAGACATCCGCAGGTTCATGGACCGATTCCTGATATGGGCCTCTGTGGCCAAGAACCCACAAGGGGAAGGCCTGCCGCCGTGGGTTATCTTGTAGAACCTCATCCGCAAACTTCTGGATGAAATCAGTAGTCTTATGATCGCCGAACGCTACCATTCCCTCCAAGACACGGTGCAGGATGCCACGGATATCTTCACCAGACAACGGTCCACCGGGCAACACCAGGGTTGCGAGACCCATGCACCCCCTTCCTCACATGCCCCGGCACCGCAACAGCAGAAGCCAAAAGCTTGCTACACTTTCCAAAGCCTGGAAAACATTGCCCGGGACTGCCCTCGTAAGCGATAGGTAGCTCCGCGCCCTGACCCATTGTCCCAGGATCCCATGGTTAGGCAGTGGCAACAATAATACAACCAGACATGGCCAAGCCAACAGCAGCCACAACCATAACAGCAGCAGCTGCAGCAACCGCATCTGCCTCCTCTCAGCTGAGCCCAAGTAGGGCAAAGGCTCCTCTCAAAACCCCAACCAACTGCAGATCCCACTGCCGGCGTGCGTAGTGTGAAATTGGACCTACCTATGGCTGAAACCGAGACCACGGAAGTGCCTCCAACACCGGAGGAAGCGGCACTCATCACACACACACGTACAATAGGACTCTGTGGATGGGACATGCAGCAGGCCGCACAGCTACAAAGTGATCTCCGCCGAATGGCAGAAGCCGTCGAGACCCGCCTGAACGACGCCGTGGTAGCCCGTTAAACACGCCCACCTGATAAGCGCCTCACCGCGAACCTTGGGTTAGCAGAAGGTCTAATCATGGCGGCCACTAAATCTGCTTCCCCTACCACCCCCCCTAGTGCCATAGATGCCACAAACCCCGTGGAAAAGCTCTTCACCACACCCATTACACATGTGAACTTCTTCGACTTGCTTCGAAGTCATCCTCAACTCGCCCCGCGGCTGAAGGAGGAATTCGCCAAAGCAAACAATCGTCCTCAAACCATGGGTATCTCCCTCACTTGCACTACCCCACCGCCCGGCACTCAAAACACCTGCCAAATCATTGCGGAGCCACCACCAGCCTTGAGCATGGATGAAGTGGAGTGGGGTTGGGCGCCGCAGCCTCTGGAACCACCCTGCCGCGATGATCACCACTATGGGGTTGCCTGCTATGTGGTCTGAATCTGCGGTCGGAAGTTCCTGGCCATCATTGACACTAGCGCGACCCATACCACGGTTGCCCTCCGCGTTCTCTGCTTAATCGGCTAGACGGACCGCATCCTCCCTAAACGTGGACTATTCAGCAATGCGGCAGGAGGGATGGACTACGGGGACAAAGAAGTGCATGGACTGCCTCTGCAGGTANGCCCCGCGGCTGAAGGAGGAATTCGCCAAAGCAAACAATCGTCCTCAAACCATGGGTATCTCCCTCACTTGCACTACCCCACCGCCCGGCACTCAAAACACCTGCCAAATCATTGCGGAGCCACCACCAGCCTTGAGCATGGATGAAGTGGAGTGGGGTTGGGCGCCGCAGCCTCTGGAACCACCCTGCCGCGATGATCACCACTATGGGGTTGCCTGCTATGTGGTCTGAATCTGCGGTCGGAAGTTCCTGGCCATCATTGACACTAGCGCGACCCATACCACGGTTGCCCTCCGCGTTCTCTGCTTAATTGGCTAGACGGACCGCATCCTCCCTAAACGTGGACTATTCAGCAATGCGGCAGGAGGGATGGACTACGGGGACAAAGAAGTGCATGGACTGCCTCTGCAGGTAGGATCCCTCCATGAGCCAGTCGACTTCCAAATCATCAAGGCACGAACCTATGACGTGCTCCTGGGCATGGACTACCTCCTTCCGCGCCAAGGCAACCTGCTGTTCTATCTGGGCGTAATGCAGCTCACCTCCGCTGCTGGCACTAAAGAGTACGCCCTCATCACTGTGGACGACTGGGTGACGATACCAGTAACCGGCAGCACACCTTTTCCCCCTCATATGTCAAGCAAGAAGACTCACTCATACGCTCCCACTGCGGCCAGACCGTCCCGGAGGCTATTCTGGATAGAGAGTATGTTGTCGCTCAGAAATGGCAAGAACTGGCAGCGGACCAATTGGAACCAGGAATACGGACAAACCTCCTTCGGTTGTGGCAGTGGAGCGAAGAGGCATTTGGTCAGGGCTTCCCCTCAGACAATGATGAGGAATTCTGCCCCATCTGTGATCCATACCCGCCTCAGCCTCCCCGCTGGGATCACATCTTGCACCCTCGCCCCTCACCAGCGCAGAAGCAGGACTTCCGTGACCTTCTTGACTCTTTTGCGGACATCTTCGCTGGTTCCGCAACAGACCTTGGGGCGGTCAACGTCGTCCATATAATCAACACCGGTACAGCTACCCCCATCAAGAAGAAATTCCGCCGGCTCCTCCCTGACCAAGAACAAATCATCAATGATGGACTTGCGGAACTAAAAGCACAAGGGGTCATCGTCCCTGTCGTCAGCCCCTAGCGAGCCAACTTGGTCACTGTCGGCAAACCAGATGGGTCTAAGCGGTTCTGTGTTGACTTACGCGATCTCAACCGAGTAAGGAAGGAAGACNAAATTGGATTTCAAATCAGCTTTCCACGCTGTCCCTATGCACAAGGATTCCATGGCCAAGACTGCCTTTGTCACTCAGAGGGCCTCTACGCCTTTGCCCGCATGCCTTTTGGCCTCCACAATGCCAGCGCAACGTTCCAGCGAGTCATGGACTCCACCCTCCGCGGCATTCCCAATGTAAGCTGTTACATTGACGACATCATGGTCGCAGCCCATAACTTCGCGGAACTCTTCTCCTCCCTCACCGCTGTCTTTGCTGCCCTCCGCGCAGCTAACCTCAAGCTCAAGGCCGCTAAGTGTTCCATTGGAGCCGTGGAAATGGAAATTTTGGGTTTCGTCATGAGTGCCGAAGGTGTCAAGACAGACCCCGCGAAGATCGCGGCCTTCCAAGAATGGCTCCAACCCACCACTCCGGGGCAGATCAATAGCACCCATAGTGAAACTCATGAGTTAATCCATGACTTCATTCATGAGTTGTTAACCTTGACCACCCATAGTGAAATTCTTTAGTGATGGTCAGTGACATATGCCTATTTTGGTTGGTCATTGTGTATGGTAGCCACACCGTGCCACTACTTGTTGAAGGTCTTTGTACTTGCTAGTCAACAACTAGTATTCCCAAACATTGTTTTCCACTCTCACCATTTGCGATTGAAGTTATGAGTTGTAAACGTTGACCATACTTAGTGAAATTCATTGGCCATGGTCAGTGACATATGCCTACTTTGGTTGGTCAGTGTGCATGGTAGCCACATTGTACCACTACTTATTGAAGGTCTTTGTACTTGCTAGCTAGTTACTAGTATTTCCAAACCATTGTTTCCCCCTCTGACCATTTGTGACTTGTATTATGAGTTGTCAATGTTGACCACACAGTGAAATTCTTCGGTCATGGCCAGTGACATAAGTATACTTTGGTTGGTCAATGTGCATGGTAGCCACACAATGGCACTACTTATTGAATATCTTAAATCTTGATATTTCATAACTAGTATTTCCAAACAATTGTTTCCCCCTCTGACCTTTTGTGACTTGTATTAGGCGATATCAATGTTGACCACCCATAGTGAAATTCTTTGGCCATGGTCAGTGACATATGCCTACTTTGGTTGGTGATTGTGCATGGTAGCCACACCTTGCCACTACTTATTGAATGTCTTTGCACTTGCTAGCTAATACCTAGTAATCACAAACCATCCAAACCAACAAATTTCACTATGGGTGGTCAACGTTGACAACGCATAATACAAGCCACAGACGTTCAGAGTGGGAAACAGTGGTTTGGAACTACTATTAATCATACATCAAGTACAAAGACCTTAGACAAGTAGTGCCATGGTGTGGCTACCATGCACAATGACCAACCAAAGTAGACTTATGTCACTCACCATGACCAAAGAATTTCAATAAGTGTGATCAACGTTGACAAATCATAATACAAGTCACAAATGGCCAGTGGGGGAATAAGGCTGCACACCATATCCTATGATTCGTGAATAAGATTCGTGAATCCGGATCCGGATTCAGATTCGAGGATCCAAATCCTTCATTAGGATTCGATTCGGGATTTGGGGATGTTTTTTGCACAAGTTTCAACTTGGAAAACATGGTTTTATGTGGCAAACAAGATGATTCTTACTTGCCATAACCTGTAGGATGCGGAAAAGATTTGTGAATCCTTAGGATTCGCGAATCCAGATTCAGATTCGTGAATCAAAGCCAGACATGGATTCGGATTTGTAAATCCGAATCCCATCTTAGATGCGGGAATCTTACCCGGTGTGCACCCTTATGGGGGAAACAATGGTTTGGGAATACTAGTAACTAACTAGCAAGTACAAAGACCTTCAAGAAGTAGTGGTACGGTGTGGTTGCCGTGCACACTGCCCAACCAAAGTAGGCATATCTAACTGTCCATGACCAATGAATTTCACTGTGTGTGGTCAATGGTTACAACTCATAACTTCAGTCACAAATGGTGAGAGGGGGAAACAATGCTTTGGGAATACTATTTCTCAACTAGCAAGTACAAAGACCGTCAATAAGTAGTGGCACGGTGTGGCTACCATACACAATGACCAACCAAAGTATGCGTAAGTCACTGACCATGACTGACTACTTTCACAATGTCAGGCCAACGTTGACATCTCATACTAAAGTTCACAAATGGTCAGAGGGGGAGTCGTATGGAGTTTTAGGGGGTTGTACGGAGTTGTACAGAGTCGGACAGCGTTGTACAGACTTGTACAAATTTATATGGAGTTGTACGGACTTTGTAGCAAGTTGTAGAAATATTGTACGGAGTTGTATGGAGGTGTGCGGGGTTGTATGGGGTTGTAAAGAGTTGTTGGGAGATGTGCGGATGTGTAATGAGTTGTACAAAGTTGTACAGAGTTGTACAAAGTTGTGCGCAGTTCTAGCGACTCGTACAGTGCTGTACAAAGTTGTACAGAGTTGTATGGAGTTGCATAGAGTTGGACGGACGTGCAGCAGTTTGTACGGAGTTCTACGGAGTTGTATGGAGTTGTACGGAGTTGTACAGATTCGTACGCAGTTGTACAAAGTTATATGGAGCTGTACAGAGCTGGCGCACATTGTAACAAGTTTTACAGTGTTGTACGGAGCTGTACAGAGTTGTACAGATTTGTACGGAGCTGTACGGATGGTGCAGAGTTGTACAGAGTTGTACTGAGTTATACGGAGTCGTTCAGAGTTGGGCACTAGATACGTCCTATTTCATCCTTATTGTGCCCTAGTTGCGTCCTAGTTGTGCCCTACTTACGCCCTGCTTGCACCCTAGCTGCGCCCTACTTACGCCCTTGTTGCGCCGTACTTGCTAACTAGTTGCGCCTTAGTTGCACCTCAGTTGGAGACTAGTTACGTCCTAGTTGTGTCCTAGTTGCGCCGTAGTTGTACCATGTTTACATCCTACTTGTGTCCTGCTTGCACCCTATATGCCCCCTCGTTGTGCCCTAGTTGCCTCTTACTTGCGCCCTACTTACACCCTAGTTGCACCCTAGTTACTCCCTACTTATGTCCAACTTGGGCCCTAGTTGCGTCTTAGTTGCACGCTATTTACACCATAGTTGTGCCCTAAATGCACCCTAGTTACGCCCTAGTTACACCCTAGTCGTGCCCTAGTTATGCCCTAGTTGTGCCTCAGTTGGACACTAGCTACACCCTAGTTACACCCTAGTTGCGTCCTAGTTGTGCCCATAGTTTCGTCCTAGTTGCGCCCTACATGCGCCCTTGTTGCGCCCTAGTTGTGCCCTAGTTGCACCCTTGTTGCCCCTTTCTTGCCCCCTACTTACGTCCAAGTTGCGTCCTACTTGCACCCTAGTTGCGCCCTACATGCGCCCTTGTTGCGCCCTAGTTGTGCCCTAGTTGCACCCTTGTTGCCCCTTTCTTGCCCCCTACTTACGTCCAAGTTGCGTCCTACTTGCGCCTTAATTGCGTCCTACTTCCGCCCTAGTTACACCCTAGTTATTCCCTAGTTGTACCCTACTTGCGTCCTACTTGCACCCTACTTGTGCTGTAGTTGTGCCCTACTTGAACCTTAGTTACACAATAATTGTGCCCTACTTGCGTCCTACTTGTGTTATAGTTACGCCCTAATTGTACCCTAGTTGTTCCCTACTTGCACCATAGTTGGGCACTAGTTGCGCCGTAGTTGCGCGCTAGTTGCGCCCTTGTTGCACCCTACTTGCACCCTAGTTGCGCCCTACGTGTGCCCTACTTGCACCCTAGTCGTGCCCTAGTTGCACCCTAGTTGCGCCCTAGTTGCGCCCTAATTGTGCCTCAGTTGGACACTTGCTATGCCCTAGTTCCACCCTTGCTGCATCCTAGTTGCACCCTACTTGCGTCCTACTCGTGTCCTACTTGTGCCCTAGTTGTGCCGTACTTTTGCCCTAGTTGCGCCCTAGTTCCGCCCTAATTGCGGCCTAGTTGCCCCTCATATGGGCATTAGGTATGACATAGTTGCGCCCTAGTTCCACCCTAGTTGCGCCCTATTTGTGCCGTACTTGCGTCATAGTTGCGCCCTAGTTGCACCCTAGTTGCGCCCAAGTTGTGCCTCGGTTGGACACTAGCTACATCCTAGATGCACCCTAGTTGCGCCCTAGTTGTACCCTTGTTACGCCCTAGTTACACCCGAGTTGTGTCGTCTCGCATCCAACCTGTGCCCTACATGTGTCCTAGTTGTGTCCTAGTTGTACCCTACTTGCGTCCTCCTTGCGCCCTACTTCCGAACTAGTTACGCCCTATTTGTGTCCTACTTGCGCCATACTTGCACCCTACTTGGACCCTAGTCGCGCCCTAGTTTCAGCCCTGTTGCACCCTAATAACACCCTACGTGCGCCCTAGTTGCACCCTATTTGCACCCTAGTTGCGCCCTAGTTGCGTTCTACTTGCGACCTAGGTGCACCATACTTGCGCCCTAGTTGCACCCTAGTTATGCCCTACTTGCACCCTACTTGCGCCCCACTTGCGCCCTACTTGCGTCCTAGTTGTGCCGTACTTGTACCCTAGTTGCACCCTACTTGAACCCTAGTGGTGCCGTTATTGTGCCTCAGCTAGCCACTAGCTACGTCGTTGTTTCACCCTACTTGTACCCTAGTTGCGCCCTTGTCGTGTCCTACTTGCGCCCTATTGATGCCCTAGTTGCCCCCTATTTGCACCCTAGTTGCACCGTATTTTGTGCCCTAGTTATGTCCTAGTTGCACCTCAGTTGGACACTAGCTACGTCCTAGTTGTGCCCTAGTTGCGCCCTAGTTGTTCCCTAGTTGCACCCTACTTGCGCTCTACTTGCGCCCTAGTTGCGCCCTAGTTGCGCCCTAGTTGTGACCTACTTGTGCCCTACTTACACCCTAGTTGCGCCCTAGTTGCACCCTACTTGCGCCATACTTGCGCTCTACTTGCGCCCAAGTTGTGCCCTAGTTGGACCCTACTTCCCCCGTACTTGCACCCTACTTGCGCCCTACTTGCGCCCTAGTTGCACCCTAGTTGCGTCCTAGTTGCGCCCTACATGTGTCCTACTTGCGCCCTACTTGCTGCCTAGTTGTGGCCTAGTTGCGCCTTGGTTGCGCCCTTCTTGTGCCCTACTTGCGCCCTAGTTGTGCCTTACTTACGTCATACTTGCGCCCTATTTGCATCCTAGTTTTGTCCTAGTTGCGGCCTATTTGCGCCCTACTTGCACCCTAGTCGTACCCTAGTCGTACCATAATTGCACCCTGGTTGCGTCCTACTTGTACCCTACTTGCGCACTACTTGCGCCCTAGTTGCGCCCATCTTCAGCCCTAGTTAAGTCCTAGTTGCGCCCTAGTTGGACCCTAGTTATGCCCTACTTACGTCCTTGTTGCACCGTTCTTTTATCCTACGTGCATCGTACTTGCGTCCTAGCTGCGCCTTAGTTACGCCCTAGTTGTACCCTAGTTGCGACCTAATTGCACCCTAGTTACGCCTCAGTTGGACCCTACTTGCACCCCTTTTGCGCCTTACTTGCGCCTTGTTGCAGCCTAGTTGCACCCTAGTTGCACCCTAGTTGTACCTCAGTTGGCACTAGCCACATCCTAGTTGCGCACTAGTTGCACCCTAGTTGCATCCTACTTGTGTACTAGTTGTACCCTTGTTGCGCCCTACTTGTACCCTTCTTGCGCCCTAGTTGCGCCGTAGTTGCACCCTAGTTGCGCCCTACTTACGCCCTACATGCGCCCAACGTGTGTCCCTCTTGCGCCCTAGTTGCGCCCTAGTTGCACCCTACTTGCGCCCTAATTGTGTCCTAGAAGTACCCTAGTTTCACCCTAGTTGCGCCCTAGTTGCGTCCTCCTTGCGCCTTACTTGCACCCTAGTTGTACCCTTGTTGCACCCTAGTTGTGCCCTAGTTACGCACTACATGCGCAATAGTTGTGCCCTACTTGCGCCCTAGTTACGCCATAGTTGTATCCTACTTGCGCCATGCTTGCACCCTATTCGCACCCTACTTGCGCTCTAGCTGCGCCCTACTTGAGCCCTAGTTGCACCCTAGTTGTTCCCTAGTTGTGCCCTACTAGTGCCCTAGTTCCGCCCTAGTTGCGCCCTAAATGCGCCCTAGTTGCGTCCTACTTACATCGTAGTTGCACCCTAGTTGCGCCTCAGTTGGGCACTAGCTACGCCATAGTTGTACCCTAGTTGTACCCTAGTTTTGTCCTAGTTGCGCCCTAGTTACAACCTAGTTGCGCTCTGCTTGCATCTTACTTGTGCCCTAGTTGCTCTCTAGTTGCTCTCTAGTTGCATCCTAATTGTGCCCTACTTGCGCCCTACTTTCATCATACCTACATCATAGTTGCGCCCTAGTTGCGTCCCAGTTGCGCCCTACTTGTGACCTACTTGCGTTCTACTTGTGCCCTAGTTGCGCCCTAGTTGCGCCCTGGTTTGGCCCTACATGCGCTCTACTTGAGCCCTAGTTGCGCCCTGGTTGTGTCCTAGTTGCACCCTAGGTGCGCCATAATTGTGTCCTAGATATGCCATACTTGTGCCCTACTTGCGCCCTACTTGCACCCTAGTTGTGCCCTATTTGCGCCCTAGTTGCGCCCTAGGTGCGCCTCAGTTGGGCACTAGCTACGCCCTGGTTGAACTAGGCTAGTTGCACCCTCCGTCCGCTTTAGTTGCGTCCTACTTGTGTCATACTTACGTCCTAGTTGCGTCCTACTTGCACCCTAGTTGCGTCCGACTTGCGCCCTAGTTGCGCCCTACTTGTGCCTCGGTCGGGCACTAGCTACGCCCTAGTTGGGTCCTAGTTGCACCCTAGCTGCGACATAGTTGCACCCTACTTGCGCCCTACTTGCGTCCTAGTTGCGCCTTAGGTGTGCCCTAGTTACGCCCTACTTCCGTCCTACTTGCGTCCTAGTTGAATCTTAGTTGTATCCTATTTACGCCCTTCTGTTGTCCTTCTTGTACTCTACTTGCACCCTAGTTGCTCCCTAGCCGTGTCCTAGTTGCGCCCTACTAGTGTCCTACTTGCGCCCTGGTTGCGCCCTAGTTTCACCCTTGTTGCGTCCTAGTTGCTCCCTAGTTACGCCCTAGATGCGCCCTACTTGTGCCCTAGGTGCGCCCTGCTTACGCCCTAGTTGTGCCCTAGTTGCACCCTACTTGCACCCTAGTTGTGCCGTTCTTGCGCCCTAGTTGCACCATAGTCGCATATCAGTTGGGCACTAGCTACGTCCTAGTTACGCCCTAGTTGCGCCCTAGTTGTTCCCTAGTGGCACCCTACTTGCGCTCTACTTGCGCCCTAGTTGCGCCCTAGCCGTGTCCTAGTTGCGCCCTACTAGTGTCCTACTTGCGCCCTGGTTGCGCCCTAGTTTCACCCTTGTTGCGTCCTAGTTGCTCCCTAGTTACGCCCTAGATGCGCCCTACTTGAGCCCTAGGTGCGCCCTGCTTACGCCCTAGTTGTGCCCTAGCTGCACCCTACTTGCACCCTAGTTGTGCCGTTCTTGCGCCCTAGTTGCACCATAGTCGCATATCAGTTGGGCACTAGCTACGTCCTAGTTACGCCCTAGTTGCGCCCTAGTTACACCCTAGTTGTGTCCTACTTACGCCGTATATATGCTCTACTTGCGCCCTAGTTACGCCATAGTTGCGCCTTAGGTGGGCACTAGCTACGCCCTGATTACGTCATAGTTGCGTCCTAGTTGTGTCCTAGTTGCGTCCTACTTGCGCCCTACTTGTACCCTGGTTGTACCCTAGTTGCACCCTAGTTGCACCATACTTCCGCCGTACATGCACCCTACTTGTACCCTAGTTGCGTCCTAGTTACGCCCTACTTGCGCCCTAATTGTCCCTTACTTGTGTCTTACATATACTCTAGTTGTACCCTGGTTGTGCCCTACTTGCGCCCTACTTGGGCCCTAGTTGTGTCCAAGTTGTGCCCCAGTTACGTCCTAGTTGTGCTCTACTTGCACCCTAGTTGCGCCCTACTTGCACCCTAGTTTCTTCCTACTTGCGCCCTAGTTGCGTCATAGTTGCGCCTGATCTGGGCACTAGCTACACCCTAGTTACTCCCTAGTTGAGCCCTAGTTGCACCCTAGTTGTGCCCTATGTGCGCCCTAATTGCGCCCTACTTGCGCCCTGGTTATGCCCTACTTGGAACCAAAGGCGAACACAATGGAAAGAACTATTCTGGGTTAAACTCGGAGGGAATAAACATCCTCCATATATGAAACAGATCAGGACAAAGAACAACCAACGGCTTCTTGGGCCCAAGCCGGGCGCATTTTGCGGTCTAACCGCTTATTAGGGGATCACTCCGTAGGGTGTGCGTTGATCGGAGCACGACCAAGAATGGCCAGTTGTGGGTGTGACCAAGGTAATTCATACCGGAGATGAACTGTCATGGAAAAATCACAATACCCGAGAGAGGAAGAGTATGTACCAAACTGAGTGCGGTCATGTTCTTTTATTCTGACAACCCCCCTGAAGATGACCACCATACCTGGTAAAAAAGGGGATTCAATAGGCGTTGGGATGGATCAGGTCGGTGGGAGCGGGAGGTAGGCCAGGCGAGGTTGAGGAGGGGGAGGAACTTGTTCGAGTGTAAGTTGGCGAGGTCTAATAGTGCGCAGGTGATAGAGGTACATCGGCAGTCCCTGAGTACAACGTTGTTGATGGTGGAGAACACACCTTGTAGTGCTTCTACACAGGGATCATAAGGCTGGAGGATGTTGTAGAAGGCGGTGTCAGTGGTGAGTTGGACAGAGTTGCACGGAGTTGTACGGAGTTGTACCGAGATGTACGGATTTGTAGCATAATATATAAACATTTTGAGAGTTGTATGGAGATGTGCAGAGTTGTGTGGAGTTATGCAGAGTTATCAGGAGCTGTACGGAGCTATACAGAGCTGTACAGAGCTGTACAGAGCTCTACGGAGTTGTACGGAGTTGTACGGTGTTGTAGCAATTTGTACAGAGTTGCACAGAGCTGTACAAAGTTAAACTAAGTTGTACAAAGTTATACAGAGCCGTACAAAGTTGTACAATGTTGCACAGAGTTGTATGAGTAGCACGGACCTGTATGGAGCTGTATGGAGTTGTAGAGATTTGTGAGGACTTATACAGAGTTATAAGTGTCAGTAAAGTACACCGAAAAGGCATCTCAAGAACGGTTCAGGTCCTGGATCAAACGAACTTGACCAACAGCTGTCGACCAAAAAATCCGTTGAGCACAAACGGTCAAGTCATCCCCTAATAAAGTGACACCTGTCACCCGCGTCCGGCTAGCGGAAAGAAGCCGTTGCTTTGCCCTTTTGTCCTGTTCTGTCGTTTTATACCAAGGATGCTCATTCCCTCAAAGCTTACCAGAACAGCTATGTTCATGGTGTGGCTACCATGCACAATGACCAACCAAAGTAGACTTATGTAACTGACCATGACCGGAGAATTTCACTATGTGTGATCAACGTTGACAACTCATAATACAAGTCACAAATTGCCAGCGGGGAAAACAATAGTTTGGGAATACTAGAAACTAATTAGCAAGTACAAAGACCTTCAAGAAGTAGTGGTACAGTGTGGCTACCGTGCACAATGACCAACCAAAGTAGGCATATGTCATTGACCATGACCAATGAATTTCACTATGTGTGGTCAACGTTTACAACTCATGACTTCAGTCACAAATGGTGAGAGGGTGAACAATTACTTTGGGAATACTAGTTATCGACTAGCAAGAACAAATACCTTCAACACATAGTGGCACGGTGTGACTACCATACACAATGACCAACCAAAATAGGCATATGTCACTGACCATCACCAAAGAATTTCACTATGGGTGGTCAACATGAACAACCCATGAATTAGGTTACAAATGGTCAGAGGGGTGAACAATGGTTTAAGAGTACTAGTTATCAACTAGCAAGCACAAAGACCTTCAATAAGAAGTGGCACAGTGTGCCTACCATGCAGAATGACCAACCAAACTAGGCATAAGTCACTTAACATGACCAGAGAATTTCATAAAGTGTGGTCAACATTGACAACGCATAATGCGATTGAACAATGGTCAGATAAGAGAAGAAAAGGTTTGGAATACTAGTGATTGACTAGCGAGTACAAAGACCTTTGATACATAGCGGCACGGTATGGATACCATTCACAATGACCAACCAAAGCAGGCATATGTCACTGACCATGACCGAATATTTTCAGTATGTCAGGCCAACATTGACAACTCATAACACAGTTCACAAATGGTCAGAGGGGGAGTAGTAGGGAGTTGTAGGGAATTGTAGGGGGTTTTGCGGAGTTGTGTGGAGTTGGAAAGAGTTGTACGGACTTGTACAAAATTGTATGGGGCTTTACGGATTTGTAAAAAGTTGTAGAAATATTGTACGGAGTTGTATGGAGGTATGCGGACTTGTATGGGGCTGTACTGAGTTGTTCGGAGCTGTACGAATGTGTATAGAGTTGTACAAATTTGTAGGGAGCTGTCGGACTTGTAAGGAGTTGTACAGGGTTGTACAGAGTTGTACGCAGCTGTACAAAGGTATATGGATCTGTACAAGATTGGAGCGCATTGTAACAAGTTTTACAGTGTTGTACGGAGTTGTACGGAGTTGTACGGAGCTGTACAGGGTTGTACAGAGCTGTACTGAGTTGTGCAGATTTGTACGGAGTTGTACGGAGTTGGATGGAGTCGTTAAGAGTTGGGCACTACATACATCCTTGTTCCGTCCCCCTTGCACCCTAGTTGCGTCCTAGTTGTGCCACTACACTGGCAGGCGGTCAAGCGCATCCTCCGCTACCTGCAGGCGACGCGGCACGCGTGCCTGAGGTTTGACGGCAAAGGGCGGGCGGACCCCTTGCGTCTGGTCTGCTACACGGACGCAGACTATGCTGGGGATTTGGACAAGCGGACGTCCACATCCGGCTACGTGTTCTTCCTCGCTGGTGCAGTGGTCTCGTGGTGAAGCAGGAAGCAGAACTGCGTCGCCACCTCCACAGTGGAAGCAGAGTACATTGCGCTTGCCGAGGCGGTCAAGGAGGCGGTGTGGCTCCGCATGTTGCTGGGGGAGCTGGGCGTGCCGGAGCTGGAGCCTACGGTGGTGCAAGAGGACAACACCGGCTCCATCTCGCTGACCAATAACCTGGCACAGCACAGGAGGATGAAGCACATGGACGTGCGTTATCGCTACGCACGGGACATGGTCAAGAAGGGGCAGGTGGTGCTGCAGCACTGTAGCACGCACAATACGCTTGCGGATTGCTTGACCAAGGCGCAACCCGCGGACCGACACGCGATGAGCGTGGCCGGACTTGGGATGACCAGCTATGATGGGCTGGAGGGCGCAGCGGAAGATGAGTGAGAGCAAGCAGGAGCAGCGGGAATGGCAGGTGCAAGGGGGAGACTGTTGAAAATTTGCCCCTCCACATGCCCAAGTGCGGCGCGTGGAGGCGCCGACGAATCGCCAGAAAGTGGAAACGCCGCTCCGGTGGATCTGGCGACTTGGAGACTGTTCGGATCCTAAAATGGAGGATAGCCCATCAAAGTTGATGAGTTGGTGAATTCGGTGGAAGTTGTTTGGCCGGAATCTGACACGTATCTAGGGAGACATGGCCTTCCAAAGTTGGGGTATGCACAGGGGCTCTGGAAGCTGGGTGCGACTCGAAATCCGGTGGAGAATCGACCGGACCGAGTAACAAAACTACCATCTTGATAAATTGATCCGATAGGCCTGCCGAGGCGTCCGGTGGATGGTCCGCCTGATCAGGTGGATCATCCACCGGATCTAGTAGTGCAGGTTGTTACTGAGGGACTTAGCCAAAACCCTGGCTCGACGTCAGAAACTCAGGAGTATGTTTTGTTACTCGGAGACTTAGTCAAAATTCTGACTTCAGGTCCACTGACAGGTTTCGAACCTCGTCACACCCCATCACCAAACACGACCCAAAAGTAGGTAGGGTATGTGGAAACAGTGCAGGGGACCCCCACACCATGTGCAATGGGATATGCGCCTTGGGAAAGGCGCTTCGCACGTGAACGAAGGTGCCACGGCGAGTGGCAGCGTCAGGCTTCTCTAGTGGGTGAGACCTGCGCTGCAGCAAGCATAACTTGAGCTACGCTTGGCCGAAATGCGCGCGGTTTGGTGTGTTGGAAAGCTCATGAATAGCCCTATAAATGTTGTGATCATATCCATGTTCAAAACTAACCCTAAATGACGATATTCATTTCGTAAACTGAATGTCTCTAAATTCCTGCTCACATAGCATGAACGACCAGAAAGCTCACGCTCAGTCTCATATTCGCCAGTAGATGTGAGCCAAAAGAATCTATTAGACCAATGCCAGGACCGCATCCACACAGAATCCATCCTGAAAAATAGGACGCAAGTATGGCGCAACTAGGGAGCAACGAGGACGCAACTAGGACGCATGTAGGGCGCAAGTAGGTTGCAACTAGGGCGCAACTAGGGTGCAACTAGGGCCCAACTAGGACGCATCTAGTGCCCGACTGAGGCACAACTAGGGCCCAACTAGGGCACAAGTCGGGCGCAGCTAGGGTGCAAGTAGGATGCAACTAGGACGTAAGTTTGATACAAGTAGGACGCAACTAGAGCGCACATAGCGCACAACTAGCCTAGTTGAACTAGGGCGTAGCTAGTGCCCAAGTGAGGCGCAACTAGGGCGCAACTAGGAGGCAACTTGGGCGCAGCTATGATGCAAGTAAGGCGCAAGTAGGCCACAAGTAGGACATATCTAGGACGCAACTATGGCGTAAAGAGGGAGCAACTAGGGCAAAACTAGGGCGCAACTAGGACGAAAGTAGAGCGCAAGTAGGGCCAAACTAGGGCGCAGCTAGGACGCAACTAGGGCACAAGTAGGGCGCAAGTAGGTCACAAGTAGGGCGCAAATAGGGCGCAACTAGGGCGCAACTAGGACGCAACTAGGACACAAGTAGGGTGCAAGTAGGGCACAACTAGGACGCAACTAGAGTACAACAAGGGAAGAATGGGGTGCAAGCAGGGCGCAACTAGGGTGTAACTAGGGTGCAACTAGGGGATAAATATGGAGCAACTAGGGTGCAACTAGGGCATAGCTAGTGTCCAATTGAAGCGCAACTAGGGTACAACTAGGACGCAACTAGGACGTAACTAGTGCGCGTTTAGGACGCAACTAGGGTGCAACTAGGACACTAGTGGGGCACAACTAGGGCACAACTAGGATGCAACTAGGGCGCAAGTATGGGGCAAGTATGGCGCAAGTAGGACGCAGGTAGGGTACAACTAGGGCGCAACTAGGGCGCAAGTATGGCGCGAGTAGGGTGCAACTAGGGCGCAACTAGGGAGCAAGCAGGGCACAAGTAGGTCACAACTAGGGCGCAACTAGGGCGCCAGTAGGGCGCAAGTAGGACACAACTAGGGTACAACTAGGGTGCAAGTATGGTTAAAATAGGACGTAGCTAATGGCTAACGGAGGCACAGTAACGGTGCCACTAGGGTGCAAGTAGGATGCAACTAGGGTACAAGTAGGGTACAACTAGGACGCAAGTAGGGCGCAAGTAGGGTGCAAGTAGGGTGCAAGTAGAGCGCAACTAGGGTGCAACTAGGGTGCAAATATGGTACACCTGGGTCGCACGTAGATCACAACCAGCGTGCAATTAGGGCGCAAATAGGATGCAACCAGGGCACAAGTAGGGCGTAAACATGGTGCAACCATGATAAAACTAGGACACAACTAGGGTGCAAGTTGGGGTTAAGTTGGACGCAAGTAGGACGCAAGTAGGGCACAACTAGGACACAACTATGGCACATCTAGGGCACAAGTAGGGC
This sequence comes from Penium margaritaceum, assembly GCA_023375785.1. NCBI lineage: Eukaryota > Viridiplantae > Streptophyta > Zygnematophyceae > Desmidiales > Peniaceae > Penium > Penium margaritaceum. Next base: position 361,875 of record SZWC01000281.1, on the reverse strand, counting down.
GCAAGACAACACAAATAGGGTGCAACTAGGGTGTAAACAGGACACATGTAGGGCGCACCAAGGGTGCAACTAGGGCGTAGCTAGTGCCCAACCGAGGCACAACTGGGGCGCAACTAGGGTGTAACTAGGGCGCGACTATGACGCAAGATCAGCTCAAATAGGACGCAACTAGGGCGCAACAAGGGCGCAACTAGGTTGTAGCTAGTGCTTAAGTGAGGTGCAACTAGGCCGCAACTAGGGTGGAACTAGGGTGCAACTAGGGCACAACTAGGGCGCAACTAGGGCACAAGTAGGACGTGAGTAGGATGCAAGCAGTGTACAAGTAGGGCGCAATGAGGGTACAGCTAGGGCATAGCTAGTGTCCAACTGAGGCGCAACTAGGGCGCAACTAGGGTGCAACTAGGGTACAAGTAGGGCGCAACTAGGACGCAACTAGGGTAAACATAGGACGCAACTAGGATGCAACTAGGGCACAACTGAGATGCATGTAGGGCATAACTAGGATGCAACTAGGGCACGAATAGGGTGTAAGTAGGGCACATGTAGGGCGCAACTAGGGCGTAAGAAAGGTATAACTAGGGCGTAACTATGGCGCAACTAGGGCGCAACTAGTGCGCAGCTAGGGTGCAAGTAGGGCACAAGTAGGGCGCAACTAGGGCGTAAGAAAGGTATAACTAGGGCGTAACTATGGCGCAACTAGGGCGCAACTAGTGCGCAGCTAGGGTGCAAGTAGGGCACAAGTAGGGTGTCACTAGAGTGTAACTAGGGCGCAAGTAGGACCGAAGTAGGGCGCAAGTATCAAGTAACTAAGGTACAACTAGGGCATAACTAGGGCACAAGTAGGATGCAAGTAGGACGCAAGTAGGGTGGAACTAGGGTACAACTAGGGTGCAACTAGGACGGAAGTAGGACG
>SZWC01000281.1:347800-360507 GCA_023375785.1 Penium margaritaceum | reverse complement strand
GTAACTAGGGCGCAAGTAGGACCGAAGTAGGGCGCAAGTATCAAGTAACTAAGGTACAACTAGGGCATAACTAGGGCACAAGTAGGATGCAAGTAGGACGCAAGTAGGGTGGAACTAGGGTACAACTAGGGTGCAACTAGGACGGAAGTAGGACGGAAGTAAGGCGCAAGTATGACGCAATTAGGACGCAAGTAGGAGGCAAGTAAGGGGCAACTAGGGTGCAACTAGGACACAACAAAGGTGCAACTAGGGTGCATGTAGGGCGCAACTAGGACGCAACTAGGGCACAACTAGGACGCAACTAGGGCGTAACTAGGGTGTAGCTAGGGCCCAACTGTGGCGCAACTATGGCGTAACTAGGGTGCGACTAGGGTGTAACTAGGGCGTAACTAGGGCGCAACTAGGGTGTAACTAGGGTGCAAATATGGGGCAACTAGGACGCAACCAGGGCCCATGTTGGACATAAGTAGGGAGTAACTGGGGCGCAACTAGGGCGTAACTAGGGCGCAACTAGTGCGCAGCTAGGGTGCAAGTAGGACGCAAGTAGGACGTAAATAGGATACAACTACGGCGCAACTAGGGCACAACTAGGACAGAGCTAGTGTCCAACTGAGGTGCAACTGGGGCGCAACTAGGATGCAAGGACGGCGCAACTAGGGCGTAATTAGGGTGCAGCTAGGGTGCAAGTAGGGCAGAAGTAGGGCACAAGTACGACGCAACTAGGGTGCAACAAGGATGAAAGAAGGACGTATCTAGTGCCCAGCTCTGAACGACTCCGTCCAACTCCGTACAACTCCGTACAACTCTACACAACTGTGTACAACTTTGTATAACTCTGTACAAATCACTAGAACTCTGCAAAACTTTGTACAACTCTGTACAACTGTGTACAATGCTATACACATCCGTACAGCTCCTAAAAACTCTGTACAGCCTCATACAACACTGCACGCCTCCATACAGCTCTGTACAATCTTTCTACAACTTGCTACAAATCCTTACAACTCCATACAACTTCGTACAGGTCAGTACAACTCTGTCCAACTCCGTACAACTCCGTTCAACCCCCTAGAACTCCCTATAACTCCCTACGACTCCCCCCTCTCACCGTTTGTGAATTGTAGTATGAGTTGTCAACGTTGGCCTGACATAGTGAAAATATTCGGTTATGGTCAGTGACAAACGCATACTTTGGTTGGTCATTGTGCATGGTAGCCATACTGTGCCGCTACGTATTGAAGGTCTCCGTACTTTCTAGTCAATCACTACTATTCCAAACCCTAAGTTTCCCCCTCTGACCATTTTTGAATCGTTTTATGAGTTGCCAATGTTAACCACGCATAGTAAAATAATCTGGTCATGTTGAGTGACATATGCCTACTTTGATTGGTCATTCTGCATGGTACGCACACTGTGCCACTACTTATTGGAATTCGTTGTGCTTGCTAGTTGATAACTAGTTCTCTTAAACCATTGTTTTCCCTCTGGACATTTGTACCTTCATTCATGAGTTGTAAATGTTGACCACCCAAAGTGAAATTCTTTGGTGATGGTCAGTGACATATGCCTATTTTGGTTGGTCATCGTGTATGGTAGCCAAACCGTGCCACTACTTGATGAAGGTCTTTGTACTTGCTAGTCAACAACTAGTATTCCCAATGCATTGTTTTCCCCTCTCAGCATTTGCGACTGAAGTTATGAGGTGCAAACGTTGACCACACTTAGTGAAATTCATTGGCAATGGTCAGTGACATATGCCTACTTTGGTTGGTCATTGTGCATGGTAGCCACACCGTACCACTACTCATTGAAGGTCTTTTTACTTGCTAGTTATTTACTAGTATTCCCAACCATTTTCCCCCCTCTGACCATTTGTGACTTGTATTATGATTTCTCAACGTTGACCACACATAGTGAAACTCTTTGGTCATGGTCAGTAACATAAGTATAACTTGGTTGGTCATTGTGCATGGTAGCCACACAATGGCACTACTTATTGAATGTCTTATTACTTGACATTTCATAACTAGTATTTATAAACTATTGTTTCCCCCTCGGACCTTTTGTGACTTGTATTAGGCGTTATCAACGTTGACCACCCATAGTGAAATTCTTTGGCTATGGTAATTTACATATGCCTACTTTGGTTGGTCATTGTGCATGGTAGCCACACCTTTCCACTACTTATTGAAGTTCTTTGCACTTGCTAGTTGATACCTAGTAATCACAAACCATTGTTTCCCCCTCTGACCATTTGTGACCCGTATTATGGGTTGTCAACATTGACCACACATAGACAAATTCGTTGGTCATGGTCAGTGACATATGCCTACTTGGTTGGTCATTGTGCATGGTGGCCACATCGTGCCACTGATTTTTGAAGGTCTTTGTACTTGCCAGTCAACAACAAGTATTCTCAAACCATTTTTCCCCCTCTGACCATTTGTGACTTGTATAATGAGCTGGCAATGTTGACCACACAAAGTGAAATTCTTTGATCATGGTCAGTGACATATGCCTACTTTTGTTGGTCATTCTCCATGGTAGCCATACCGTGCCACTACTTATTGAAGGTCTGTATACTTGCTAGCTATCAACTAGTATTTTGAATTCATTGTTTCTCCCTCTGACCTTTTTTTATTTGTACTATGAATTGTAAAAATTGACCACCCATAGTGAAATTATGTGGTCATGGTCAGTGACATATGCCTACATTGGCTGGGCATTGTGCATGGTAGCCACACCATGCCACTACTTATTGAAGGTCTTTGTACTTGCTAGCTGTTATCTAGTATCTCCAAACCATTGTATCCCCTGCTGACCATTTGTGACTTGTTCTATGAGTTGTCAACATTGACCACACACGGTGAAACGCTTTGGTCATGGTCAGTGACATATGCCTACTTTGGTTGGTTAGTGTGCATGGTAGCCACGCCGTGCCACTACTTATTGAAGGTCTTTGTACTTTCTAGTCAACAAATAGTATTTCCAAACCATTTTTATCTCCTCTGACCATTTGCAATTTGTATTATGAGCTTTCAACGTTGTCCACACNATTCTTTGGTCATGTTCAGTGACATGTACTTTCTTTGGTTGGTCATTGTAGATGGTAGCCAAACCGTGCCACTACTTATTGAAGGTATTTGTACTTGCTACTCAATAACCAGTGTTCTCAAACTATTGTTCCCCTTCTGTCCGTCAGACAAATTGTAACTGAAACTGTAAGTTTTCAACGTTGACCACACATAGGGAAATTGTTTGGTCATGGTCTGTGACGTATGCCTACTTTGGTTGGTCATTGTGTGCGGTAGCCACAACGTACCACTGCTTTTTGAAGATCCTTGTGCTTGCTAGTCTGTAACTATTACTTCAAAACCAGTGCTCCCCCCTCTCATCATTTGTGAACTGTAAGATGAGTTATAAACGTTGACCACACTTAGTGAAATTCATTGGTCATGATCAGTGACATATGCCTACTTTGGGTGGTCATTGCGCATGGTAGCCACACCGCACCACTACTTATTAAAAGTCTTTGTACTTGCTAGTTAGTAACTATTATTCCCAAACCATTGTTGTCCCCTCTGACCACTTGCGACTCGTACTATGATTTGTCAACGTTGACCACACAAAGTGAAATTCTTCGGTCATGGTCAGTGGCATAAGTCTACTTTCGCTGGTCATTGTGCATTATAGCCACGCCATGGCACTACTTATTGGAGGTCATTGTAATTTGTATTTATAAGTATTACCCCCAAACCATTGTTTCCCCCGCTGACCTTTTGTGACTTGTATTATGAGTTGTCAACGTTGACCACCCATAGTGAAATTCTTTGATCATGGTCAGTGGCATATGCCTACTTTGGTTGGTCATTGTGTATGTTAGCCACACCTTGCCACTACTTATTGAATGTCTTTGCACTGACTATTTGATACAGGTGGCACGGTGTGGCTACCATGCACAGTAAGCAACCAAAGTAGGCATATGTCACTGACCATAACCGAAGAATTTCACCATGTGTGGTCAACGTTGAAAACTCATAGCACAAGTCACAAATGGTCAGTGGGGGAAATAATGGTTTGGGAATACTAGATACCAGCTAGCAAGTTCAAGGACACTCAAAAAGTAGTGGCAAGGTGTGGCTACCATGCACAAATGACCAACCGAAGTCGGTGTATGTCACTGACCATGAACAAAGAATTTCACTATCTGTGGTCAACGTTGACGATTCATAATACAAATCACAAGTGGTCAGAGGGGGGAAATATGATTTAGGAATACTAGTTATCAAATAGCAAGTACAAAGACCTCCAATAATTCGTGGCATGGTGTGGCTACCATGCACAATGCCCAACCAAAGTAGGCGCATGTCACTGACCATGACCAAAGAATTTCACCATGGGTGGTCAACTTTTACAACTCATAATGCAAGTCATAAATGGTCAGAGGGAGAAACAATGTTTTGGAAATACTAGTTTTTAGCTAGCAAGTATAAAGTCATTCAATAAGTAGTGGCACGGTGTGGATAACATGCACATCGACCAACCAAAGTAGGCATATGTCACTGACCATGACCAAAGATTTTCACTTTGTGTGGTCAACATTGCCAACTCATAATACGAGTCACATATGATCAGAGGGGGGAATAATGGTTTGAGAATACTCGTTGTTGATTGGCAAGTAGAAAGACCTTCAAAACGTGGTGGTACGATGTGGCCACCATGCACAATGACCAACCAAAAGAGGCATGTGTCACTGACCATGACCAATGAATTTCACTATGCGTGGTCAACGTTGACAACCCATAATACGGGTCACAAATGGTCAGAGGGGGGAACAATTGTTTGGAATTATTAGGTTTAAACTAGCAACTACAAACATCTTCCATAAGTAATGGCAAGGTGTGGCTACCATGCACAATGACGAACCAAGGTATGCACATGTCACATACCATGGCCAAAGAATTTCACTATGGGTGGTCAACGCTGACAATGCATAATACAAGCCACAAGCGGTCAGAGGGGGAAACAATGGTTTGGAAATACTATTTATCATATATCAAGTAGAAAGACCTTCAATAAGTAGTGCCATGGTGTGGCTACCATGCACAATGACCAACCGAAGTAGACTTATGTCACTGACCATGACCGAAGAATTTCAATAGGTGTGATCAACGTTGACAAATCATAATACAAGTCACAAATTGCCAGTGGGGAAAAAAATGGTTTGGGAATACTAGTTTTCCACTAGCAAGTACAAAGACCTTCAAGAAGTAGTGGTACAGTGTGGCTACCGTACACACTGGCCAACCAAAGTAATATGTCACTGACCATGACCAATGAATTTCACTGTGTGTGGTCAACGTTTACAACTCATAACTTCAGTCACAACTGGTGAGAGGGGGAAAAAATGCTTTGGGAATACTAGTTCTCAACTAGAAAGTACAACTACCTTCAATAAGTAGTGGCACGGTGTGGCTACTATACACAATGACCAACCAGAATCGGCATATGTCACTCACCATGACCAGAGAATTTCACTATTGGTGGTCAATATTATCAACTCATGAATATAGTTACAAATGTTCAGAGGGAGAAACAATGGTTTAAGAGTACTGTTTATCAAATAGCACACACAAAGACCTCCAATACGTAGTGGTTCAGTGTGCCTACCATGCAGAATGACTAACCAAAGTAGGCATATGTCACTGAACATGACCAGATAATTTCACTACGTGTGGTGAACATTGACAGCTCATAATACCATTGAACAATGGTCAGAGGAGGTAAGAAAGGGTTTGGAATCATAGTGATTGAATGGCAAGTACAAATACCTTCATTACGCTGCGGCACGCTATGGCTACCATGCACAATGACCAACCAAAGTAGGCGTAAGTCACTGACCATGACTGAATATTTTCACTATGTCAGGCCAACGTTGACATCTCATACTCAAGTTCACAAATGGTCAGAGGGGGAGTCATCTGGAGTTATGGGGAATTGTAGGGGGTTGTACGGAGTTGGACAGAGTTGTACTGACTTGTACAAAGTTATATCATGTTGTACGGATTTGTAGCAAGCTGTAAAAAAATTGTACGGAGTTGTATGGAGGTGTACGGAGTTGTATGGGGTTGGAAAGAATTGTTGGGAGATGTACGGATGTGTAATGAGTTGTACAAAGTTGTACATAGTTGTACGAAGTTGTGCGCAGTTCTAGCGACTTGTACAGAGCTGTACGTAGTTGTAGAGAGTTGTACGTAGTTGTATAGAGTTGTACGGACGTGCAGCGATTTGTACGGAGTTCTACGGAGTTGTATGGAGTTGTACGGAGTTGTACAAATTTGTACGGAGTTGTACAAAGTTATATGGAGTTGTGTAGAGTTGGAGCGCATTGTAACAAGTTTTACAGTGTTGTACGGAGTTGTACGGAGTTGTATAGAGTTGTACAGAGCTGTACGGATTTTTGCAGAGTTGTACGGAGTTGTACAGAGTTGTACGGAGTTGGTCAGAGTTGGGCACTAGATACATCCTAGTTTCATCCTTATTGTGGCATAGTTGCATCCTAGTTGTGCCCTACTTGCGCCCTGCTTGTGCCCTAGCTACGCCCTACTTACACCCTAGTTGCACCGTACTTGCTAACAAGTTGCACCCTAGTTGCACCTCAATCGGACACTAGTTACGTCCTAGTTGTGCCCTAGTTGCGCCGTAGTTGTACCATATTTACGTCCTACTTGCATCCTGCTTGCACCCTACATGCCGCCTAGTTGTGCCCTAGTTGCGCCCTACTTGCGCCCTACTTACACCTTAGTTGCACCCTAGTTACTCCCTACTTATGTCCAACTTGGGCCCTAGTTGCATCCTAGTTGTGCCCTAGTTGCGCCCTACTTGCGCCCTACTTACACCTTAGTTGCACCCTAGTTACTCCCTACTTATGTCCAACTTGGGCCCTAGTTGCATCCTAGTTGCACCCTATTTACATCATACTTGTGCCTTAAATGTACCCTAGTACGCCCTAGTAACACCATAGTTGTGCCATAGTTACGCCCTAGTAACACTAGCTACACCCTAGTTACGCCCTAGTTGCGTCCTAGTTGTGTCCATAGTTGCTTCCTAGTTGCGCCCTACATGTGTCCTTGTTGCGCCCTAGTTGTGCCCTAGTTGCACCCTTGTTGCCCCTTTCTTGGCCCCTACTTACCTCCTAGTTGCGTCCTACTTGCGCCTTACTTGCGTCCTACTACCAACCTAGTTGCACCCTAGCTGTACCCTAGTTGTACCCTTCTTGCGTCCTACTTGCACCCTACTTGTGCCGTAGTTGTGCTCTAGTTGTACCTTAGTTACACAATACTTGCGCCCTACTTGCTTCCTACTTGTGTCCTAGTTACGCCCTAATTGTACCCTAGTTGTTCCCTACTTGCACCATTGTTGCGCACTAGTTGCGTCCTAGTTGCGCCCTAGTTGCACCCTTGTTGCACCCTACTTGCACCCTAGTTGCGTCCTACGTGTGCCCTACTTGCACCCTGGTCGTGCCCTAGTTGCATCCTAGTAACGCCCTACATGCATCCCAGTTGCGCCCTAGTTGCGTCCTAGTTGCGCCCTACTTTTACCCTAGTTGCATCATAGTTGCGCCCTGCATGTGCCATAGTGCACCCTAGTTGCGCCCTAGTTGCGCCCTAATTGTGCCTCTGCTGGACACTAGCTATGCCCTAGTTGCACCCTTGTTGCTTCCCAGATGCACCAGACTTGCGTCCTACTCACGTCCTACTTGTGCCCAAGTTGTGCCCTACTTGCGCCTTAGTTGCGCCCTAGTTCCGCGCTAGTTACGGCCTAGTTGCGCCCTAGTTGCACCCTAGTTGCGCCCTATTTGTGCTCTACTTGCGTAATAGTTGCGCCCTAGTTACACCGTAGTTGCGCCCGGGTTGCGCCTCGGTTGGACACTAGCTACATCCTAGTTCCACCCTAGTTGCGCCCTAGTTGTGCCCATGTTACGCCCTATTTACACCCGAGTTGTGTCGTCTTGCGCCCTACTTGTGCCCTACTTGCAAACTAGTTACGTCCTGTTCGTGTCCTACTTGCACCCTACTTACACCCTACTTGCACCCTGGTTGTGCCCTAGTCTCATCCCAGTTGCACCCTACTTACACCCTACTTGCGCCCTAGTTGCATCCTATTTGTGCCCTAGTTGCGCCCTAGTTGTACTCTTCTTGCGACCTAGGTGCACCCTACTTGCGCCCTAGTTGCACCATAGTTGCGCCCTACTTGTACCCTACTTGTGTCCTGCTTGCGCCCTACTTGTGTCCTAGTTGTGCCGTACTTGTACCCTAGTTGCACCCTACTTGCACCCTAGTGGTGCCGTTATTGTACCTCTGCTGGCCACTAGCTACGTCCTACTTTCACCCTACTTGTACCCTAGTTGTGCCCTAGTTGTGTCCTACTTGCACCCTATTGATACCCTAGTTTTCCCCTACTTGTACCTTAGTTGCACCGTATTTGCACCCTAGTTACGTCCTAGTTGCACCTCAGTAGGGCACTAGCTATGTCCTAGTTGTGCCCTAGTTGTGCCCTAGTTGTTCCCTAGTTAAATCCTACTTGCGCTCTACTTGCGTCCTAGTTGAACCCTAGTTGCGCCCTAGTTGTGACCTACTTGTGCCCTGCTTACACCCTTGTTGCGCCCTAGTTGTACCCTACTCGCGCCATACTTGTGCCCTACTTGTGCACTAGTTGTGCCTTAGTTACACCCTAATTGCACCCTACTTGTGTCCTACTTGCGCCCTACTTGCACCCTAGTTGCACCTTAGTTGCGTCCTAGTTGCGCCCTACATGTGTTCTACTTGCGCCCTACTTGCGGCCAAGTTGTGCCCTAGTTGCGTCTTGGTTGCGTCCTTCTTGTACCCTACTTGCGCCCTAGTTGCGCCTTACTTACGTCATTCTTGCGCCCTATTTGCACCATAGTTTTGTCCTAGTTGCGCCCCACTTGCGCCCTACTTGTGCCCTACTTGTGCCCTAGTTGTACCATAATTGCACCCTGGTAGCGTCCTACTTGTACCCTACTTGCGCACTACTTGCGCACTAGTTGCGTCCTACTTCAGCCCTAGTTAAGTCCTAGTTGCGCCCTAGTTGCACCCTAGTTACGCCCTAGTTACGACCTAGTTGCACCGTACTTGTATCCTACGTGCATCCTACTTGCGTCCAAGCTGCGCCTTAGTTACGCCCTAGTTGCACCCTAGTTGCGACCTAGTTGCACCCTAGGTATGCCTCAGTTGGGCCTTACTTGCACCCCTTTTGTGCCCTACTTGCGCCTTGTTGCACCCTAGCTTGGCCCTAGTTGAACCCCAGTTGTGCCTCTGTTGGCACTAGCCACGTCCTAGTTGCACACTAGGTGCACCCTTGTTGCATCCTACTTGTGTCCCAGTTGTACCCTACTTGCGTCCTAGTTACGCCCTAGTTGCACCCTAGTTGCGCCCTACTCACACCCTATATGCGCCCAACTTGTGTCCTTGTTGCACCCTAGTTTCACCCTAGTTGCACCCTAGTTGCATCCTACTTGTGTCCCAGTTGTACCCTACTTGCGTCCTAGTTACGCCCTAGTTGCACCCTAGTTGCGCCCTACTCACACCCTATATGCGCCCAACTTGTGTCCTTGTTGCACCCTAGTTTCACCCTAGTTGCACCCTAGTTGCATCCTACTTGCACCTTACTTGTGCCCTATTTGCACCCTTGCTACACCCTAGTTGTACCCTAGTTTTTCCCTACATGCGCCATATTTTAACCCTACTTGCGCCCTAGTTACGCCCTAGTTGCCTCCTACTTGCGGCAGGCTTGCGCCCTATTCACACCCTACTTGCGCTCTAGCTGCGCCCTACTTGAGCCCTGTGGCACCCTAGTTGTTCCCTAGTTGTGCCCTACGAGTGCCCTAGTTCCGCCCTAGTTGCGCCCTAAATGCGCCCTAGTTGCGTCCTAGTTACATCGTAGTTCCGCCCTAGTTGCGCCTCAGTTGGGCAGTAGCTATGCCATAGTTGCGCCCTAGTTGTACCCTAGTTGTGCCATAGTTTCGCCCTAGTTACACCCTAGTTGCACTCAGCTTGCACCTTACATGTGCCCTAGTTTCTCTCTAGTTGCTCTTTAGTTGCGTCCTAGTTGTGCCCTACTTGCGCCCTACTTGCATCCTACTTGCGTCCTAGTTGTGCCCTAGTTGCGCCCTAGTTGCGCCCTACTTGTGACCTACTTGCGTTCTACTTGTGCCCTAGTTGCGCCCTAGTTGCGCCCTAGTTTGGCCCTACCTGCGCTCTACTTGAGCCCTAGTTGCGCCCTGGTTGCATCCTAGTTGCACCCTAGGTGCACCATAGTTGCGTCCTAGATATGCCCTACTTGTGCCCTACTTGCGCCCTACTTGCACCCTAGTTGCGCCCTAGTTACGCCCTAGTTGCGCCCTAGTTGCGCCTCAGTTGGGCACTAGCTTCGCCCTAGTTGAACTGGGCTAGTTGCACCCTAGGTTCGCTTTAGTTGCGTCCCACTTGTGTCATACTTACGCCCTAGTTGCGTCCTACTTGCACCCTAGTTGCGCCCGACTTGCGCCCTAGTTGCGCCCTAGTTGCGCCTCAGTCAGGTACTAGCTACGCCCTAGTTGGACCCTAGTTGCACCCTAGTTGCGCCATAGTTGCACCCTACTTGCGCCCTACTTGCGTCCTAGTTTCGCCTTAGGTGCGCCCTAGTTACGCCCTACTTTTGTCCTACTTGCATCCTAGTTCAACCTCAGTTACTTCTTATTTACGCCCTTCTTTGGAGGAGGAGGAGACCACTCCTGTCCTGAAAGGAAAGAGGAAGGCGGAAGAGGCAGCGGCCGCGGAGACACGGAAGGGGAAACAGCCTCGTGCACATGAAGGCCTCAGCTCCAACGTATCTCCGGAACAGTTAGCGCAAGTAGAGCGGGAGGCCGTACNGAGAAAGAGGCGGCGGTGATGGTGGTTTCCGAAATCAGTGAGTCGCCGGGAGGCTCGGAAGAGGAACAGCCCATCACGCACAGCCAGGGATTACTACAGGTTGCGGGAGCAACCCCGCACAGAAAGGAGGAGGTGATTGAGCTGCACCGCGTTGGTGGACGGGGCACACGACCAAGCGGCCCCGCTGAGACCAGGATGCGAGATAAGTGGGATGAAGGAGAACTTCGAGCGGTTGGAATCCTTTGGCTCTTCCCTGCACCTGATTCCTGGGACAGAGAGCCGCCGGTCTACGATGAAGAGAACCGCAAAAAGTTCGAGGTGATGAAAGCGGAGCAGGATGGAAGGCGAGCGCGCGGACTGCCGGCAAGAATGCCGGAGACAAAGCGGAAGCCGGGGGAAGCAGTGACAGAGAAAGCGGGGAGGAAGGGGCCCATGGAGACGCAGGACTGGCGGATCTGGCAGACCGCCCACGTCCTTCTCCGCGCCAGCAGCAAGGAGCAGCAAAAAGCGGAGGCGTAGAAGGTGTACGCGGATCTGGAAACACGGCTGGGTGTGGAATTTGACCGAAGGAAAAAGGACAATCTAGCCCGTCTGTGCGAGCAGTATGCATGGGAGGACGGCCGTCTCTGGAGAATAACTCCGCGCGTTTTGTGGGTACCCCCACCCACGTTGCAGAGGGTAGTTGTGGAGACGTACCACCGCCATCACCACACTGGTGCGCAGGCGCTGAAGGATCACCTGACGCCCATCATCCACGTACCGAACCTGGCGGCTATCATCAAAGACGTGGTGCAGCACTGCGCCCCCTGCGAACGAGCGCGGAAAACCACACCGCGGGACCAGCCGCTGTTTCAGCCCTCCCCCATCGGCGAACCGCTGGATAATATCATCATCGATTTCCACGGACCCCGCGCACACCGCGACGAAGGAAACCGGTACAGGATTGCAGCGGTGGACCACTTCATGAAGTTCCTCTGGGTCCGCGCTGTGCCCAACAAGAGCTCAGCCACCGCGGCAAGGTTCATCCGCGAGGAAATCTTTTACTGCTTTGGTGGATGCAGCGTGGTGCACAGCGACAATGGCACAGAGTTCATGGGGGCCTTCAGAGAGGAGCTGGAGGAGTGGGCTTGCTCTAGTTGTCTTGGCCTTGCTCCCATTGTCTTGGATTTGCTCAGGTTGTCTTCAGCTTCCTCCAGCTATCCTGGCCTTGCTCAAGTAGTCATAGCCTTTCTCTCCCTATCTTGGCCTTGCTCAAGTTGGCTTGGGCTTGCTCTAGTTCTAAAGAGCTTATTCCAGTTGTCTTGGGCTTGCTCCAGTTTTCTTGGGCTTGCTCCAGTTGTCTTGGCCATCCTTAAGTTGTCTTCTGCTTGATCTTGTTGTCTTGGCCTAGCTCCATTTGTGTTGGGCTTGCTCCAGTTGTCTTGGCCGTTGCTCTAGTTGTCTTGGCCTCGCTCCTGTCGTCTTGGGCTTGGCCCAGTTGTGTTGGGCTTGCTTCAGTTGTATTGGCTATTCTCAAGTGGTCTTGGCCTTGCTCTAATTGTCGTGGTCTAGCTCCATTTATCTTGGGCTTGCTGAAGTAGTCTTGGGCTTGCTCCATATGTCTTGGCCTTGATCCAGTTGTCTTGGGCTTGCCCCAGTTATCTTGGCCTGTTCCTGTTGTCTTGGGCTTGCATCGGTTATCTTGGCCTTGCTCCGGTTGTCTTGGGCTTGCTCGAGATGTCTTGGGCTTGCTTCAGTTGTCTTGGGCTTGCTCTAGTTGTCTTGGCCTTGCTC
>SZWC01000281.1:327483-347203 GCA_023375785.1 Penium margaritaceum | reverse complement strand
CTCGAGTAAGTCCATGACACTTGGAGCTAAGCCTAAGACAACTCGAGCAAGGCGAAGACAAATGGAGCAAGCCCAAGACAACTGGAGCAAGCCCAAGAGAACTGGAGCAAGGCCACGAGAACTGGAGCAAGGCCAAGACAAATTGAGCAAAACCAAGACATATGGAGCAAGCCCAATACAACTGGGCCAGGCCCAGGACACCTAGAGCGCTGCCAAGACAAGTGGAGCAAGGCCAACACAACTGGAACAAGTCCAATACAAGTGGAGCAGGCTCAATTCAGCTGAAGGAAGCCTACAACATTTGGAGCTAGGCTAAGAAAACTGGAACAAGCACAATAGAACTAGAGCAAGTCCAAGACAACAGGAGCAAGGCCAAGACAATGGGAACAAGGATAGGACAACTGGAGCAAGTCCAAGACATCTGGAGCAAGCCCAAGACGAGTGGAGCAAAGCCAAGACACCTGGAGCAAGGCCAAGATAACTGGAGCAATCCTAATACAAGTGGGGCAAGCCCAAGACAACTGGCGCAAGCCAAAGGCAACTGGAACAAGCCCAAGCCAACTGGAGCAAGCCCACAACAACTGGAGCAAAGCCAAGACAACTGGAGCAAGCCCACAATAACTGTAGCAATCACAAGACAACTGGAGCAAGGCAAAGACATTTGGACCAAGGCCAAGACAACTGGAGCAAGGCCAAGACAACTGGATCAAGCCCAAGAGAACTGGAGCAAGGCCAAAACAACAAAGTGGCACGGTGTGGCTACCATGCACAATGACGAACCAAAATAGGCATACGTCATTGACCATGACGAAAGAATCTCACTATGATGGGTCAACGTTGACAACTCATAATACGAGTCACAAATGGTCAGAGGGGGAACAATGGTTTGAGAATACTAGTTTTCTACTAGCATGTGCAAAGAAATTTAGTACAAAGTGGCACGGTGTGGCTACCATGCACATTGATTAGCCAAAGTAGGCATATGGAACTGACCATGCACAAGAAATCTCAAAATATGTGGTCAATGTTCAGAACTCATAATACGAGTTACAAATGGTAAAAGGGGGAAAAATGTTCTGAAAATGCTAGGTACTAACCGACAAGTACAAAGACCTTCAGTGAGTAGTGGCATGGCGTGGCTATCATGCACAATGACCAACCAAATTAGGCATATGTCATGAAACATGACCGAGGAATTTCACCATGTGTGGTCAACATTGACAACTCATAATACGAGTCATAAATGGTTGGAGAGGGAAACACTGAATTGGGAATACTAGTTATTGCCTAGCAAGTACAAAGACCTTCAATACATGTTGGCAATGTCTGGATACCATGCGCAATGATCAACCAAAGTAGGCATATGTCACTGACCATTACCAAAGAAGATCACTATGTGTGGTCAACGTTGATAACTCATCATACGAGTCACAAATGGTCAGAGGGGGGAAGAATGGTTTGGCAATACTAGTTATCGATGAAAAGGCACTAAGACCTTCAATTAATGGCACATTGTTTCTGCCATGCACAATGACCAAGAAGAGCAGGAATATGTCACTGACCATGACCAGATAATTTCACTATGGGTGGACAACGTTGACAACCCATAATACCAGTCACGAATGGTCGGAGGAGGAAAAAATGATTTGAGAATACCAGTTCTTGACTAGCAAGCACAAAGACCTTCAAAACGTAGTGGAACGGTGCAGCTACCATGCACAATGACCAACCAATGTAGGCGTATTTCACTGACCACGACCAAATAATTTCACCATGTGTGGTCAATATTGACAACTCATAAGACGAGTCGCAAATGGTCTGAGGGGGGGAAACAATGGTTATGGAATACAAGTTATCGGCTAGCCAGTACAAATACCTTCAATAAGTAGTGGCACGGTGTGGCTACCATGCTCAATGATCAAACAAAGCAGGCATGTGTCACTGACCATAACCAAATAAGTTCACTATGTGTCGTCAACGTTGAGGACTCATAACATGAGACACAAATGGTCAGATGGGGAAACAATGGGGTGGGAACACTAGTTATCGACTAGCAAGTACAAGGAGCATCAATAAGAAGTGGCACAGTGTGGCTACCATGCACAATGACCAACCAAAGTAGGCATATGGCACTGACCACGACCAGGTAACTTTTCAACGTTGAAAACTCATAATACAAGTCACAAATGGTCAGAAGGGGAAACAATGGTTTGGGAAAACCAGTTATTAACTAGTAAGTACAAAGATCTTCAATTAGTACTGGCGCGGTGTGGCTACCATGCACAATGACCAACCAAAGTAGGCATATGTCAGTGACCATGATCAAAGAATCTCATTACGTGTGGTCAATGTTGACATCTCATAACAGAATCACTAATGGTCTGAGGGGGGGCTAATGGTCTTGAAATAATAGTTTTTGTCTAGCAAGTACAAAGACCTTCAATACGTAGTGGCACAGCGTGGCTACCATGCACGATGACCACCCGAAGTAAGCATATGTCACTAGCCATGACCAAAGACTTTCAATGTGTGTGGTCAACGTTGACAGCTCATAATTTGAGTCAAAAATGGTAAAAGGGGAGAACAATGGTTTGGAAGTACTATTTATCAACCACCAAGTACAAAAACCTTTAATAACTGGAGCACGGTGTGGCTACCATGCACTATGATCAACCAAAGTAAGCATATGTCACTGACCAAAACCAAAGAAGTTCACTGTGTGGTCAACGTTCATAACACATAAGATGAGTCACAAATGGTCGGAGGGAGGAACAATGGTTTGGGAACACCATTTTCCAACTAGCAAGTACCAATACCTTCATTAAGTAGTGGCACGGTGTGGCTATCATGCACAATGATCAACCAAAGTAGGCATGTGTCACTGACCATGACCAAATCATTTCACGATGCGTGGTCAATGTTGACAACACATTGTACAAGTCACAAATGGTATGAGGGGGAAACAACAGTTTGGAAATACCAGTTATTGACTAGCAAGTACAAAGACCTTGCATGGGTAGTATTTTGGGCTTGCTCTAGTTGTCTTGGGCTTGCTCCAGTTGTCCTAGCCTTCCTCTAGTTATCTTGGCATTGCTCGAGTCGTCTTGGGCTTAATCCAGTTGTCTTTAGCTTGCTCTAGTTGTCCTGGCCTTGCTCCAGTTGTCATGGCCTTGCTCCCGTTGTCTTGGCCTTGCTCCAGTTGTCTTGGGCTGGCTCCAGTTCTCTTGGGCTTGCTCCAGTTCTATTGGGCTTGCTCCAGTTCTATTGGGCTTGCTCCAGTTGTCTTGGGCTTGCTCCAGTTGTCCTGGGCTTTCTCTAGTTGTCTTTACCATGCTCAAGTTGTCTTGTGCTTGCTCCACTTGTCTTGGCCTAACTCTAGTTGTATTCGACTCGCTCCAGTTGTCGTGGCCTTGCTCCGGATGTCTTGGGCTTGCTCCTGTTGTCTTGGGCTTGCTCCAGTTGTCTTGAGCCTGGCCCAGTTGTCTTGAGCTTGGCCGAGTTGTCTTGGGCTTGCTCCAGTTATTTTTGCCTCGCTCCAGCTATCTTGGGCTTTATCAGCTGTCTTGGGCTTGCTTCTTTTGTCTTCTCCTTGCTCCAGTTGTCTTGGACTTGCTCCAGTTCTACTGGGCTTGCTCCAGTTGTCTTGGCCTTACACTAGTTATCTTGGGCTTGCTCTAGTTGTCTTGGCCTTGCCCCAGTTGTCTTGGGCTTCATCCAGTTGTCTTGTGATTGCCCCAGTTGTCATGGGCTTGCTCCACATATCTTGGCCATGTTGCAGCTGTCTTGGGCTTGCTCCAGTTTTCTTGGGCTTGCTCCAGTTGTCTTGGGCTTGCCCCAGTTGTCTTGGGCTTGCTCCAGCTGTACCGGGCTTGCTCCATTTGTCTTTGCCTTGCTCCAGTTGCCTTGGCTTTGCTCCAGTTGTCTTGGGCTTGCTCCAGCTGTGTTGGCCTTGCTCCAGTTGTCCTGGCCTTGCTCCCATTTTCCTGGCCTTGCCCCAGTTGTCTTTGGCATGCTCCAATTCTCTTGGGCTTGCTCCAGTTCTGGGACTTGCTCCAGTTCTGGGACTTGCTCCAGTTGTCTTGGGCTTGCTCTAGTTGTCTTGGGCTTGCTCCAGTTATCTTGGGCTTGCTCTAGTTGTCTTGGCCATGCTCAGGTTGTCTTTTGATTGCTCTTGTTGGCTTGCCCTAGCTCCAGTTGTCCTGGGCTTGCTAAAAATCTGAAAAACTACATTCAACTCCATACAATGTTGTACAAGTCCGTACATCTCCGTACAACCCCCTCCAACTCCTTTCACCTCCCTACGGTTCTCTTGGCCTTGCTCCAGTTGTCTTGGGCTTGCTCCAGTTGTCTTGGGCTTGCTCCAGTTGTCTTGGGCTTGCTCCAGTTGTCTTGGGCTTGCTCCAGATGTTTTGCGCTAGCTCCAGTTGTCTTGGGCTTGCTCCAGTTGTATTGGGCTTGCTCCAGTTGTCTTGGCCTTACTCCAGTTGCCTTGGCTTTGCTCCAGCTGTATTGGGCTTGCTCCAGCTGTCTTGGCCTTGCTCCAGATGTCCTGGCCTTGCTCCTGTTGTCTTGGCCTTGCTCCAGGTAGCTTTGGCGTGCACCAGTTCTCTTGGGCTTGCCCCATGTCTCTTGGGCTTGCTCGAGTTGTCTTCGGCTTGCTCCAATTGTCTTGTGCTTGTCCCAGTTGTCTTGGCCATGCCCAAGTTGTCTTCTGCTTCCTCCAGTTGTCATGGCCTAGCTTAAGTTGTCTTGGGCTTGCTAGATTTCTAAACAACTGCGTTCAACTCACTACAATACTGTATTGCCCCGTATAGCCCCGTACAGCCCCCTACAACTCCTTTCAACTCCATACGACTCCGCACGACACCCTAAAACCCTGCACGACTCTTGGTCTTGCTCCAATTGTCTTGGCCTTGGTCCAGATATCTTGGGCTTGCTTTAGTTTGCTTGGCCTTACTCCTGTTTTGTTGGGCTTGCTCCAGTTGTCTTTGGTTTGCTCCCGTTGTCTTTTCCTTGCACCAGTTTTCTTCAGCTTGCTCTTGATATCTTGGCCTTGCTCCAGTTGTCATGGGCTTGATCCAGTTGTCCTGGCCTTGCTCCTGTTTTCTTGGCCTTGCTCTAGTTGTTTTGGCCTTGCTCCAGTAGTCTTGTGATTTGTCATCTTGTCTTCGCCTTGCTCCAGTTGTCTTGGCCTTGCTCCTGTTGTCTTGACCCTGCTCCAGTTGTCTTGGGCTTGCTCCAGTTGTCTTGGCCTTGCTCCAGTTGTCCTGGCCTTGCTCCCGTTGTGTTGGCCTTGGTCCGGTTGTCTTTTGGCTTGCTCCAGTTGTCTTCGGCTTGCTCCAGTTGTCCTGGCCTTGCTCTAGTTGTCTTGGCTTTGCTCTCGTTGTCTTGGTCTTGCTCCAGTTATCTTGGGCTTGCTCCAGCTGTCCTGGGCTTGCTCCAGTTGTCTTGACCTTGCTCCAGTTGTCCTGGGCTTGCTCCAGTTGTCTTTGGCTTGCTGCAATTGTCTAAGCTTTGCTCCGGTTGTCTTTTTCCTGCTCCAGTTGTCTTGCCCTTGATCCAGTTGTCTTGGGCTTGCTCCAGTTTTCTTGGGCTTGCTCCAGTTGACTTGGACCATTTGTGACTCAAATGACGAGCTGTCAGCGTTGAGCACACATAGTGAAAATCTTTGGTCATGGTCAGTGACATATGACTACTTTGGTTTGTCATTGTGAATGGTAGCCAATGCGTGCCACTACTAAATGAATGTCTCTGTACTTCCTAGTCGATGCTAGTATTTCCAAACTATTGTTTTCCCCTCTCACCATTTGTGACTCCTATTATGAGTTGTCAACGTTGACCCATCATAGTGAAATGCTTTGGCCATCGTGAGCAAAATATGTCTATTTGGTTGGTCATTGTGCATGGTAACCACACCGTACCACTACTTATTGAAGGTCTTTGCACTTTCTAGTCACCAAATAGAATTCGCAAACCATTGTTTCCCTCTTTGAACATTTGTGACCCGTGTTATGAGTTGTCAACGTTGACCAAACATGGTGAAATCATTTGGTCATGGTCTGTGACATTTGCCTACTTGAGTTAGTCATTGTGCGTGGTAGCCACACTGTGCCACTGCTTATTGAAGGCCTTTGTACTTGCAAGTGGATGAGAAGTATTTCCAACCTATTGTTCCCACTATGACCATTTGTGAATCTTACTATTACTTGTCAACGTTGACCACACATAGTGAAATGTTTCTGTCATGGTCAGTGATGTATGCCTACTTTGGTTGGTCATTGTGCATGGTAGCCACACCATACCAATCCGCAACAAGTTTGCAACACTCCGCAACCAGTTCGTACCATTCTGCAACCAGTTCACACTACTCCCCAACCAGTTTGCACCACCCCGCAACCAGTTCGCACAACTCTGCAACCAATTCGTACCACCTCGCAGCTAGTTCGCACCACTCCGCACCCAGTTCGCACCACTCAGCACCAAGTTCGCACAACTCTGCAACCAGTTCCCACCGCTCTGTAACCAGTTCACACCACTCCGCAACCACTTGGCACCACTCCGCAACCAGTTTGCACCACTCCGCAACCAGTTCGCACCTATCTGCAACCAGTTCGCACCACTTCACAACCAGCTTGCACCACTCCACAACCAGTTTGCACCACTCCGCAACCAGTTCGCACCACTCCGCAACCAGCTCGCACCACTCCGGAACCAGTTTGCACCACTCCGCAACCAGTTCGCACCACTCCGCAACCAGTTCGCACCAATGCGCAACCAGTTTGCACCACTCTGCAACTAGTTCGCACTAATCCGCAACCAATCTGTACCACTCCGCAACCAGTTCGCACCACTCCGCAACCAGTTCACACCACTCCGCAACCAGTTCGCACCTATCTGCAACCAGTTCACACCATTCCGCAGCCAGTTCGCACCACTCGACACCCAGTTCGCACCACTCCGTATCCAGTTGGCAGCACTCCGCAACCAGTTTGTACCACTCCGCAACCAGTTCGCACCACTCCGCAACCAGCTCACACCATTCCGCAACAATTTTGCACCACTCCGCGACCAGTTGGCACCACTTTACAACCAGATCGCACCGCTCCGCAACCAATTCATACCACTCCGCAACCAGTTCGCATCACTCCGCAACAACTTTGCACCACTCTGCAACCAGTTCGCACCACTCCGCAACCAATTCATACCACTCCGCAACCAGTTCGCATCACTCCGCAACAACTCTGCACCACTCTGCAACCAGTTCGCACCACTCTGCAACCAGTTCACAGGACTCTGCAACACTTTCGCACCACTCCAGAACCAGTTCGCACCACTCCCCAACCAGTTCGCACCACTCCGCAACCAGTTCGCACCACTCCGCAACCAGTTCGCACCCATCCGCAACCAGCTCGCACCACTCCCCAACCAGTTTGCACCACTCCGCAACCAGTTTGCACCACTCCAAAACAAGTTTGCACCACTCCGCAACCAGTTTGCATCACTCTGCAACCAGTTTGCAACACTCCGCAACCAGTTTGCACCACTCCAAAACAAGTTTGCACCACTCCGCAACCAGTTTGCACCACTCTGCAACCAGTTCGCACCACTCTGCAACCAGTTCGCACCACTCCGCAACCAGTTCGCACCACTCCTCAACCAGTTCGCACCACTCCGCAGCCAGTTAACAACACTCCACAACCAGTTTGCACCACTCCACAACCAGTTCGCACCTCTCCGCAACCAGTTCGCACCACTCCGCAACCAGTTCCCACCACTCCTCAACCAGTTTGCACCACTTCGCAACCAGTTCACACCACTCCGCTACCAGTTCGCACCATTCCGCAACCAGTTCGCACCACTCCGCAACCAGTTCGCATCACTCCGCAACCAGTTTGCACCACTCTGCAACCAATTTGTACCACTCTGCAAACAGTTTGCACCACTCCACAACAACATCGCACCACTCCGCAACCAGTTCGCACCACTCCGCAACCAGTTTGCACCACTCTGCAACTAGTTTGCACGACTCGTTAGCCAGTTTGCACCACTCCGCCACCAGTTCGCACCACTCCTCAACCGGTTTGCACCACTCTGGAAACGGTTTGCACCACTCCGCAACCAGTTCGCACCACTCCGCAGCTAGTTCCCACCACTGCACAACCAGTTTGCACCACTCCGCAACCAGTTCGCACCACTCCGCAACCAGTTCGCACCATCCAACAACCAGTTCGTACCACGCCGCAACCAGTTTGCACCACTCCGCTACCAGTTCGCACCACTCCGCAACCGGTTCGTACAACTCCGCAACCAATTGCACCACTTCGAAACTGGTTCGCACCACACTGCACCCAGTTTGCACCACTCTGCAACCAGTTGGCACCACTCCGCAACCAGTTTGCACCACTCCACAACCAGTTCGCACCACTCCACCACCAGTTCGCACAACTCCGCAACCAGTTCGCACCACTCTGCAACCACTATGCACCACTCCGAAACCAGTTCGCACCACTCCGCAACCAGTTCGCACCACTCCTCAACCAGTTCGCACCACTCCGCAACCAGTTTGCAGCACTCCGCAACCAGTTCCCACCACTCTGCAACTCGTTCGCACCACATCGCAACCAATCTGTACCATTGCGCAACCTGTTCGCACCACTCCGCAACCAGTTCGCACCACTCCGCAACCAGTTCGCACCACCGCGCAACCAGTTCGCACCACTCTGCAACCAGTTCGCACCACTCGGCAACAGGTTTCAACCACTCCGGAACCAGTTCGCACCACTCCGCAACTAGTTCACACCACTCTGCAACTAGTTCGCACCACATCGCAACCAATCTGTACCATTCCGCAACCAGTTCGCACCACTCCGCAACCAGTTCACACCAATCCGTAACCAGTTCGCACCACTCCGCAACCAGTTCGCAGCACTCCGCAACCAGTTTGCACCACTCCGCAACCACTTGGCACCACTCCGCAACCAGTTCGCACCACCCCGCAACCAGTTCGCAACACTCTGCAACCAGTTCGCACCACTCGGCAACCGGTTTGCACCACTCCGCAACCAGTTCGCACCACTCCGCAACCAGTTCACACCAAACCGTAACCAGTTCGCACCACTCCGCAACCAGTTCGCACCACTCCGCAAACAACTTTGCACCACTCCAAAACGGGTTCGCACCACTCCGCAACCATTCCCACCACTCTCTGACCAGTTCACACCACTCCGCAACTGGTTCACACTACTTCGCAACCAGTTTGCACCACTCAGCAACCAGTTTGCACCACTCCGCAATGAGTTCGCACCACACTGCAGCCAGTTCGTACCACTCCGCAACCAGTTCACACCAATGTGCAACCACTTCGCACAACTTTGCAACCAGTTCGAACCACTCTGCAACCAGTTCACACCACTCCGCAACCAGTTCGCAGCACTCCTCAACCAGTTCGCCCCACTCCGCAACCAGTTCGCACCACTCTGGAACCAGTTCGCACCACTCTGCAACCGGTTCAAACCACTCCGCAACCAGTTCCCACCACTCTAACACCAGTTTGCACCACACTGCAACCAGTTCGCACCACCCCCCAACCAGTTCATACCACTCCGAAACCAGTTCGCATCAGTCCGCAACCAGTTCCCACCATTCCATAACCAGTTCGCACCACTCCGAAACCAGTTCGCACCACACTGCAACTGCTTCACACCACTCCGTACCCAGTTTACACCACTCTGCAACCACTTTGCACCACTTCGCAACCAGTTTCCACCACTCTGCAACCAGTTCGCACTACTCCGCAACCAGTTCGCACAAGTCTGCAACCATTTCGCACCACTCTGCAACCAGTTCGCACCACTCTGCAACCAGTTCGCACCACTGCGCAACCAGTCCGCACCACTCCTGAAGCTGTTGGTACCACTCCGCAACCAGTCTGCACCACTCCGCAACCAGTTCACACCACTCCGCAACCAGTTCGCAGCACTCAGCAACCACTTCGCACCACTCCGCAACCAGTTTGCACCACTTTGAAACATGTTCGCACCGCTCTGCAACCCATTCGTACCACTCCGCAACCAGTTGGCATCACTCCCCAACAACTTTGCACCACTCTGCAACCAGTTAGCACCACTCCGCAACCAGTTCGCACCACTTTGCAACCAGTTCGCACCACTCTAGAACCAGTTCGCACGTCTCCACAACCAGTTCGCACCACTCCGCAACCAGTTTGCACCACTCCGCAACCAGCTCGAACAGATCCGCAACCAGCTCGCACCACTCTGCAACCAGTTTGCACCACTCCGCAACCAGTTTGCACCACTCCGCAACCAGCTCGAACAGATCCGCAACCAGCTCGCACCACTCCGCAACCAGTTTGCACCACTCCGCATCCAGTCCGCACTGCTCCGCAACCAGTTTGCACCAATCCAAAACCAGTTTGCACCACTCCGCAACCAGTTTGCACCACTCTGCAACCAGTTCGCACCACCCCGCAACCAGTTCGCACCACTCCGCAACCAGTTCGCACCACTCCGCAACCACTTGGAACCACTCCGCAACCAGTTTTCACCACTCGCAACCAGTTCCCACCAATCCGCAACCAATTCGCACAACTCCGCAACCAATTCATACCACTCCGCAGCCAGTTCGCACCACTCTGCACCCAGTTCGCACCACTCAGCACCAAGTTTTGCACCACTCCGCAACCAGTTCCCACCACTCTGCAACCAGTTCGCACCACTCCGCAACCACTTGGCACCACTCCGCAGCCAGTTCGCACCACTCCGCAACCAGTTCACACCTCTCGGCAACAAGTTTGCACCACGTCGCAACCAGCTTGCACCACTCCGCAACCAGTTTGCATCAATCCCTAACCAGTTCGCACCTCTCCGCAACCAGTTCGTACCACTCCGAAATCTGTTTGCACCACTCCGCAGCCAGTTCGCACCACTCCGCAACCAGTTCGCACCAATCCGCAACCAGTTCCCACCACTCTGCAAATAGTTCGCAACACTCCGCAACCAGTTCGCACCACTCCGCAACCAATCTGTACCACTCTGCAACCTGTTCGCACCACTCCGCAACCAGTTCGCACCACTCCGCAAGCAGTTCGCACCACCCCGCAACCAGTTTGCACCACTCTGCAACCAGTTCGCACCACTCGGCAACCAGTTCGCACAACTTCGGAACCACTTCGCACTACTCGGCGACCAGTTCACACCAAACCCTAACCAGTTTGCACTACTCCGCAACCAGTTCGCACCACTCTGCAAACCACTTCGCACCACTCCGCAACCGGTTTGCACCACTCCACATCCATTTCCCAACACTCTGTGACCAGTTCACACCACTCCGAAAATGGTTCACACCACTCTGCAACAAGGTTGCACCACTCAGCAACCAGTTTGCACCATTCCGCAACCAGTTCGCACCACACTGCAGCCAGTTCGTACCACTCTGCAACCAGTTCCCACCAATCCGCAACCACTTCGCACAACTCCGCACCCAGTTCGAACCACTCCGCAACCAGTTCACACCACTCCGCAACCAGTTCGCAGCACTCCTCACCAGTTCGCACCACTCCGCAACCAGTTCGCACCACTCTACAACCGGTTCGCACCACTCTGCAACCGGTTCAAACCACTGTGCAACCAGTTCGCACCACTCTACAACCAGTTTGCACCACTCGGCAACCAGTTCGCACCACCCCACAACCAGTTCGCACCTCTCCGCAACCAGTTTGCACCACTCCGCAACCAATTTGCACCCATCCGCAACCAGCTCGCACCACTTCGCAACCAGTTTACACCACTCCGCAACGAGTTCGCACCACTCTGCAACCAGTTTGCACCACTCCAAAACTAGTTCGCACCACTCCGCAACCAGTTTGCACCACTCTGCAACCAGTTCGCACCACTCTACGACCAGTTTGCACCACTCCGCAACCACTTCGCACCTCTCCGCAACCAGTTCGCACCACTCCGCAAGCAGTTCGCACCACTCCGCGACCAGTTCGCACCACTCCGCAACCAATCTGTACCACTCCGCAACCAGTTCGCACCACACTGCAGCCAGTTCGTACCACTCTGCAACCAGTTCGCACCACTCTACGACCAGTTTGCACCACTCCGCAACCACTTCGCACCTCTCCGCAACCAGTTCGCACCACTCCGCAAGCAGTTCGCACCACTCCGCGACCAGTTCGCACCACTCCGCAACCAATCTGTACCACTCCGCAACCAGTTCGCACCACACTGCAGCCAGTTCGTACCACTCTGCAACCAGTTCGCACCACTCTACGACCAGTTTGCACCACTCCGCAACCACTTCGCACCTCTCCGCAACCAGTTCGCACCACTCCGCAAGCAGTTCGCACCACTCCGCGACCAGTTCGCACCACTCCGCAACCAATCTGTACCACTCCGCAACCAGTTCGCACCACACTGCAGCCAGTTCGTACCACTCTGCAACCAGTTCGCACCACTCTACGACCAGTTTGCACCACTCCGCAACCACTTCGCACCTCTCCGCAACCAGTTCGCACCACTCCGCAAGCAGTTCGCACCACTCCGCGACCAGTTCGCACCACTCCGCAACCAATCTGTACCACTCCGCAACCAGTTCGCACCACACTGCAGCCAGTTCGTACCACTCTGCAACCAGTTCGCACCACTCTACGACCAGTTTGCACCACTCCGCAACCACTTCGCACCTCTCCGCAACCAGTTCGCACCACTCCGCAAGCAGTTCGCACCACTCCGCGACCAGTTCGCACCACTCCGCAACCAATCTGTACCACTCCGCAACCAGTTCGCACCACACTGCAGCCAGTTCGTACCACTCTGCAACCAGTTCGCACCACTCTACGACCAGTTTGCACCACTCCGCAACCACTTCGCACCTCTCCGCAACCAGTTCGCACCACTCCGCAAGCAGTTCGCACCACTCCGCGACCAGTTCGCACCACTCCGCAACCAATCTGTACCACTCCGCAACCAGTTCGCACCACACTGCAGCCAGTTCGTACCACTCTGCAACCAGTTCGCACCACTCTACGACCAGTTTGCACCACTCCGCAACCACTTCGCACCTCTCCGCAACCAGTTCGCACCACTCCGCAAGCAGTTCGCACCACTCCGCGACCAGTTCGCACCACTCCGCAACCAATCTGTACCACTCCGCAACCAGTTCGCACCACACTGCAGCCAGTTCGTACCACTCTGCAACCAGTTCGCACCACTCTACGACCAGTTTGCACCACTCCGCAACCACTTCGCACCTCTCCGCAACCAGTTCGCACCACTCCGCAAGCAGTTCGCACCACTCCGCGACCAGTTCGCACCACTCCGCAACCAATCTGTACCACTCCGCAACCAGTTCGCACCACACTGCAGCCAGTTCGTACCACTCTGCAACCAGTTCGCACCACTCTACGACCAGTTTGCACCACTCCGCAACCACTTCGCACCTCTCCGCAACCAGTTCGCACCACTCCGCAAGCAGTTCGCACCACTCCGCGACCAGTTCGCACCACTCCGCAACCAATCTGTACCACTCCGCAACCAGTTCGCACCACACTGCAGCCAGTTCGTACCACTCTGCAACCAGTTCGCACCACTCTACGACCAGTTTGCACCACTCCGCAACCACTTCGCACCTCTCCGCAACCAGTTCGCACCACTCCGCAAGCAGTTCGCACCACTCCGCGACCAGTTCGCACCACTCCGCAACCAATCTGTACCACTCCGCAACCAGTTCGCACCACACTGCAGCCAGTTCGTACCACTCTGCAACCAGTTCGCACCACTCTACGACCAGTTTGCACCACTCCGCAACCACTTCGCACCTCTCCGCAACCAGTTCGCACCACTCCGCAAGCAGTTCGCACCACTCCGCGACCAGTTCGCACCACTCCGCAACCAATCTGTACCACTCCGCAACCAGTTCGCACCACACTGCAGCCAGTTCGTACCACTCTGCAACCAGTTCGCACCACTCTACGACCAGTTTGCACCACTCCGCAACCACTTCGCACCTCTCCGCAACCAGTTCGCACCACTCCGCAAGCAGTTCGCACCACTCCGCGACCAGTTCGCACCACTCCGCAACCAATCTGTACCACTCCGCAACCAGTTCGCACCACACTGCAGCCAGTTCGTACCACTCTGCAACCAGTTCGCACCACTCTACGACCAGTTTGCACCACTCCGCAACCACTTCGCACCTCTCCGCAACCAGTTCGCACCACTCCGCAAGCAGTTCGCACCACTCCGCGACCAGTTCGCACCACTCCGCAACCAATCTGTACCACTCCGCAACCAGTTCGCACCACACTGCAGCCAGTTCGTACCACTCTGCAACCAGTTCGCACCACTCTACGACCAGTTTGCACCACTCCGCAACCACTTCGCACCTCTCCGCAACCAGTTCGCACCACTCCGCAAGCAGTTCGCACCACTCCGCGACCAGTTCGCACCACTCCGCAACCAATCTGTACCACTCCGCAACCAGTTCGCACCACACTGCAGCCAGTTCGTACCACTCTGCAACCAGTTCGCACCACTCTACGACCAGTTTGCACCACTCCGCAACCACTTCGCACCTCTCCGCAACCAGTTCGCACCACTCCGCAAGCAGTTCGCACCACTCCGCGACCAGTTCGCACCACTCCGCAACCAATCTGTACCACTCCGCAACCAGTTCGCACCACACTGCAGCCAGTTCGTACCACTCTGCAACCAGTTCGCACCACTCTACGACCAGTTTGCACCACTCCGCAACCACTTCGCACCTCTCCGCAACCAGTTCGCACCACTCCGCAAGCAGTTCGCACCACTCCGCGACCAGTTCGCACCACTCCGCAACCAATCTGTACCACTCCGCAACCAGTTCGCACCACACTGCAGCCAGTTCGTACCACTCTGCAACCAGTTCGCACCACTCTACGACCAGTTTGCACCACTCCGCAACCACTTCGCACCTCTCCGCAACCAGTTCGCACCACTCCGCAAGCAGTTCGCACCACTCCGCGACCAGTTCGCACCACTCCGCAACCAATCTGTACCACTCCGCAACCAGTTCGCACCACACTGCAGCCAGTTCGTACCACTCTGCAACCAGTTCGCACCACTCTACGACCAGTTTGCACCACTCCGCAACCA
Source organism: Penium margaritaceum (assembly GCA_023375785.1). Lineage (NCBI taxonomy): Eukaryota > Viridiplantae > Streptophyta > Zygnematophyceae > Desmidiales > Peniaceae > Penium > Penium margaritaceum. The sequence continues at coordinate 332,048 of SZWC01000281.1, read as the reverse complement.
CTTCGCACCTCTCCGCAACCAGTTCGCACCACTCCGCAAGCAGTTCGCACCACTCCGCGACCAGTTCGCACCACTCCGCAACCAATCTGTACCACTCCGCAACCTGTTCGCACCACTCCGCAACCAGTTCGCACCACTCCGCAACCAGTTCGCACCACCCCGCAACCAGTTTGCACCACTCTGCAACCAGTTCGCACCACTCGGCAACCAGTTCGCACAACTTCGGAACCACTTCGCACTACTCGGCAACCAGTTCACACCAAACCGTAACCAGTTTGCACCACTCCGCAACCAGTTCGCACCACTCCGCAAACCACTTGGCACCACTCCGCAACCGGTTTGCACCACTCCACATCCATTCCCCAACACTCTGTGACCAGTTAACACCACTCCGCAACTGGTTCACACCACTCTGCAACAAGGTTGCACCACTCAGCAACCAGTTTGCACCATTCCGCAACCAGTTCGCACCACACTGCAGCCAGTTCGTACCACTCCGCAACCAGTTCGCACCAATCCGAAACCACTTCGCACAACCCCGCAACCAGTTCGAACCACTCCGCAACCAGTTCACACCACTCCGCAACCAGTTCGCAGCACTCCTCACCAGTTCGCACCACTCCGCAACCAGTTCGCACCACTCTGCAACCGGTTCGCACCACTGTGCAACCGGTTCAAACCACTGTGCAACCAGTTTGCACCACTCTACAACCAGTTTGCACCACTCCGCAACCAGTTCGCACCACCCCGCAACCAGTTCGCACCTCTCCGCAACCAGTTTGCACCACTCCGCAACCAATTTGCACCCATCCGCAACCAGCTCGCACCACTTCGCAACCAGTTTACACCACTCCGCAACGCGTTCGCACCACTCTGCAGCCAGTTTTCACCACTCCCAAACTAGTTCGCACCACTCCGCAACCAGTTTGCACCACTATGCAACCAGTTCGCACCACTCCGCAACCAATTCGCACCACTCCGCATCCTGTTCGCACCACTCCTCAACCAGTTCGCACCACTCCGCAACCAGTTCGCACCACTCCGCAACCAGTATGTACCACTCCGCAAACCAGTTCGCATTACTCCGCAACCGGTTTTTACCACTCCGCAGCCATTTCCCAACACTCTGTGACCAGTTCACACCACTCCGCAACTGGTACACACCACTCCGCAACACATTTGCACTACTGAGGAACCAGTTTGCACCATTCCGCAACCAGTTCGCACCACACTGCAGCCAGTTCGTACCACTCCCCAACCAGTTTGCACCAATCCGCAACCACTTCGCACAACTCCGCAACCAGTTTGAACCACTCCGCAACCAGTTCACACCACTCCGCAACCAGTTCGCAGCAATCCTCAACCAGTTCGCACCACTCCGCAACCACTTCGCACAACTCCGCAACCAGTTTGAACCACTCCGCAACCAGTTCACACCACTCCGCAACCAGTTCGCAGCAATCCTCAACCAGTTCGCACCACTCCGCAACCAGTTTGAACTACTCTGCAACCGGTTCGCACCACTCTGCAACCGGTTCAAACCACTCTGCAACCAATTCTCACCACTCTACAACCAGTTTGCACAACTCCGCAACCAGGTCGCACCACCCCGCAACCAGTTCGAACTACTCTGCAACCGGTTCGCACCACTCTGCAACCGGTTCAAACCACTCTGCAACCAATTCTCACCACTCTACAACCAGTTTGCACAACTCCGCAACCAGGTCGCACCACCCCGCAACCAGTCCGCATCACTCCGCAACCAGTTTGCACCACTCCGCAACCAGTTTGCACCCATCCGCAACCAGCTCGCACCACTTCGCAACCAGTTTGCACCACTCCACAATGCGTTCGCACCACTGTGCAACCAGTTTGCACCACTCCAAAACCAGTTCGCACCACTCCGCAACCAGTTTGCACCACTCTGCAACCAGTTCGCACCACTCCGCAACCAGTTCGCAAGACTCCGCATCCAGTTCTCACCACTCCTCAACCAGTTTGCACCACTCCGCAACCACTTGGCACCACTCCGCAACCAGTTCGCACCACTCCGCATGCAGTTCACACCACTCCGCAACAAGTTCGCACTACTTTGCAACCGGCTTGCACCACTCCACAACCAGTTTGCACCAATCCCTAACCAGTTCGCACCACTCCGCAACCAGATCGCACCACTCGGAAACCAGTTTGCACCACTCTGCAGCCACTTTGCACCACTCCGCAACCAGTTCGGACCAATCCGCAAGCCGTTCCCACCACTCTGAAAATAGTTCGCACCACTCCGCAACCAGTTCGCACCACTCCGCAACCAATCTGTACCACTATGCAACCTGTTCGTACCACTATGCAACCAGTTCGCACCACTCCGCAACCAGTTCGCACCACTCCGCAACCAGTTTGCACCACTCCGCAACCAGTTCGCACCAATCCGCAAGCCGTTCCCACCACTCTGAAAATAGTTCGCACCACTCCGCAACCAGTTCGCACCACTCCGCAACCAATCTGTACCACTATGCAACCTGTTCGTACCACTATGCAACCAGTTCGCACCACTCCGCAACCAGTTCGCCCCACCCCGCAACCAGTTCGCACCACTGTGCAACCAGTTCGCACCACTCGGCAACCAGTTCGCACCACTCCGGAACCAGTTCGCACTACTCCGCAACCAGTTCACACCAAACCATAACCAGTTCGCACCACTCCGCAACCAGTTTGCACCACTGCGCAACCAGTTTGCACCACTCCTCAAACCAGTTCGCACCACTCCGCAACCGGTTTGCACCACTCTGCAGCCATTTCCCAACACGCTGTGACCAGTTCACACCACTCCGCAACTGGTTCACACCACTCCGCAACAAGTTTGCACCACTGAGCAACCAGTTTGCACCATTCCGCAACCAGTTCGCACCACACTGCAGCCAGTTCCTACCACTCCGCAACCAGTTCGCACCAATCCGCAACCACTTTGCACAACTCGGCAATCAGTTCAAACCACTCCGCAACCAGTTCACACCACTCCGCAACCAGTTCGCAGCACTCCTCAACCAGTTCGCACCACTCTGCAACCAGTTGGCACCACTCTGCAACCGGTTTGCACCACTCTGCAACCGGTTCAAACCACTCTGCAACCAGTTCGCACCACTCTACAACCAGTTTGCACCACTCTGCAACCAGTTCGCACCACCCCGCAACCAGTTCGCATCACTCCGCAACCAGTTTGCACCACTCCGCAACGAGTTTGCACCCATCCGCAACCAGCTCGCACCACTTTGCAACCAGTTTGCACCACTCCACAACGAGTTCGCACCACTCTGCAACCAGTTTGCACCGCTCCGAAACCAGTTCTCACCACTCCGCAACCAGTTTGCACCACTGTGCAACCAGTTCGCACCACTCCGCAACCAGTTCGCACCACTCCGCATCCAGTTCTCACCACTCCTCAACCAGTTGGCACCACTCCGCAACAAGTTCGCAACACTCCGCAACCAGTTCGCACCACTCCGCAACCAGTTCGCACTACTCCCTTACCAGTTTGTACCACTCCACAACCAGTTCGCACAACTCCGCAACCAATTCGTACCACCCCGCAGCCAGTTCGCACCACTACGCACCCAGTTCACACCACTCAGCACCAAGCTGGCACAACTCCGCAACCAGTTCCCACCGCTCTGCAACCAGTTTGCACCACTCCGCAACCACTTGGCACCACTCCGCAACAAGTTTGCACCACTCCGCAACCAATTCGCACCTATCTGCAACCAGTTCGCACCACGTCGCAACCAGCTTGCACCACTCCGCAGCCAGTTCGCACCACTCCGCAACCAGTTTGCACCACTCCGCAACCACTTGGAACCACTCCGCAACCAGTTTGCACCGCTTGCAACCAGTTCCCACCACTCCGCAACGAGTTCGCACAACTGCGCAACCAATTCATACCACTCCGCAGCCAGTTCGCACCACTCAGCACCAAGTTCGCACCACTCCGCAACCACTTCCCACCACTCTGCAACCAGTTCGCACCACTCCGCAACCACTTGGCACCACTCCGCAACCAGTTCGCACCACTCCGCAACCAGTTCACACCACTCCGCAACCAGTTTGCACCACTCCCTAACAAGTTCGCACCACACCGCAACCAGTTCGCACCACTCCAAAACCAGTTTGCACCACTCCGCAGCCAGTTCGCACCACTCCGCAACCAGTTCGCACCAATCCGCATCCAGTTTCCACCACTCTGCAAATAGTTCGCACCACTCCGCAGCCAGTTCGCACCACTCCGCAACCAATCTGTACCACTCCGCAACATGTTCGCACCACTCCTCAACCAGTTCGCACCACTCCGCAACCAGTTCGCACCACCCCAACCAGTTTGCACCACTCTGCAACCAGTTCGCACCACTCGGCAACCTGTTCGCACCACTCCGGAACCAGTTTGCACTACTCCGCAACCAGTTCACACCAAACCGTAACCAGTTCGCACCACTCCGCAACCAGTTTGCACCACTCCGCAACCAGTTCGCACCACTCCGCAACCCGTTCGCACCACTCCGCAACCAGTTCGCACC